>CM076396.1:1948585-2287991 GCA_038363315.1 Mugilogobius chulae
GCGAACTACAGGATTAACTGTCATCAGTCTGAAGAGGAGAGAAGAGAGGAGAGAGGACAGAGGGAAAGGTGAAGATGAGAAGGAGTGGAGAAAAGGAAAACTGAGCATAAAAATTGTGAAAATGCGGTTGGTTGAAATGAGCTTGGGTTTTTAAGCTTTCAAACTCTGTCTTTGTATTCTGAGCTGTTTAAACCCTCTTGATTATTTTAAGTGACTCTCATTTCCACTTTTTCAACAACAATTTGTATTTTTCTCTTCGTGCTTCTATGTCTGCTGCACTCAAAAATATTTACACATGAGCTGAAGTCCAAATATGAAACTATAAATACTGTATATGTTGGCTGTTGTTAGCGAGCACTTCTCCTTTCCCAAGATAATCCGCCCACAGTCTCACAGGTTTGGTTTATCAAGATGTTAATTAGACAAATATCGCAAACACTGTGACGTACCCTGGGCTCAGACTGCCAGTCACTTTAGCTCCATGGCATGTGCTGTTGGAGCGTTCCTTCAGACCAGGCAGAGTTTTTGTATCGAGGCTCCAGGTTTACATTTCAAAGTAATCCTGCACAGTTTCATCTGCAGTGAAACAGAAAGTAAAAGTGCAGCACAGCGTCACAAGGCCCAAAGAGTTCTCAGTTCTACTCTTTAGACCTGGGTTTTCTCCATTCACTAAAATAAAATCGGTACTGATTCGTTGCTTTTTATGAAGACGATTGAAAACTTTAATTTTCATCCGAATCAGGCGTTTTGACACAAAAAGTGGAGAAAAATGCACTTTTGTTACACACCTTGTGTCAGTATCTCTGTTCTACATTTTGTCACTGCATTAGACTCTTTTCACAGTGTGAACTCAACTCAAAATCTGCGGCGTTTATAATCCTTTTGATAAAGGCAACAACTGTCCATAGCCAGGCTCTTGGTGTGATGCGTGCAGAGGTCTTTCGTGCGTGACTGCATCTACAGTCCCGGAACAGACGACGCGGGTTGTGTCCACTTCGGTCGGTCTCTGGTTGTACGCGGTGCGCTCTCGTGTCCAAGGAAAGCACAGTGCGGGCTCTAGTATGACTGTGCCAAAACAGTTCTGTGCCTCTTCCTCATGGTGTTCACCGCTGTAAAGCTGCAGCTCTGGTCTAATGTCCAACGGCTTGATATGAGTGCACGCGAAGGGACCGAGGCTTACACAGCACCGCACTTTCCTTGTTTTTCTCATGAGTCTCTGTCTGGGAGTTCACACGACACTGTCCCATGTTCACTCTCACATCTGATTATTTTTATATTAAGTCAACAGGCTTTAAGTAAAAAAAAACACATTTTAGACAAAGTTTTAAAGCCTGCACGTGAATAGACTTTGACAAATACATTTCTAATTACACTTTTTTCAAACTGAAGCTGCTGCTACAGTTACTTTGCCTGTGATATTAATGCTCTGCTCACTGAATGAAAATGTCTCACATTTGGTTTATTACAGATTACAGCTCACATTTCTCTCTCTCAGATTACAGCTCACTTTCCTCTCTCTCTCAGATTACAGCTCACTTCCTCTCTCTCAGATTACAGCTCACTTTCTCTCTCTTCAGATTACAGCTCACTTTCTCTCTCAGATTACAGCTCACTTTTCTCATCTCAGATTACAGCTCTCTTTCCTCTCTCTCTCAGATCAAGCTCTCTCTCTCTCTCTCAGATTCTTACAGCTCACTTCCTCTCTCTCAGATTACAGCTCTTTCCTCCTCTCTCAGATTACAGCTCTCTTTTCTCTCTCAGATTAAGCTCTCTTTTCTTTCTCTCTCTCAGTTTACAGCCTCTTTTCTCTCTCAGATTACAGCTACAGCTCTCTTTTCTTTCTCTCTCTCAGATTACAGCTCTCTTTCTCTCTCAGATTACAGCTCTCTTTTCTTTCTCTCTCTCAGATTACAGCTCTTTTTCTCTCTCAATTACAGCTCTCGTTTCTCTCTCTCAAATTACAGATCTCTTTTCTCTCTCAGATACAGCTCACTTTTCTCTCTCTCAGATTACAGCTCACTTCTCTCTCTCTCTCAGATCACAGCTCTCTTTCTCTCTCTCTCTCCAGATTACAGCTCTCTCTCTCTCTCTCAGATCACAGCTCTCTCTCTCTCTCTCTCTCTCTCAGATTACAGCTCTCTTCTCTCTCTCTCAGATCACAGCTCTCTTTTCTCTCTCTCTCAGATTACAGCTCTCTTCTCTCTCTCTCAGATTACAGCTCTTCTCTCTCTCTCAGATCACAGCTCTCTTTTTCTCTCTCTCTCAGATTACAGCTCTCTTCTCTCTCTCTCAGATTACAGCTCTCTTCTCTCTCTCTCAGATTCAGTGGCCGCTCCCGTCCGTCCTCTGCCCCATGTGGATCTACCTGGACGTTCTCTTCTCCACGGCCTCCATCATGCACCTGTGCGCCATCTCTCTGGACAGATACATCGCCATCAGGAACCCTCTCCACCACAGCCGCTTCAACTCCCACACCAAAGCCCGGGTCAAGATCATGGCCGTGTGGACCATCTCCATAGGTATGTGGACCATCTCCATAGGTATGTGGCAGACGCTTACACCATAGACTGAACACAGGACTTTCTTTTGCTCTTTTAAAATATTTCCTTGTGAATTAAGAGTATTTGAAGCTCTAATTCTGTATTATTTTTGTTTTGCCTTGAATGATGAGCATATTCTACAGTTTTCGTCTGTTTCTCTTGTCTTATTTTGAGGTTTTGATCTGAAGAAAAGACAGATGTTTAAAACTATTTTGAAACCACAATTGATTTGTAACAAACAACAATCTGTTACAGACAATTCAAACGTTTTATTTTCTCTTAGTGGTACTAGTTCTGATAGAAAAGGCTTCAAAGGACAAAGTTTGGAGGATGGAGGCCTCTTCAGTCAGATTGAAAGTGACTTGAGATGAAAGTGAAAAGAGTCTTGTCCAGATGAAAACCTTTGAAGCCTCGTGTGACACAGGAATATATCTCCTGTGTGAATGAGGAATCTGAGCGCCAGGAAAAATAAAAAACACAGCTGATGGAAATGTGTGTATAGAAGGATTATTTGTTTTGTCAAGACGGACGATGCACACGCAGCCTGACAGCAGAAGAGCTGCCCCTGATTATGCAAACTGTAGTAGCAACACTCACCACCACCACCTGTTGTCAGTAACTACAAGAGTTTATCACTGTGAGAAACAAATGTTATGCTGCTAAATCAACTTTGTGAACGAAATTCGTCTTTACGACTCAAACAGTTACATTCAGGTGAAAAAACACAGAGAAAAACACTGTCTCAAGCTTCAGGAGACAGACGTCTGCCAGACCGGTACAGACCTGATCCAAACAGTTTTGTTGTTTTTATCAAAGAAGTTTCCCCAGCCAATTAGACGGACAGTGTCTCTTTCTGCAGGTGATATGCGCAGTCGAGCAGAAAGTGACGTCGACTAATGATTCCTCTACAGCAATGATTCTTAATCATAGGGGCAGGACCAAAAGTTGGGCTGCGACGACCTCCTTGAAGGCCGCACAAACAGTAAAATACAATACATTTAAGATGAGATGGGCCCCAGGTTACTGTGCACAAGAATATTCAGGCCTCAAAGTAAAAAGGTTAAAAGGAACCACGAATATTTACATAAATAGATCCAAAATACTTCGCGTAGGTATACTTACTAAAAGTAGAACTTAAATTAAACAAATATTCGCGTTTGACGTAAAATTGTCATGTTTACAACAACTTCCTGATATTACGGGCGCTGCCATCTTGAGGTGATGACGCAGAATCGTGTGGCGCACTGGCGCGTGAGCGTCAGTCGTGGACGCACGCAACAGTTGCAACAGTTGCCGTTGATCTGGTTAACAGTAGCGTCAGTAGTTTTTCGTCGACAACACATAAATGCACTGTGTTGTAAACAATGATGGGTCTTTTGTTTTTCTTGCCGTTTTATTTTTTGTGAAAATATATTTCTTAAAAGTTTAATAAAACGGTAATTTTTCAGATTATTTTTGTGTGTATTTATATCTTTGATGATATAAGGAAACTGAAAACAAACATTAAAAAATTCTCGGGTTCCTTTTAAGAACCCTGCTCTATACCACACAATACAACAGTGTGTCATGGGAACGCTTTTTCTTGTGCAGCAGTTCAACGCCCAAAAAACCTTCCAGCAAGGCCTCAAGCAAAACACGTGTCTAGAAGATGTAGTATTGATTGAATCCTAGCCTGGGCTCCTAAAGACCAGGTCAATCTGATTGGTCCAAGTGGTACATATATTATTGCATATACTTTGTTCTTGATTCTTCCTTCATCTTGGTTTTTCTGGTTGGACACAGACCAAATTGTCTGTTAATTGGCATTCCTGCAAATAATATATATATTAACCAATAATGTTAATATTTCATTACATCACACTGTACCAAGACAATCCGAGACGGCAACCAAGCACAACAAAGACATCAAGAAAATATCAACCAATGAACTTTCACAGCCAGGAAAACATATTTTATGTAAACGTAATAAACCCAAGGTTCATCATGTGCTCTGCGTCAAGTCCACATGACGACACACTTGAATGCTGTAGCTGTAGTCATAATGAGACAGAAAAATAAGTATTTTTACAGTTATTTCATTGGAGGCGTTTAGTTTTCCAGGTTCTGTGTGCGGTGACTCCTTGGATCGATCTGTTTGGCTGTTCTTTTCTGCTCCACACTGAAAAAACCAGAACTTCTAAAACTGTTACTATAGAACTCCTGCATATGAAAACTAACCTGTTCCTGACTTTACAAACTCCACTGTTGAACCAGTCGCAGTGATGGATCAATCACAGAGCAGCTTGTAGTTCGAGCTGAAGACAGAGGTGCAAAGAACAAACAAACAACACCAACCTGCCGTCAAAAACTAACTCCCTCAGTCTATTGTAGCAGAAATACAGACTAGTTTAACTCTTGAAATCTCTGCACACAAAGAGTTCATGAGGGAGAGAGGCTGGGCTTTTCTTTGAACTGATTTAACAAAAGACTTGATTTTTCTTCTGGATGTGACGCTGGACCAATCAGTTTCAATTGTTCTCATGATATTCCAAATCTCTTTCCTTCTAAATCTGATACTTTCCACTGATACAAATGCAGCTACACACAATATACATGAACAGATCATGTATGTGAGCCTGAGAGACTCTGGAAACATGCTTTACAGGCCCAGGCCGTGCTCATCATTACTGTCATTAGCACAAACAGATGGTCATGTGTGCACTTCCTATAGCTTTTCATTAGCTTCATTAGCTCTGTCGATGGGCTTCTGCTTCAGGATAATCACAGTTGTTTTCCGTGTCATATTTATCCTCTGCCCTCCGCTCCTGCCCTTTAACATTGTGAAGGTAGTACAGGGGTCACCAATAACATTTCACCAGGGTTCATTTGAAAAATGATTTTTCCAAGCCAAGGTCTGGAGTTTCACAACAGAGTTTTTAAATATACATGCAAAAATATGTATATTTCATAATATCCCACATAATTCTATGTTTTGTTCAATGTTTTAAATGAATTATCCAACTGTCCTTTTAAAATTAAATCTGAGATCAGTCTGACCTTGGAGGAGCTTGCATGATCGAGAACTGATCGACTTATGTGATGGGAGAGATTTTCCAGTCTATGGCCCTGTTACTAAGCGTTTGCACAGACGCAAAGTGAACTGCACGCGCAAAAAGGGAGCAAAACCGATTTACCATGCATGTGCAAAAGAAATAGCGTCTTTCACGTGACACAGTTTTGCCGCTGCGCCAGTTTAGCACCTTTGGTCTCAGAATATGTAATTTCGAGCATTTTTTGCGTCATGCCGCAAAATATAGGCGGAGGAAATGCAAATGTCGTTAAAAAGCGCCTGCAACCAACGTCGAGGGTTGGCAGCTGTAATACTCCGCCGGAGAAGACGCAGAAACCAGAGAGGTGCGTGTTAGAAACATTAGAAGAGGATTTCATTATATCATTTATCGTCATTTTCTCGTCTGGTATCCGGCTCATTCCAGAGGACAGTGGCAGTTGCTGCTGGTATTTCACAGAGCAGTGCATCACATGCCATTCATATTAATAATAGTAATAGTCTATTAAATTAAAATGATAGTTTTACAAGAACAATAATATTGTCACAATAATAATTAATAATAACTAGTATATTATTATTATTATAACAATAATTAATAATACGTATTATTATTTCTATTATTATTATATATTTATTATTATAAAAATAATTTACAATAAGTATTATTATTATTATTTATATTTGATTATTATTGTCGCTGTCTTCATCGCACTGCGGCGGATATACAGCCCCCAAAAAGCCGCTCACATCGTAGTGGCTTGCTGCATCTTACACAACATTGCAAAAAGACACGGCCTGCAAGATGATGCTGTTATAATATAATACAATATAATCATATGTGGTGAGGTTTTGGAGGAGCCTGGTTAAATCAAGACAACGCTGCTGCAAGCACGGAATGCTCTCATTTAAAATCATTTCACAGGCAAAGTATGGTTTGGAGACACAAGACAACATGCAACGCGATTTCAATATGATTTTATTTATTTTTTTTTCTTTCTCAGCGTGCGTCCAGACGTCTGTGGGTCTCCTCGACCTCGCGCGCCGCCGTGCGCACTGTGCCGTGCTTTCCTCACTAGTGGATGCGCTGTGCGATGGTCACTCACAATGAGGGCCTGAACAGATGTTTTTAGAGTGGACACACAGTCCGACGAAGACCTCGCATTACTCCTGTGAGTGCACGTACCTCCTGTGCCACGGAAGAAAGACTCTCGCGTTCTGTTTTTGAGTTCTTCCAATAGCGCGTATATCCACTGCTTCACTGATTTGGCCCGTTCCTGGAGCTTGAGCTGGTTTTCACATGTATCTAAACAAACAATACGCTTAAAAATAAGCTCATAAATTAATAAATGTATATTTATAATGTGTATCCTGCTGGTTATGCAATAGGGTGAATATTGGTAAAGAGGGACAATATGTGAAGCGGACACTTATGTTTGAGGCTTTGTATATTAAAATATGTGCACTTCTACAGCTTATATTTAACTCTTTAATGATCTTTGGCATGTGCAGAATTAAAAATATTTTTTCATGTAATATTTGATGATATAAATGGTCTCAGTGAAAGAGTGTGATCCTGCAATTACATAGTCTGTGATAAATTGTGTTATGGTTATAACTTCGGAAAGCTTAAATATAGAAAGATATTATTATTATTATTATTATTATTATTATTATTATTTATTTGTATTATTATTATTATTATTTATTTATTTATACCGGGAGGCTTGCAATGAGACAAGACTCTCCTTTTCATTGGCGCCCTGTTTAAAATGAAAACACAATCATTAAAACATTTTATACATACAATCATTAAACATTTTATACAATACATATATAAATTAAATTAAATTAAATTAAAACAAGTAAAAATATGATTAGAAATCTCTGCCACCAAATTACTAAAACAACAGTTGTGAGTTGGCCTGTTGGCCTTTCCAACGGCATTTATTTTATTCGTGATATCTTGCCAGATGGCATTGCGATATTGTGATGGTTATATTCCGCTGCATGGGTCAGCTCATCGTTACGAGAGTTTGCCTCTTCTACGAGGACCTTTAGTTCCTCGGGGTCGAAATATTTTTTTCGTTTGCGAGCCTCTTCCTCCTTGTGGAAACTGAAGCACGCAAAAGGGTCATTTACATAGGTCCGCCTTCACCGGTTTGCTCCCGCACTACTGACGCAGTTTCTCTTTGTTGATTCGCGTGCAACACGCCCACTTCAGGGACGCGCAAAATTCTGAACTGCGGCCGCAAATTAGTACGCGCTATTATCCACCTTAGTAAATCAGGCCTATGACTCAACCCTGCTCTGTACCACATCTGTCTCACTGAATGGATCCGGACCGAAGTCCGCCTTACAGAGTCACAACAGTGAGATGAACCCCTCCCCACTCAGTGACAGCAGCAGCCATGGAGCAGAGAAGATTCGCCTAACACCTGCCGCCTCAACCTCCGACCAACACCAAGCATTCCCTAACATGCATGTTATTGGTTGGTGGGAAAACCACCCAGACACGGGGAGGAACATGCAAACTCCACACAGAAAGGCCCGGGCCGAGCGGAAATCGAACCTGCAGAGCGTTGTCCGCTCTACCACTGTGAAAAGAAACGCCATATAATAGATGCACAAATTGGGGCCAGAAATGTGCTCATGACACACTTTTGACTTTGACTTTTACTCTGCTTTCAGAGCAGACAGTGTTGTTTCATTGAAGCGTCAGGTATAAATGGTAAGTTGAGGCGTCCAACAAATTTGCATCACTGTTGATGCAGCGTTCTGCGACAAGGCAGCTCAAACTCACGTCTGATGCTTTTCCAGTCAGTCGTCCGGTGGCAGTGTTGGGAGATCTGAGTTTAATCAGGGCCTTTGCTGAGTGATTATCGCTGAAATGTGCTCTCCTCTTTGTGATTCTTAAAGGTCGAGTAACAATTTGACCAAAAACAGACTTGATTAAAAGCCGTTTTTGTTGTCTTTGTTCCACTCCATGAATATTAAAAAGCTGTGTTTTTACTTTGGACAAGCTTGCATGGTCACAAAATGAACTATTGTTTGTCCTTGTTTCATTCAGCTGCCTTGTTTCACACTGTGGCATAAAATTATTGATCCTCATATGGGTTTACCTTTCTAATTCTGTGAAGTTGACTTGTCACTTCCTGAAAGTTCCACAGCGTCACTTTAAATCCTGAAGCTTAAACACTTCTCAGCTCCTTCACAGTTTGACTTCTGTGTCTTCTTTGCGAGTGTAAACTTTAAAGAGGCTGGTTTGTTTCTGGAGCGGTGTTTGTGTCTAAACGGGTCAGACAGGAGAGTACCGCGCTTTCCTCCAGGCCTTAAACACCTCGCCCACATCACAACCACATTACCCACAATCCCTCTGTCTGCCCCCAGCGCCGTGCAGAGGAGGGGGATTACTGACACTAAACTATTTTTATGTACTACTGGTGGCACTAAAAAAAACTAAGATTCGCCTACACACGATTTATTCCACGATAACAACCTTCTCTAGAATGAAAAGATTTAAATGTAGTACAGGTTCACATTATCCGTTTTATTTCCCACATTTTCAGAGCTTCACACGAGGTAAATACTTCACCAGAGAAAACACACGTGTTTATAAAATATGTCTTTTTGTCTTGAAGTTAATGCAAACCTATAATTTACTAGGGTCAAAAGCAGCTGGGTTCTCTTTTTATTTATTAAAAAGAACAGACAGCCAGTCTTTGGTCCTATGAGTTGCAGAAACGTGCTCTGGTGATCCAGCTCTGGTGATCCAGCTTGTGACCAGTTGGGATCCTCTGGTGATCCAGGTCTGGTGATTCAGCTCTGGTGATCCAGGTCTAGTGATCCAGCTCTGCTGATCCAGGTCTGGTGATCCAGGTCTAGTGATCCAGGTCTGGTGATCCAGCTCTGGTGATCCAGTCTGGTGATCCAGCTCTGGTGCCTGCGTGGTGCGTTCTTCAGTCCATTCCTTGTAAGATTGTCCAGTCTGACCGGTTCATTGAGTCTGTGAGTGACCCGTTCTGTTAGAGCGATAAAGACTGGACTGAGGTCTCTGCTCAGTGGGATCACCACATTCCCACTCATCGTCTTTTTAATGATTTTTGTTTAAACAACCTATTGTTAAAGGAAAACAGAAAACATATATTTGAGGCAAAGTTGATTCTTGATTAGCTTATTACATTTTGCAAAGCCTTTTCCTGACTGACTTAAGGTCAATTCATACTTCAGCCGACGTCCGAAGTTTGTTTGGCTCGCTCAGGCTATAAGAACAAAATGACGTCATTTTGTTCCGGGGGCAGTTCGTGCAGGTTGTTCTTGACACATCAGCTGAGCAGACCTTTGTTCAGCAGAGCTGTGCGGCAGCTTGGCCTCTGATTGGCTAGTTTTCCAAAGTGGACGGGATTTCTCGTAGAATCCACTGCTGAATCTGTTGAAAGTTCTCTGCTGCCGAGTAGTAGCAGCCAACATGTTGCTGGTCTCCCCGGTCAGCGCGCATAGCACGGCCGTCTACTAATAACATCCCACTATTTGGCTGTTTGTTTGTCCAGCAGTTCAGGCAGAGCCTGTTGTTACTAGAAACATCGAATAGTCAACAAAAATAACGAGCTATGACGAGGTCAAAACTTCCGGCAGCTCAGGACTCAGGGTCCTGCTTCACGCAGCAGGTTAACACAGGGAGGGTAACAGATAGACCCGATAGAGGAGGGTTTCCATCTGTTCCAAAAGAAAATCTCCCTTATACAGTTAACTGAGCCATTTGTGATATAAATCTACATAGTAACGGCCTGGTAGCGGTTGTTAGGGCTCAGGGGGGGGCCGGGGTCTAGTTCGGCTGCAGCGCGTCTGCTGAAGTATGAATGTCAGAGCCAAAACAAACTTCTTACTTCTTATGAAGTATGCATAGGCCTTTAGTCTAAAGTTTATACCATAACTCTGTCACTTTTTCCTGTGATGTTGCTGCGCTGTTCAATTCTCACGTTGGCAGATGTGCAGATGAGAAGTTCTCACTATCAGACTTGTGCTCTGGTCACACCTCGAGACTCGCACACACTGCCTCCAGAGAATAACAGTCATAGTCTTTCTCTGGTGAAGTATTTACCTCTGAACCTGCTGCCAGTGATGATCTGGTTGAACTCTGCTCTCTGCTTTGTAATTTTAATATATTGATTATTTTAGCGCATCTCAGCAAACTCCCCATAAGGAATGAATTGAACAAGAAGGAAAAAAAAAAGCTTAGACATATGATTATGCTGTGTTCCAGTTGTTCTTGGAGGTCAGTTTCCCAAGTTTCAACTAGTAAAATAGTACTCGGAAACATTTTAGCGTGGATAAAACTAGCGTGTAAAACTGCCCGTAGGCTAACAGTTAATAAAGTTTAAGAGTTCATGAGTTTGCATTTGTGTTTAGTCGGGAAACTAGGCCTCGCAGACATTTGGATGAGCGTACGTTGGATAAGACACAACTCTATAGCACCGGTTGTAATTGCCACGCGCTGCACATGCTAATACTCCTCATTCATTTTCAGTTTATTCATTAGGTTTACGATCTGCCTGTGAAAGCATCATTAGACCGCACACGCCCACACACACACACCACATCTCGTCTGAAGTGAGGAGGAGGACGACTAATTGGAGAAGCCTGTCATAACGAACGACACTCGAGCAGATGATTTGTGGAGAGTCGTAGTAAAGCAGCAGATTGAGATGTTAAGAGTTTGTGCTTTTCAATTAGGATGTTTATGAACTACTTTCTCTGCTTAATTATCATTGGATTTGTAATGTGCACTGTGGTAGAAGGTTTTAGAGGAGTTTCAACAGCACTTAAAGCTGGGGGACCTAAATTTAATGCTGCAAAACAAGAACTAAGTATAGAAATCTAACTACTAACTCCTCGCTCTAGTATTGATTCAGCGCATTGGTTAATATGTTAATTTTTGGCAGCAATTGTAGCTTAAGAAAAGACAGTAAAGTGAAACTGGAGTGGGCCACCCAAGCACAACCAATCAGAGACCTGCTTTTAGCTATAAATAAACAAATAAATGCTCTCGTATTTGATTCAGACAGAACACAGCAATTTGATCTTTTCACAAAGTGCTGTGGTTACAAGAAAAGTTTACCAATTTACAGCTAAAAATGTTGGTTCAAACCAGACAGCAATGGAGTGTCCAAAGCGTCCAGTTTACATGTTAAGTCAAAGTAAACCTGCGCCATGAGGCGTTGAGAGAATTGTGGCGCGAATTGGCGTCAAGCACATTACAATTCACTTGTTTGAGCATTTGCTTATACTGCGTCTTGCAGAGTAAACGCTCCAACCTGCAGCGGACACTTTGGCTGCCTCAACAGGCGTTGACACCAGTGTTGGGCTCTGCTGAACTTTCGAGCGTCAAACGCCTGCGTCCACCAATCAAACACTGCTCTCCTGTAACGTAGTGACATGTTGTCTCACATCAAGATGAAAGACGGACTTTTTACCATTCTTTTAATAACAAAAGGTTTCTTGTTTTTGGGCTTTTTCAAAGTCTTGGTCGTTTGTTGATCTGAAAAAAATCAAACAATACAGAACATGATCTGGACTGACAACTCGCTCACATGGATCTATTAAGATGCTCGTTGTCATGTTTAAACCACTGTTGTACGACGTAGCAGTGGAGGAGGACAAGAACTGCCTGGAGGAGGAGAGAGTTGTGCCATCGGGTAAGCTACGTTTTATAAAGGCCGCAATCCTCTATATCACTCTCTCTCTCTTCTTCTCTCTCTCTGATCTGCCTACAAAACTAAGCCTTTTGTAAAAAAAAAAAGCAGAAACGCAAAGAAGCGCGTCTGGGCGTTAAAAGTGCGCACTTGTTTGGGCGTCAGCTTCCAAATATTGGACGCTTAAACACAGTCCGGTCTGAACGCAGCAGCAGTAGTTTTAGTTTTAGTCAGAAATGTGAATTTGCAGTTGTGACTTGCACTTGTGAAACTTGTAAAAGTGAAACTTGAGTCACTGTTTTGATGACTGGAGACTTGACTGTGTAAAAGTAGATTCACAAGAAGTCCATAGAATATTGAGAAAGAGGCAGGAGGCAATCTGGATGTCTTATGCAGACAAAGTTTATGACAATTAGAAGACTCAACACACAGCGTGGTCACACATCTAAGCCCCAGGGCTGCTTTCACATGAAGCGATATGTAAGGCAGAGGTGTCGAACTTATTTTGAAAAGGGCCACATTTGCATCGGGGTTGTCCTCGAAGGGCCGGTTGTAACTAAAACTAACTTTACTAATCTTTGACATACGACAAATTAGTAGTTGTTTTGATATTTGTGAATTTATTGAAGTGACAATTGCTAAATATACATCTGCATTAGTCTAAAATGACTTACTCTTTGAGTTTTAGACAAACCTACAGATAACTCCTGGCACTACTATAAAATTAAAGTTATCCTCATAAGACCTTGAGGGCCAAATAAAATTACGTGGAGGGCCGCATCTGGCCCCTGGGCCTTGAGTTGGATGCATGTGATGTAAGATCTCCTGTACGTCATATCGGACGATACTTGAGGGAAGTGCCCCAGCAACAAGACCAACATATCTGCTGATCCCTGAGACTTCTTGGCGACACATTAGTAATGTTTCATGTTTTAAGTACAGTTTGCCCTGGTGCAGCTTAGCCCAGTAACATTGGGCCTCATTCATGACACGATCCTACGAACAAATTTGTTCTGAAGGGCTGTTTACGAACATTTTTGGCATTCACAAAATTTGTTCTTAACAGAAAATGTTCGTCTGTAAGAACAAATCCTACGAACACAGGAGCACTCGTAAGAACAAAAAATCTGCTGTTTCAGATTTTTATTTCTTATTTAGTTCAGTCAAAAATTGTAATTCCTACATGATTGTAGGTTTTGTATTTTTATAAATTATTGTATATAAAATAATTTTAGAAACAAAAAAAAATTCAGTTATGCAAAAATGACTCTTTTAATAAACCTGCAGCAGCCTGTCCCAGCCTCAGAGCCTCTGTGTTCTAACCCCCTCAGTCAGGACTCAGGACCCTGTGTCCCCCCAGGACCAGAGTCTCTGTGCTCTGTCTGTGCACCTCCGCTACAGCCGCTGCCTCCCTCCCCCGCTCCCCCACACGCGCGTTCTACCGCAACGTGAAACGCGATATAAATGGCAAAAGCCCAGCGTTATTTCAATACATTTGTGATGTGAATCTTTATGCTCTCACAGACTGGATTATATTGACTCAGATTTGAGAGGTTAGTGACTCAGGACATGACTTTGACTTGGAGCTCTGCGACTTCATGATTCTTCTCAAAACACAAATGGTTTAACTTTAACTTTACAAACTAGAACATTTCCCTCCTCCCTTTTTTTTGTGTGTGACCAAAAATGTATTTTAAATGTGATAATTTTCACATTAGCAAAGTGGTTAGAGCTCTGGCTTCCCAATAAGGGGGTTGTGGGTTTGATTCCTGGTCAAAGCAAGTCAACATCTCACGATCTCTCTGTGTTGAGTTTGCATGTTCTGCCTGTGTTGCTGTGAGTTCAAGTCCCAAGTCAAAGAGAGACAAGTCCAAGTCAAGTCTATTTTTATAAAGTCATGTATCAAGTTATCAAAACTCAAGTCTGACCCAAGTCCTGCACATCCACATCTCTGAGTAACAGTAATTCAAGCAGCTCCGATCAGTTTTAGAAGTTTCCTCTACGGTGACTTTGCAAAATGTCGGCAAAAGTTTTTTTTAGAAGTAAACTGGACTAATCACCACAGAGTCCCAGAGTAAATACAGCTCTGAGTGTCTGAGCCGCAGCCCAGCCATCGATAACACATTGATTTTCCCCAGAAAGCACAAGCGTTTTCCGCCCAAACCTTTTCCTAAAACTGCACAGCTTATTCCAGCGTTTACAGGGAAGTTTTGGCAGGAAGATTAAGATAGAATTAGTTTTGCTTGCTTTAAGTGTTCATTAACTCAATTTCTCATAATCAGGAGCAGTGTACATTCATTTTTTGTACAGTTACTTAATATTGAGTGGATCATTTTGAGGCAGAAGTAAACAAAGTGTGCCTTGTGCATCCGAATAGTTTAGTTTTATCATCAGCAAAGGATCATGTACGCAGTTTAGGAAAGAAAACAGGTTGATTTAGTGCAAGGGTGTCCACTGAAATTTGTTTCTATTCTACTATACAGTATGTTAATAGTGTGTCATGTCATGAGCGTGTTCCTAGTCCTTTTTTGTGTCTCTATTGTACAATGTCACTATATCAGGCTGTGAAAAGAGTCAAATAGAGATACTTTCTGAAGCCACATGGGGATGTTTTCATAGGTTTAATGGTTTAAAGTTTATGTCTGGGTCTTTGGATTTTTTAATATTCATAAATAATAACACAACTTTAACACAACTTTAAATATACTGTATATATTGGGACCAGTGCAGATCCCGCCCTGGTACATTGTCATTGGAGCAGTGTGGACTTGTGTGGGTGTGCAGAAAGAATCCAGAGAGTCCATTTCTCCCAAAGATCACAGAATCAGGCTTAGAATTAGATATGAACAAATCCTTTTGTAAAAACCTCCCAAACCTTTAGTTCAATACAAGACTGTAAGCATGTGTGTGGAAGTTCAAAGCTGTTAACATCTAAGGCCAGTGATATGGGTGTCCCACAAGGCTCCGTCCTTGGGCCATTGTTTTTTGTGATAGTCAGTCTTTCTGCAGTTTGTGATGATGTGGACATCCAACTGTTGTTGTTTATGTACAACAACCTTTTCTTTCAAAGCCATCTAAGAATGGAACAAACTCCTGCAGAATCTGAAACTTTCCTCTGATAATATAAAGATTTTTTCTAGCAACGTTTAGAAATTATTATTGGAAAATCAGCAGTGTCAGTAATAACAATTGTGTTTGGTATTATATTGGTCTTATACACAATTGACCATTTGCACCTACGTCACTTGATCACGTGGCTGCGCCATGCTGGATGGCAAAAGTGCATGTACGCAGCATTACAGGGAGCGCAAAACTGACAAATTCTCACATATTTCCTTATTTTTCTGTAAAAAAAAGCAGTGGATGCTTCTAGTGCATGTTCAGTACATTTGTCTGTGGAAGTAAGACGTCTTTTAGACGCACACAAAACAAGGTATAGGAAAAGCTAATGAATGCTAGCTGATCCATGCCCTCTTCGTCCTGCTACGTTTGCCGAATAAATAACATTTACAAGTTTGCCTGACTTTACTCCTCATGATTTGCACCATTATGTGGTAAACGGGGTTTTGTCTCACACTGGAGCAGATTTAAAAGCTACAAGAGGTTGGTTTTCAGTAACTTAGCTGTGAGGCTAGTGTTAGCCACACACGATGCAGGCTGTCTCAGATATTCATTGCATTTTTTTTTTTTTTTTTTCAAATGTTATACTTTTTTTTCTCTTTAGCATTGACTTACCTTGTTTAAAGTGTTCACTGCAAATCCGTAGCGACTAAGAGGGATTTAAGTCTTTGATTTATTGCTGTCATCCACTTGCGTTTCTATTTCATCCAAATGTAAACGAAAAAGCTCCAGGTTTAGGCTTAAAACCTCGATCTTGCCTGTTAGTGCAGCGTGTTCCACAAGATACAACCATTTTACAATTGAAATCAATTAAAATTACTTAGAAACGAGCAAGTTTCGGCAAAGTTTCCATTGCTGTAATGCGCACAGACAGCGCTTTTGCCCTCCAGCATGGAGAAGTGGGCGTTCCTCCAGGAGCGTGACGACACGTGCAAATGGTCAATACACTAATTGTCTTATTAGTTTTTTGTACCAAATTCTGTACCTAGTTTAGTTTAGATTAGTATCTGATTTTGGATAATTTTGTCAGTTTCGTAACATGTGCATGTGTGTTTTTTTGAGATTCACTTCGGCTCTCGTCTCCGCTGAAAACGACAGACGACTAAAGTTCAATATTAAAACGTCCTTCAGCTGAATTACAATCTTACACAACCAGTTACGTGACTAATGTTGGCCACAAAAACATGTTATTTGTGTCTTATTCAGCGGCGAACGAACTGTTTCTGCGGCTGACCTGGTGTTAAAGTTGAAGACTGAACGCGTCACAGTCTCACGATCTGACCCTGGTAAAAAAAATAAAAATAAATTAAAAAACGAAAGGACATTTGGTGTTGGTTCTGTGACTGGGAGCTGAAGCGTGAGTCACTGTGGAAATCCAATGTCCTCGCCACGCAAACTGAGATGTGGAAGATAGAAGGAGAGAGAAAGAGAAGGAGGGAGAGAGAGAAAGAGAGAGAGAGAGAGAGAGAGAGAAAGAGAGAGAAAAGAAAGAGAGAGAAGAGAGAGGGGGGGGGTAAAGAGGGCGAGAGAGAGAGAGAAGAGAGAGAAAAGAAAGAGGGAGAAAGAGAGGGGGGGAGAGAAGAGAGAGATAGGAGAAAGAAAGAAAGAAAGAAAGAAAGAGAGAGAAGAGAGGGGAGGGAGGAGAAAGAAAAAGAAAGGAGAAAGAGAGAGAGGTGAGAGAAGGAGAGAGAGAAGGAGGGAGGAAGAGAGAATGGAGAGAGAAAGAAAGAGAAGGGGGAGAGAGAGAGGTGAGAGAGAATGAGAGAGAGAAGGGGAGTGAGAGAGGGAGAGAGAGAGAGAGAAGAAGAAGAGAGAGAGAGAGAAAAGGAGAGAGATAGAAGGAGAGAAGAGTAGAGAGAGGAGAGAGAGAAGGATAGAGAGAAAGAGAGAAGTAGAAGAGAGAGTGAGAAGGAGAAGAGAGTTGGAGAGAGAGGAGAAAGAAAGAGAGAAGGAGAAAGAGAAGGGGAGAGGGAGAAAGAAAGAGAGAGAGAGCAAGAAGGGGAGAGAGAAGGAGAGAGAGAGAGAGAGAGAAGGAGAGAGAACGCGAGAGATATGGTGAGAGAGAGCGAGAGAGAGAGACAGAGAAGGGGGGAGAGAAAGAAGGAGAGTGAGAGAAAAGGAGAGAGAGAAGGAGGGGGAAAGTGAGAGCGAAGGGACAGAGAGAGAGAGAGAGAGAGAGAAGGTGAGAGAGATCCTGAGGCAAAATGCTCCCAAATCTGGCAGAACTTGCATGAAATTGAATTATGTGGTTAAAGCAAAAGTAAATCAAACTGCAAAATGTGACCAAAATAGCTTCTGTGCCCCATAAACCAGTGTTTCTCAACCTTTTTCCTCTCAAATCTCCAGACTGAACTGAGGACTTGTGGGGCACTGCCTGTTCAAAACAGCTGCCTCACGAATGTTCTATATAATCAAAGTTATATGGGGTGGTGAGTGTTTTAGTTGGAGAGGGATCACACTCCTCAGCCTCCTCAGTAAAGTCTACTCCAGGCTCAGGAGAGGAGAGTCTGAACACTGGACCAGCTCTGCGTTTTTCATCAGGTGCTCCAGGGTTTAAGGAGTTTGTCCCACCAGGCCACGTGTTTGTGGTTGTGGAGAAGGCGTTCGACTGTGTCCCTCATGGTGTACTGTGGAGGATGCAGCAGGAGTATGGGGTAGTGATGAGCAGGTCAGCTGTTTTTGTAACCCACCCCGCCCTGACCGAGTTAAAAATTTAATTCGACCCATTATTTTATGTATTTTCTTTTTGACAGGGACAATGCAATCAAACAAGCAAGCATGTAGTCGATGCGACTCATATACAGTAGAGCTAATGATTATTTTCAACTCCTGTCCCTGGTCGGGCTTTTCCCTACATGTAAAATATAACAATAAAATCTTAATATTTACAGCAGTGCAGTTTCATTTTCAACACGCTACAAAATTTACAGATGGGCACAGCTTTGATCTGACCTGAAAAAATGTGCCTAATATTCAGGACCCTAACCAAACCAAACCAAACCTGCACACATTAAAACTACAAGCATCCAAAACTGTTGTTTTGGGAGTTGCTGTAGCTGCAGGGTTTGTATGTCTGCGGAGGCGCACCTCGGCCTACGGTGTGTTAATACGCCGTGCTTTGCTCTCAAACGCACTGTTTCGGGATCGTCCCAAATTGCCTGTATTCTTTAGGCAACTTGAATCATGCAGGAGGAGTTTACCTGACGCAGCGTCAGCCCCGTACTTTTCTATAGGTGAGGATTTGACTGTTTGGCTTGTAGTTTACGACGATACATTTGTTTAAGATGTGTTAGTGACTGTGTGAATAATATTGCTGTTCCTTGCGGACAGAACGCCACGTTTTTCACTTGTCTCTCACCTTTTTCTTCTTATTTTGTATTTGTAAATGAATTTGCTCCAGACCCATAAGTTGTGTTGTAGTTTGTTAAAAAATAACAGAACATGCTTTACATGAAGCTTATTGGACTGACTTTCATGTCACTTTAAGCTAGGAGCGTTTAAACATGGATTTTTAGACCTGACCCACCAGAAACCGCCAAACCTCTTTTAATTGCGCTATCCGACACATCCAAACCCACGGGACCTGCGTGTTGGGTCAGGGCTTCTTTGCTCAGGGCTGTCTGATCGAAGCAGGAGCTGTGTCAGTGATACGTCAGACCTGCAGTGTATGGTGGCCTCCCCAGGGCTGCACTTTGTCACCGGTTCTGTTCATTATTTTTATACGTAGATAAAATTTCTAGGCGCAGTCAAGGATCGCAAGGGCTTCATCGAACCTGCCCCTGCGACATGCACTGGGACGGTTTGCAGCTGAGAGTGAAGCCGCTGAGATGAAAATCAGCTCCTCCAAATCCAAAGTCATAGTTCTCAACCAGACAAATGTTCCTTGGGGCAAAATGACAGAAGCAAAGCTGCCATTTTCCAACATCAGCCCCTCCAAACACCACCAACTATTCACCTTCAATGTCGCTGGAGCATCTGTTAGGACCAGCACCAGTCGAGAGAAGCACCTGTCAGAATACAGGGACACATCTGAGTGTTTTTGAAAGACTTAAACAGTGTCAGAGCAGCTTTATATTGGATCTGTGGAGGCAGGCTCAGTCATGTTTGCTCTTCTCCATAAGAATCTCTCACAAACACAGACGTGACGTGGACATACGGCCAGAACAGATGGACGCTCTCAAACTGTCAGTCATGAATAAAACAGGAAAGACCAGACGCAGAAGTCATCCGCTAAAGTCACAGCCACTTTCTGTGCAAAGGCCAGAGAGAATGTTTAAATAAGGCTAAGCACAACAGCTGCTGTAGCTCACGTGTCTCCTGTAGGTTTACTCACAGGGGAACGACAAATACTGTACTCAAATAAACATTTATAGTGCTGCTTGAAGTGGTCTGGTTAGTACTTGGATGGGAGACTGCTGGTTGTTGTGTGTAGTGAGTGAGTGAGTGAGTGAGTAAATATTGTAAAGTGCTTTGACAGTAAATGTCTCTCTTTAAGTATTATAAATGTTTAAAATGTCCTGTATATTTAATGTGTTTTAAACCCCTGCTCTTATGTAGCACTTTGAGATTTCCTTGAATGGAAAGTGCATTATATAAAAATTATTATTATTTTACTAAAGCCTTGAAAGATAGAAAAGTGCTATATAAAGATCGACAGATGTGGGTTTTTCTTTGGCCGATAATTCAAATGTTTTGTCAACCGATCCCACGTCAATGGCCGGTTTTCAGAGTCGGGTGAAATAGTATAACCAAAAAAAAACACTTCAAAATAAACTATTATTCACTTCGGATACAAGTGCTAAGCGTCATCATTTTGTCTTTCACACAATGTGATGACACTCAGTTGTATTTTGGTCCAAGAAACAATCATTCATAGCTTCATGAAAGACATTTACTGTATATTGTTCATAATGACAAACAAACAAGCTCTTATTAAAGCTTGTGAAAGAATAAAACTTAAAGACATGTTAATGTAAAAACTGAAGAAAATTAAAAGCGACTATGTTCGTATTAAAAGTCATATTTGCAATGCGGAGCAGAGCGCAAGCTTCACAACAGCCCCACTCGCCTCTATTGTAATGGAAATGCTCTCACTCTGAGCGGGGCTAAGCTGGGTAGAAGCGCATAGAGTCGATTCAAGTAGAGTAGAGTAGGGCCAAGCAGATACTAATGGAAATCTAAAATCTAAATATTGTCCGGCTGAAAGTGTGTTTGTGACTGATACATGCGCTGGATAATGCGTTAACAGCTGGTCCCAAACGTATGCACTTTGAACTGCAACTTGGTGTATCTGAAACTGATTTAAATGTGTCACGATTAAACTCCAGTGGCGTAGTTGGTTGTTTTAAGAGTAATTCTTTCATGTCTTGTCCTTCCATCTCACCTATCTGCTCCTCGTTTGTGGGACTGCGTGGAAGATTGTGGCAAAAGCAGAATTATGACAAATCCCTTTACTTCAACATTCTTCCACTCCTGCTTCTACTCCTGGTTTGGTGAAGGAGTGATAGAAGGTCTTACTTTTGAACAATTGTGTGACTTTAAAAATACAGAATCAATCCCATGTTTTAATCCAGAACACGACTAGAACATGGCAGACGTTTCACCTTTAAGCTCTAAATCTTGCTTCGTGACAAGTTTCATTTCATTTAGACACAATAATGATCCATCTACAAAGAAATCCCGCGTCGATTTCCGTGTCACACTCGGCTGCGAAACAACTTTGAAATTTCTCTCGTCATCCATAATTCATCTTCCCTTCGACAAAGCTCCCACAAAGGCAAATTGGACGTGTTTATTATGCATTTCTTTGTGGGTTTTTCCTCTTGTACATATGTAACGCTTCTCCGTCTAACGATCTCCTCTGGAAGTCTGCGAGAAAACCCGACGCAGACCTGTTCAGATGAGAGGCATTTCATCTCAGTACAAAGAGTTCAGGAGGAGTTTGGGTTTGTATTGTGAGAGTTATGTGAGTGTGGGCTGCACAAGGGAGCGAGGCAGATGGAAATAAAGACACAAGGTAAAGGTTTTGCACATGGTTAAACTTGAAGGGTATTATCTGGAAGAGATGAGTTTTACCTTGGGACCTCAAACCCAGTCCTGCCTTGTTCAGTGGACTTAACAGAGACTCATAAGATAATTGTGACACTCAGCATTAATAGATTAAAAGAGGAACATGATAGTATTGATGTTATTCCGACCAACGATCAAAAGAGACAGAAAGTGCAGCTTCTGAAACGAGTTTTCGTAGGTATAAGCCAAACATTGTGGCCGGTTAGCTCAGTAGGTTAGAGCGTGGTGCTAATAACGCCAAGGTCTCGGGTTCAATCCCCGCACTGGCCAGAGTTATGAGTAATATTCCAACTATGCAAGATAAATTCTTTAAAAATCGACCGACTTATGAACTTGCATGAAAAAAATCATTTAAAATATCAATACTGCAATGCAGCGCCAGCAATTTGATGTTCTTAAAACATTTGCCTGTACGGGAATCAAACCCCAAGAATGTAGAATGTGGCCAGTTAGCTCAGTTGGTTAGAGTGTGCTGCTAATAAGCCAAGGTCGAGGGTTCAATCCCCGTACGGCCAGATTTATGAGTAATATTACAACTAGCAAGAGTAAATTCTTAAGAAATCTTGCATGAAAAAATCTATTAAAAATCATTACTGCAATGCAGTGCTAGCTATTAGATGTGCTCAAAACGTTGGCTTGTACAGATATCAAACCCAAATAGCAATGCAAATTGGCCGGTTAGCTTAATTGTTTAGCCAAGGTAGCGGGTTCAATCCCTGTACGGGCCAAATTTATGCCCAGTTTACCACACAAGAAAGGTACGTTCTTAAGAAATTGACTGACTTATGAACTTGCATGAAAAAATCATTTAAAAGATTAATGCTAGTTTATATTACAGGCAATGAAACACTTGAGATTTAGACATGCTCAAAAGTTTGTACTTTGCAACTGGTCTTCAAACATAACCACAATATGGCAGGTTAGCTCAGTTGGTTAGAGTGCGGTGCTATCAACGCCACGATTGTGGGTTCAATCCCCCACTGGCCAGAGTTATGTGTAATAATAACCATTTTTTTTATATAGCGCTTTTCTAGACACTCAAAGACGCTTTTTAGAACTATGCAAGAGTAAATTCTTAAAAAATCAACTGACTTATTTACCTACATTAAATAATAATTTAAAGATCAATACTGCAGCGCTAGTCATTTAGATGTGCTCAAACTTTGGCTTGTACGGGGATCAAACCCAAGATTAATATAAAGTGGCCAGTTAGCTCAGTTGGTTAGAGTGTGGTGCTAATAACGCCAAGGTCGCGGGTTCAATCCCGTACGGGCCAAAGTTATGAGTAATTTTCTACTACGCAAGAGTAAATCTTAAGAAATTGCATGAAAAAATTATTAAAAAATCATACTGCAATGCAGTGCTAGCTATTTAGATGTGCTCAAAACGTTGGCTTGTACAGATATCAAACCAAATAGCAATGCAAATTGGCGTCAGCTTAATTGTTAGCCAAGGTAGCGGGTTCAATCCCTGTACGGGCCAAATTTATGCCCAATTTACCACACAAGAAAGTGTACGTTCTTAAGAAATTGACTGACTTGTGAACTTGCATGAAAAAATCATTTAAAAGATTAATGCTATTTTCTATTACAGGCAATGAAAACTAGAGATTTAGACATGTTCAAAAGTGTGTACTTTGCAACTGGTCCTTCAAAACTTTGGCCTCTAGAGCACATATGTCAAACTCAAGGCCCGGGGGCCAGATGCGGCCCTCCACCTCATTTCATGCGGCCCTCAAGGTCTTATAAGGTTTACTTAAATTTGATTTTAGTACCAGAAGTAAACTGGATGTCTTGACCTAGTGAAACAATTGGTCAGAAACTTAAAGAGTATAAGTCATTTTTCAGACTAATGCAGATGTATATTCAGTTGTTGTCACGTCAATAAATATAAAAGAATCAATACAACTATTATTTGTAGTATGTCAGAAGATTAGTAAGGATAAATTCAGTTACAACCGGCCCTTGGAGGACAACCCGATGTCATTGTGGCACTTTGTCAAAATGTGCTTGACACCCCTGCTCTAGAGGGATTAAACCCCAGTTGTAACATAAAGTGGCTGGTTAGCTCAGTTAGTTAGAGCGTGGTGCTAATAACGCCAAGGTCGCGGGTTCAATCCCCGTACTGGCCAGGGTTATGCGTAATATTCCAACTGTGCAAGAGTAAATTCTTAAAAAATAGACTAACTAATGAACTTGCAAGAAAGAAACATTTAAAAGATCAATACAGTGGTCCCTCGCTCTATTGCAGCTCATGTGCTTAAAACTTTGGCCTGTACATGGATCAAACCTCAAAGAAGTATAAAGTGGCCGGTTAGCTCAGTTGGTTAGAGCGTGGTGCTAATAACGCCAAGGTCACGGGTTCAATCCCCGTACGGGCTAAAGTTATGAGTAATATTAGAACTATACAAGAGTAAATTCTTTAAAAATCTACTGATTTATGAACTTGCATGAAAAAAAATAATTTAAAAGATCAATACTGCAATGAAGCGCTATCATAATGTGAGTCAATCTAAAAACAACCTTTGCAAAATAAAAGCAATGTGAATCTAGTGGATCATGCCTCTTTCAATGTTTAAACGAACTTGTGCTGCCTTTTTAGTTAGTTATATTTTCCAGGTTTATCCCGGTGGCTTTGCTCTTGTGTTGTTTTAGTTTTTTTGTTTCGTTCTCATTTCTGACATGTCCAAAAAACCATCCACAAAGTCATAACTGTGTGGAGATGAGATCCACTGTTAGCTTCTGTTCTTGCTTTGTTTGAAACGATCTCAAACATGTCTCCGAAGCACATCATGTCGTCTCAGAAACACTCAAAGGACAAACCCCGTGAGTGTGTTTTGCCAAAGGAAAATGTCAACCTTTTCCTGCTGAGCGATGAGCAGACGGGGATATTTGATTTGGGCGCTTTGTGACATTTTAAATATTTGAGTGATTTGGACAAAGTCAAACTAAAAGTGAAGAAATGATTACGTTTTTGGAAGAAAAACACAAGAAAACAGATCTAAACTAGTCCAACACTTGCAAAACCAGTCGTGTTTTTTCTTGTTTCTAATCAGACTTGTTTTCCATATCAAGATGAGGTTTAAAACAGCAACATTTTATCTCTTTTGGAGGAGCAGCGACTCTACCCTAAGCTCCTAACTGCTGCCAAGTACATTTAAAAAGCCCAATGTGTGAAATTTAGCACAATCTATATTAACCACATGTCTTCTTCTCTCTTCCTCTCTCTTTCTCTCCCTCCCTGTCCCTTACTCTCTCATCTCTTCACCTTCTCTCCTCCTCTTTCTACTCTCTCTCGCTCCTCTCTCTTTTCTCTCCTCTGTTGCCTTTCTTTTTTTCTCTCCTCTCTCTTACATTTCTCTCGCTCTTGCTTTCTCTTCCCTCTTTCTATCATCTCTCTATGTCTCTCTGTCTTTCTCCGTTCTTTCTCTCCCTCTTTCTCTCTTCTCTACCACTTTATCTCTTTATCTTCCTTTTCTTTCTCCCTACCTCTTTTTTACTCTCTCTTCCAACCCCTACCACTCCATCTCTCCTCCCCCTTCTCTTTCTCCCATCTCTCTCCTTTCTCCCTGTCTCTGTTACCCCCCCACCTCTTCTCTTTCTGTTGTACCCCTTCTCTCTCCTCTCCCTCCCTCTTCTCTCACTCTTCTGTTTCTCTCTCTGTCTCTCATTCTCTCTCGTCTCTCTCTTCTCTCACTCTCCCCTCTCTCCCACACCCCTCCTTCCCTTCCCATCTCTCCTCTTCTCTCTCTCTCCCTCTTCTGTCTCTCTCTCTTTCTTTAACCTGTCTTCTCTTCCTTCTCCCTGTCTCTCCCCTCTTTCTCCACACCCCTCGCTCCCCATCTCTCCTCTTACTCCCCCTTTCTCCTCCCTTTTCTTTCTTTCTCTCTCCCCTCACTTCTCTCCCTAACTCTCTCTCCCACTCCCTTCTTTCTCTGTCACTCTTCTGTCTCTTTCTCTAACCTCTTTTTATTTGCTTCTCCCTTTCTCTCCCCTCTCTTCTCTCACTCTCCTTTCTCTCATCTCTCCCTCTTCTGTCTCTCTTTCTCTAACGTCTCTCTCTTCCTTCTCCTTTCTCTCCCCCTACTTCACTGTATCTCTCTTCTCCCCCTCCTTCTCTCCTTTATTCCTCTTCTCTCTCTTGTCTCTTTCTCTCCCTCTTTCTCCTCTCTCTTTATCTAATCTCTCTTCTCTTCCTTCTCCCTTTCTCTCCCCTCTCTTCTCTCACACTCCTCCCTCTATCTTTCCTCTCATCCCTCTCCCCTATTCTCTCTCTTGTCTCTCTCTCTTCCCTTTTCTCCGTTTCCTTGCTCTTCTATCCTCTCCTTTCCTCTTCTCTCTCCCTTTTCTTTCTCTTTCTCTCTCCTCACTTCTCTCCTTCCCTCTCTCCCACTTCCCTCCCTTTCTCTAACATCTCTTCTCTTCCTTCTACCTTTCTCTTCCCTTCCCTCACTCTCCCTCTCTGTCTCTCCTCTTATCCCTCTCCCCTCTTCTCTATTTCTCTCTCTCTTTCTCCCTACCTCTTCTCCCTCTCCCTCTTCTGACTTGCTCTCTCTTTCACTAACCCCTCTTCTCTTCCTGCCCCCTGTCTCTCCCCTCTTTTCTCCCTTCCCTTTTCTCTCTTCGCTCTTTTACCCTCTCCTTCCTCTTCTCTCTCCCTTTTCTTTCTCTCTCTCCCTTTTCTCTCTCTCTCCCTTCTCTCTCAGGTATCTCCATGCCCATCCCGGTGCTGGGCCTGCGCGACCACTCCAAAGTCTTCAAAGACGGCAGCTGCCTCCTCACCGACGACAGCTTCGTCCTGATTGGCTCCTTCGTGGCGTTCTTCGTGCCGCTCACCATCATGGTCGTCACCTACTTCCTCACCATCAACGCTCTTCAAACGAGGCCACTTTATGCCTGGACCAGCTCGTGCCGCGGCCCAAATGGAGCACCACTTTCACTTTGAGCTTTTTACCGCAAGCTTCCATTTCGTCCGAGAAGCTTTTCCGCCGTTCCATCTCGCGGGAAACTCGAAGCCAGAGCGTGTCCGGGCCTCTCTTCGGACGCCGCACCATGCAATCCATCAGCAACGAGCAGAAAGCGTCGAAAGTCCTGGGCATCGTGTTTTTCCTCTTCGTGTTCATGTGGTGCCCGTTTTTCATCACAAACGTTCTCGTCGTGGTCTGCGATTCCGACGTTTGCGACCCGGACCTGATGGCGGGACTGCTGAACGTCTTCGTGTGGTCGGGTACTTGTCGTCCGCCGTAAACCCGCTGGTGTACACGCTGTTCAACAAAACGTACCGCGCGGCTTTCCTGCGTTACGTGCGCTGTCGGTACCAGCCGGAGAAAAAGCCCCTGCAGCTGATTCTGGTGAACACGATACCTCCGTTGGCGTACAGTTCGACGCAGCTGCCCTTGGACGACATCGGGGAGCTGCGGAACGGAGTGGGAACGTTTGGCGACGCGAAGAAGAAGTTCACGTTACCGGGGAAAAGTCAGGAAGACAGAAATGAGAGCAGTGTTTAAGCACAATGGATAATATACGAGTTATGAAGGTGCCAAAGGACTGAAAAAGTGCCTCCGATGTTGGATTTGTGACATTACATAACAATAAACCTCTTTCA
The DNA here is from genome assembly GCA_038363315.1 of Mugilogobius chulae. Taxonomy (NCBI): domain Eukaryota; kingdom Metazoa; phylum Chordata; class Actinopteri; order Gobiiformes; family Gobiidae; genus Mugilogobius; species Mugilogobius chulae. The sequence goes on from CM076396.1 coordinate 1,975,657, forward strand.
ATCACTGCGACATAATATTACATCAGCAGTAATCAACAAGGAGCTGTGTGTTACCCCCTTTTAAGCGCACAATGAGTCAAAACGCACGGCTCCAAGTTGTTTACCGCACTTATACCGCGGCTACAAGCTGAAATTGTTCACTTTTGAATCTTAAAATCTTGTTTACGGTCTGAAAAGGTTGAAGATGTAAGTTATTTCTGTTACTAAGCTAGTTCCTTTACAGCAATTGAACATTTGTTTACCTGTTGCTAAGGTGGACACAATGGCTGTTTCCCAAAGTCTAGATACCTTGCTCTGCTTTTCATTGCCCTCTTTGTAACTTTTAGCGCAACTACGCATGCGCAGACAAAAATAACTTTTTAAAACCATTTTTTTGTAAGTCCACAGTTAATACTGTATTTATTACATTGATGTTTATATATGTATCTCACAAAAGTTTGCTAATAAAAAACCCAGAATGCCACACTGTCATTTTAAGCTAACAGTTAGCAGCCAGAATTAGCTTAATCAGAAATTTATGGTTTGAAATAGTGATCCTACTATACATAAATTGTTCTGGTTAGCCTCCCAACAGATTTTAATCAGGGTGGAAAGTGGGCAATGACATAATTTTAAGCTTAGCCTCTAGACCATTCAATACAGACCAGACACCTATAATTGGCAACTGTCTACTTTCACAAAGCCGTAAGTAAAAAAATTATATTCCTAACCTTAATCACACATGTCAAACACAAGGCCCTGGAGATCAGATGCGGCCCTCATTGCTTATAAAGTTTTCTTTATTATTATTTGTGCCAGGAGTAATCTGGGTGTCTTCACCTAATGCAATGATTTGTCTGAAACTTAAAGACTAAGTCAAGACTAATGCAGATGTATATTTACTATTTCTCACTTATATAATAATAATGCGAAAATCAAATGCAGAGGCTATTATTTTGTAGCATGTCAGAGATGAGTAAGGTTCATTTTAGTGACAAACCGGCCCTTCGCAGACAACTATGATGCCAATGAGGCCCTTTGTGAAAATGAGTTCGACACCTCTGCCACATATTATCACCTCTCGCATCCTACTTATTCCTCATGGGTAAAGTTAGGATTACGATTATGCAGGGGTGTCGAAATAAAATATACAGCATTAGTCTGAAAAATAGCTTACTCTTTAAGACAAGTCATTGCATTAGGTTAAAACACTCAGATTACTCTTGTCACTAAAATTAAAGCAAACCTTATAAGTACTTGAGGGCCGCATTTGGTCCCCAGGTCTTGTGTTCCTAGATGATGTCAATGCTTTGCTACACTGAGATCAGGCCAAAACAAGGTAAGGTTTCTTTGGGAAACACTCATTGACTTAAAATGTGATTTACCTTTTGCCGTAGCTACCTGTGCTTTAATGCTGCATTCAGACCGGACAGCGTCAAAATGTCTAATTTCGCGCGTTCCAAACAAGCCCCAAAACAAGCGACCTTTCGTTAATAAAAGTTATTAAAAGACTTCAGTAAACAGTTCTTCTTTCCAATTGATGTGAGATGAAACTCGCTGGATGCCTCAAGGCGCATGTTTACATTAACTTAACATGTAAACTGTATGCTTTGGACGCTCCAACGCTGTCCGGTCTGAACAAAGCATTAGACATTTTCTGTGGTGCAAAATAATTTGGTTAAACCTCACTTGTATCAGAATAATCTCCCTGTCAAATGGGGATTTCGTAATTTGAATTTTTAGGCTGAATTCACAACACACTTTTGATTCGGATCAGGATTTGTTTGCCTGGATAGCTTGGTTCAATAATTGTGAAGATACAAACAAACTCTGATCAGACATTAATCGCCCAGTAATGAGACTATTGGAATAAATACATAAAAGCCAAGTTTAAGAAGCAAAGACTTGGTTATATTCTGAATCCAACTGGTTTTAGCCCATGCTGCTGATGTTCATTTTTGCAGCGCTGTAAAAGATGTTGGTGATTGGAGCCGAAAAAGGAGCAGAGCTGATGCAATGTTTGGATTATGAAACGCACAATGCTTTTTCTGAGCTGCCACTTCAGGTTAAACTGGGACACAAACGCCACTGTTTTAGAGCAAATTCATCCAAGTTATTGTAGTAATCTGGTTCGACTGAAACACCAACACATTTTAGGTTGAAGTGTGTTGGCTTCACGAGTCTTTGTTTCATCACAAATCTCTTATTTAGTCATGGGCGTCTAATAATCATAATAATACGAAGAGCTTCATTGGTTTTTGCTCTGAATTATAAATATTTAAGGAGAAGGTGCATTAAAGGGCACATGACAGGTTTGAACAACTTTCTACATTTGAATGAATTTGGTAGATTAATACTTGTTGTAAATATAAATTACAGTTTTACGTGAATAAAGAACAAGTTTTTGTGAAGAAAATATGTTGAAAACAGCGAAGTAGAGCAGAGTACAAAACTGATGACATCATTCTATAAGGCCATTTGGCTTTTTGGTCATTTTGTCATCCAGGAAGTAGAGAATAAACATGTGTGTCAGTGAATGTTGTCGTTTCTATCAGGTAAACTTGCAAATTATAAAGTGCAATATCGTTTTCTAAGTTAATACTAGACAAAAGGTCAAAAGAGGAGAACACATACAGTCTGCTTCGGGTTGATTCTGACTAATGCACCATTCTGCTCACACTGATTGGACAACCGTACTTCCTGCTTTTTGGAAACCATCTGCAGTCCTGCAATACCTGACCTAATAGCTGGAGTGAAAGTGAATTGAGTGGAGGCACTAGGTGGCACCAGCCTGGTTAGACACATGCAAATCAGTCAAATACAATACAATTAGTATGAGTTTGGGCCCCAGGTTACTTTGCACATGAGTATTCGGACTTTGAAGTCAAAAAGGTTAAGAACCCCTGGTGTAGATATTGTGTCCCTATTGACCCTATTTTGTCCCGCCCACTTGGCTTGGAAATGCACTTCCTGTTTAGCTCTGTTAAGGTAGCCAACGTGTTTGTTTGTCTTGTGGGGCAATTTTAATTAAATATAATGACATTTAAAAAAAAACGATCGACTGAAATCTACAGGCTAAATGCAGCTAAATAGGAAGTGCATGTCCTAGAAAAGTAGGCGGGACAAAATAGGGTCAATAGGGACACAATATTGTACCCTAACTTTAGCCTTAAAACTGGAGTACCTGGAGGAAACCTACAGGTACTACAGGTACCTGTAGGTTCCTTGTAGTACAGGTTCTACAAGGCACTCAAAGCGCTTTGAGTGCCTTGTAAGGTGGAAAAGAGCTATAAAAATAGAGACCATTTACAGAGACAAGTACAATTTTATTTTAAAAATGGCTAATGTGGGTTTAAATTCATAGCCGCGGGAATGTAATTTTGTGAGGGGATGCAGTGAGAGTGTAAGAGTGACTATTGCAAACAGGCAAGATTTATTTTTCTTTTTAAAAGAAGATCCAACAACCAAATGGCAGGGCTCACACCAGGGGGTGCACTTACCCCTCCGGCACCCCTACTTCCCGCGGTTATGATTAAATTAGCAAAGCATTAGAACCAATTTGACTTTCTGGAGGTGAAAAGTCATCTACACAATTCAGTAGAATTAGAAAGCTACAGCTATGGGACTTTCTGATGGAGATGAAAACATTTGATGCTATAATATGAAAAAAAAATCAACTAAAGAAACTTTTCTGCAGAGACAGGTTCAGGCCAAATAAGAATATTTTGTGGCCTTGCAAGCCGCTCAAAGTAAAAAACAATAATTTAGGCATCTAAATTACAAAAATATGTATTGTATTCAAGTTGTTTTTTTGGCCAAAGTTGTGCAGTGCACCTTTAAATTATATCACTTTACTTGCTGGCGTAAAAAAATAAATAATGACATTATTTAGATAGATCAGCTGTGGAATATATAGATAGAAGAAACAGGAGGAGACTCTCTGCCAGGCCCAGGACCTACTCGTTTGTGGGAGATTGAAGCACACACGTTTATAATGTTTTTGGTCTAATTAAAAGATCTAAATAACAACATGCTATTGTTTAAGTTTTTTATTTGGCTAAATTGTTACTGAAGTGGTTCAACCTGTCATAGGCACTTTGTGGGCTTAAACTTTTTACACCTCCTATGATGAAAAAACATAAACTTTTGCTCAAATAAAACTGAAATCAGTCCCAAGTGACACGTGGCAAAACAACACCATGTTCTGAGACTATCACGACTTCCACAAACCCTCCATTTCTGTTCAAATCACCAAATGAGTGTCTGGTGCAGCTCCTATAGCCTCACATTTACAGCCCATATCTGTCTCACAAACCATTATTTCTTCCATTTCCTCGCGCCGCTGTGGTCCAATTCTCTCTCTCCCTCTCTCACGCTCCGGAGTCGGCAATTTCTCCCGGGATTAAACTGCAAATCCAACACTCTCAGACCAGCACAACCGGCTCCCAAATGTGGATTATAAATGTGATATGAGAGACACAACATGAGCTAAGCAGACCGCAGACTCTAAATGTAAAGATGTGTTTGTATTTTGTGCTTTGGAAATGTAAATATGTGTGGATCTGAGGGTCGTTTCGATGTGGTTTCAGTGCAAAATGTTCCAGGGCTGCAACAGTTCGATCCATTTGTCGGAACTAATCCATTATTCCAACAATCGTTAACTTCAGCAATTGTTTGTCAGTGAATTAAGGAAAATTTCTTACTATATGAGATCAATCTCTTTTAATTCCAGCCTTTTTTCCTTTGCGCATCTGACAAATGGTCTAAATTTCAAACTAAATCTGTCTCTGATCTTTTGGAGTCTTTGTGAAAGTAATGGATCGTCATAATAATGTTGAGTTGCAGCCCTAAAATGTGGTGGAGTTGTTTTATCTTGCACACTGCACTTCCGTTCACTGTTACGTCTCGGTTCAATCTTGTAAACATGTTTGTATGAATCACTTCTGTGTTTTCTGTCTGCAGAAATATATTAATATGGAACAGATGCAGTTGTTAAAGGAGACATAGTGTTTTGTCCAGATATTTAGAAGTAAAGTCGTACACATGTTGATAGATTTATCAATTTATCTAAAAACTTTAAAGATAGAAACAGGTCTACCATCAAAACTGCAAAGCTTTAAAGGCTAAATCAACTTAATTTCACTGTCAAACTTTGTGTATAGGGTTAAAATTGAATTATCTAGTAGAGACTGTGCTGCCACGATGGTCAAACGATGTCTGTGCATTTTCAGTTCACGCCGATGTCGCCGATGTCACATCGAGTTGACGCTGCAGCCAAGCCGCCCAGGTGGGATAAAAAAAACTCCTACTTCTGACACTGCCTGGTCGAAATCGTGTTGGAATTGAAAAGTGGTGACCTGCAGTGCTAAGAATCCAAGTCATTTGTCTCGTCTGGATAAGTGAGTGATGAGAGTTGCAAAGGGTCGTAAGATCAAACCCTGTGTTACTAGTTAATTAATTTAATTTATTCATTTTCAATCTTAGACAAAATACTCACATGATCTCATGTGCTTTTGTAAAGGAAAGATTTCTTACATAAGTGCAAGTAACTAGACCTGTGCCTCAGCAGCTGTAAACCTCAGGACCACTCCCACACTGAACTCACATCACTCGCCCAACTGCGGGACCCATCTCCAGATGGCGATGGGTCAGGACCCTAACGTGCATGCTTTGGTTTGTGGGGAAACCGGAGTGTCTGGAGAAAACCCACATAGACACGGACAGAAACATGCAAACTTCACACAGAAAGGACTGGGCTGTGCGGGAGTCAAACCCGCAACCTTCTTGCTGTGAGGCCAGAGCACTATCTACTCTGCTACTGAGCCGCCCTTCATCCTGTCAGTCAATGTCTGTTCACACCCACCCGAGCGTTTCTTAAAAGGCCTCCGGCCATCTCCCACTTTTGTGAATCTGTTTGAGGTTCAGTTGTGGGAGGAGCAAGTCTCTGACTGCGTGTTTAGCTTCACTTTAAAGTGAGGTTAAATGCACAGTCAGGGGCTTGTGTCGGAGCAGTCCGGGTCCTGACGTGAAACCTTTGCTTTAGTCTACATAAGTGCATAGTTTATGATGTATTTTATAAAATTGAAAAAGGAAAACTCACCACTGACACGAGTTTCAAACCTGCGCATCGTTGCCCCTCGCACCACTTATTCAACAAGCTGAACCAAACGACTGATGATATCAATGTGCAGCGGGTGAATGCGTTCCAACTCTCCACAACAGCAGTGTCAGAAGGAGGAGTTTGTCTATCCCATCTGGGCGGCTCGTCTGTCACGTCAACTCGATGTGACGTTGGCGTGAACTGAAAATGCACTGACAGCGTTTGACCATCAGGGCAGTACAGCCGCCGTTTTTCCACACATAACTTCAAAATGAGCGAGTTTGCACAAAAATGTCCAAAAAAGGCCTGGAAACAGTAGATAATTTAATTTTGACCCATATACACAGTTTGACAGTGCTCCAGTCACTCTAACGATGAGAGACACATTCAAACTCAGAAAAGTGTTTTTTACAGAACATGTCTCCTTTAACAGCTTTCATTTTACCTGTTCTATATCAGCAGCATAAACAAGAACCAAAACCTTTATTTTATCAGTATTTTTCCATGTGTTTATTAGTTTTCTGCCAGATTAATTACATCACGTGTGTTCTCATCACCTCAATCAAACCTCACCTTTTATTTCGATCACTTCCAAACCTAAAAATCCAAACTCAGACTTTATATTCTCATCCTGTTTGAGTCGCGCGGACCTTGAGACGGTCGTATAACACGGAATCATGTTGTTTTCAGACTCAAGGCTTCTCCGCTTAATCTTACCTTTTCCGTTCGTCCGTGGGTGTTGTTCTGACGAAATGTTTTGTAAATCAGGTTGTTCTTATGCAGTATTTGTAACGCAGAGCTCCGTTTGTGTCTCGTCGTTACGGCTGAACAATAAAAATGTTTATTGACGAATACTAAAGGAGAAATTGTCATGTTCTTGTCTTTTAACAAATTCAGATTGACTGCTAAAGGAAAGATGCTTCACTCTTCAAATAATCACAAATAAAACATCATAAACTAGGTTATATTGCTGTGTAGGGTTCATTTAATCACTTATTTGCATTGATAAAGGTTTAAACATAACTTCTTCCTTCAAACCTGTCTTCTTTCTGTCTCTGGAGTTTCTCACGGTCGAAACACATCCACAAATGTGACGGTGCGATTGGCCAATTCTCTCCAAAGTCCTCGGCTCTGAAGCAGATTTAAAAACTTCTGCTGAGGCTGAGTCACAGGAATCGCGACCGTTTTAATCCAGACTATAATCCTCCAGATGGGGACAGATTTGCAACAGAAACTCCTCCAACGCGGACAGACACTATTTCTCCTCAAAAGTTAACTACAGACTACAGACGCATTTGAAACGTTTTGGGGTCTAATAATGAAAAAGTAGATCTGTTATGCTTTGTATTGCTGGATTTAGGATTGAAATCACAACATTCTACAGTTCGATGTTATTTTAATCAGTTTGGGGGCAGCTAAAATGAAAATTGTTTAAATTGAGTTTAATGGGTCTATTCACGCTATAAATGATCACTTTTTAAATTAGTGACACATCTTTTGACTTATTCCATGGCAAAGTACAATGTTATTAACAGGAAAAACTGCCTCTTGCCCCAACCTTGGATATAACGGCTATGAATCCTAGAATGTGAAACCCGGCAATAGACCAGGGGTTTGCAACCTGCGGCTCAAGAGCCACATGCGGCTCTTTAAGACATCAGTGTGGCTCTTTGGGATTCAAATGAGATTGAGGAACTATTCTATATACAGTAAAACACCTTTCTTTACTATTCTATTCTGTTCATATTTATTTAAATTTGTAGTTGCTTAGTGCAGTGTTTCCCAAACTTTTTAAACCGGAACCCCCAAAATAAAATGGACGCCTTTAGAAATTTCCAGTTGCAAAAATTGCTGGGCTAAAATGCTTTTATTATTGTAGTGTTTTGGTTTTTGTTTTGTTTTTTGTAGCTTTATACAACCAAAAACCTGATGCTGAAGTTATAAAAACAGATTAAAAACCAAGTTATAATTGTAATGTAAATCTTCTCGCGACCCCCAGATTTTGCTTCGCGACCCTCCGAAGGGTCCCGACCCACACTTTGGGAACCGCTGCCTTAGTGTATGAATAGTGGTTATTTAATCATTTCTCTTCAAAATGCACAGAGCCTTACAGTAACGTGCTAATTGAAACAAACTGATTTGTCTCGCCTTTAAAATTATTTTTGTTAATTCACACAATATTTTATTTTGGTATAGATTATGCTCATATATATAGACCTATACACTTATGCTACAAGCTGTTTTGTGGATGCTTTTTTTTTAAGCAACTATTTCACTGAGAGGTCACAAAACATCAGGAATGTTTTAGAAGCACACTAGAACACAACAGGCACACCTCAAGGCGTCGTGCTGTCACCCTTTCTATTCACTCTTTACACTGCTCACTTTAAACATATGCCATGCTCAGAAGTGAATTAGAATCAGATTTACAACAAAATTAGAGCGAGCCTCTGGGTCGCTACATCTGAGGACCGCCATTTGCTCCAATGAAAGTTAAAGGCTGACACTAGAGGAGTTTAAGATCTTTTTGCGATTTTTAATTATGTCAAGAAAAGAACAGGCCACAGAGCACAGTGTTTTCTTTCATGTGCGCAGTTATAAAAGTGAAACATTGATGATGAAACACCAGTGGAATAAAGCTGGTTTATAAAGGTCACAGACCTAACCCCTCAAAAAACCTCCCATTTGTCCTCAACCAAATGACGTAAACATCCACAAAAAAAAGCTAGAAGCATCATCTTTACACGCAATTTGTCATGGTTTGGTACATACTCACAAGCCTTGAGAACACATTGAAAATCCTTACTCTGGCCACGCCTCCTGAATTCTTAGAGGAGGAAGAGCAGGCTCATATAGATTTCGTGCAAAATGCTTGTATAATAACATCATCAGATCATTGCAATCTTTGTGAAAAATAGACTTTTTGAGGATTCTTTCCACAGACCTGCTCTGCTTTAAGGTCTGTGTAACAAGTAACAGGGCACATTAGTTTGCAGGACGACAGTGCGTGTTTAAAAGTTCAGTTACTGTAGTTTGACCTTCACGTGGAATCCTCTGTGGAGAGCGACGGGTGTAGCAAGTCAATTAATCTATGTTTATGGAGTAAAAAGAACTTCACCGCTAAAAAGGCCCTAAATGAAAATAAATATTAAGGTTTTAAGACTTAACTGATCTACAAATGCTGTTTTGGCAGTGCACTTCTACAACACAAAACATGAACTAGTCTTGATTTAAATTCTGAATATTCATCTTAATTTTCGCATCTTGGGCCAGATTAGTATAAAATCGGTGAAATTTTGCAGTATATTTCAGTTGTTTGTTAAATATTTCTGACCAGGGACGTAACACCACGTACAAACATTGTTGATAGCCCCCTAATGTCTTGTCTTGCATTTTATTTTTTGGGGGTTTATTTCCTTCTAGAACAGGCGTCTCCAACCTGTAGCTCGCCAATCACTTAAATGTTATTTATTACATGCCTATTTTCTACTGTAAATGAATCTTTAGATGCCTAATTTTGTCCAATTCTAAATAAATATTGGCAAAGTGTTCAAACAGGCCTCTTTACTATGCCACAGTTAACCTACATTTTTAGTCATTGCTAATTTGGTTTTGCTAAAGTAGCTCTCCTGGCAAAAAAAAAAAAAAAAGTTGGAGACCCCTGAACTAGAATATTCATTAATAAATTGATTTCTCATTTTAGGTGTCAGCAGATCAACTTGAATGCTTTATAATGCTAATTTCGAAGATTTTTATTGCCATAACCAACTACAAAACAAGACTTTTATGTTTTTTGTTTCAGACCTAAAGACGAGAAGAAAATTAGCAGTTTTGAACAACCTCTTTTACATTTTAGCTAACTTGTTTTAAGCTATAAACATTTGGCCTTTCGCTGGCTGTTTGTTCAATGAAATCTGCTAACTCTTGCAAAATATATATAAAATATTATAATCTCTAATTGTTAATAATTTGGTCAACTAATATTCCTCTTTAATACGAAATTTTTGATCAAAGTTTATATGTTTTAAAAGAATGAAGGAGTGATGTTTATGAGGGCCCCCTCTTGCCCTGGGCCCTGGGGGAACTAGCACCATTTACCACCCCCCCAGTCCGACGCCCCTGTTTCTGACCGTTTGCAAGAGGTTTTTAACCTGATTCAATTCTGCTAAAGGTAAGTACCATTGTCTCACTCCATTAACAAATATTTTGGCTTGAAATAACAACAAACGTCAAATAAACCTTCAAGTAAATGCATCTGAACAGGTAAAAATGACCAGAAATTTTGCTTAAAATCCAGATTTCCAGACGTTTTAACTCATTTAGAAATCCCGTTTTTCTCGCTTGAGTAATGGAGCAGCGAGAGACCTGCCGGAGACGTCTTTTCAGAGATGATGACAGCGTTTTATTCCAGCAGCACAAGCGGAGCCGGTGTTTGAGAGGAAAGTGCATGTTTTCAGTCTAAAAGTGGCTTTGCGTGTGGGAAACAGCAGGAGCAGCTCTGCCTCTGCGCCGAAGGAACAAATGAAAATCACCAGCTTCATAACGGCTTCTGCAGCAAAATGTCAGGAAAATATACATGTAATGGAGGAGAAAAGACAGTCAGACCCTTGGACTGAGAGCAGTGGATTACAGGGTTTAGAGTTATGTCATTACTTAGGAATGTATATCCATCTTATTTCACCAGCCCACTTTTTCTACCATTCCAAACAACACTCAGAAACACACTTCCGGTCAGCTCCTCCCCCGTTCATTTCATTGACGTAACCTGCTGAGAAGACTTGCTGGAAAATCATATTCCAGGTAGGTTACACTTTCCAAATATACTATGTCATGTGCACCAACAAATAAGCAAGGCATAATTTTTCTGCATCGATTGAAAAGTATTTCAATAATCGTTTTCCAGTTGCAATAGCCTGTAAGTACATTAGTCAAAATTAAAAAGTGGGACACACGCAAATAAATAAAATGAGTTAATTCTAATGCATTTAGTCCATTCTGGTCTCATTAACACTCATTAATATACTTGAAAACTTTTGTCAGTGTAAATTAATACATTTTTAGTTGTGTTTTTGGATATTTTCGAGCATGGTTTTGTCTAGTGTGACTGATGAAATTGCAATATATCACTGTTGGGAAGTGTCAAAGTGGTCACAAATCAGAACAACTTGGACAAATGAATGGTTTGAATACATTTGCTGCGACATGGGACAAAGGGCTTAAAATATGGACAGTCCCAGGTAAATAGGGACGTCTGGTCACCCTACAATACACGCCAAGTACATGGGTGTTAATTCACACAAATAGTGCTGGTGTAATAAATAGTGTTTCAGATGCTCCATAAAGGAGAAAAAGAAGGTAGCTAACGATTTACAAATCTACAAGAAATCATCTTGAAGGGCTCCTCCTCAATGGTTCAAACCGAGTATCGAATGCTTGTACCAATCAGAAGTTTTCTCTACAGGAGGAGGCGGGACTTACAGATGTGACGACAGCAGCGAGTGCCAGGTGTATTCACAGTAAAACTACAAACATGGCGACGCAGCAGATGCAGGGACTGGAGCTGAGATTATTGAATCAATTTAAACAGAAATGCAGTCAAGAAGTGCTTTGTGCATTTGTGAATGAGAAAGAAGTTTGTACATTTCTCCAACTGGACTCAGCATGAGCCTTATTTATGATTCTGTTCTGTGATTGGCTAAAACACCGGGTATCCATTTTGTCCAATCAGATCAAAATATTCCTGAAGAAGTTTCTTCTTTTTGACTGCTTTTGACAAAAGCCCGTCCAGATCAGCTGTGTAGAACTTCAGACAGATGCACATCTCCATTTGGCGTGAGCCAGATTAGTGTGCTTTACACTTAAAATGCTCAATATTATATCAAATTACCGTCCATTGGTTTCCTCTATAAGTGCAGACAGGCTTATAAATGTCCCGAATGTTGTAAAGACTGTTTAATAAAAAAAAAAAAAAAAAAATAATGATAATAATCAGTGGTAAATACTGCCATCTAGCTTCTGAACCCCCACAACACAAGAATTATCAAAACAATTACCCTACCGAACTGGCATGAGGCCGACTGACACAGCCGAGCAGCACTCGGACTCGGACATGTTTTTGAGAAAGAACAACTGTGCTGGAGATCAATAAGACGTTCATCTGGTGATTATTTTCATTAGAAGGTAAGACTCTCAGGCCTGTCAAAGTACATCCACATTTAGACACAGATTTAGTAGCTTAGCGCTTAGCTGTTTGTCTTGGTAAGGTTTAAGTTTTAGTACTAAATTGCCACTGAGCATTTTGTTTATGAGAAATGAGTCCTGTAAAGAGCTTGTTTACAATCAGTCAGTCAAAAAGAACAAATAAAATAGCCAGCATCTACTTTTTCATACAAATTACTTTGTCTTCTTAACTCAGAAAACATTTAGCAGAAAATAACGACGTGTCAAAAGAATCTTTTAATTTGTAAAATACGTCTTCAGCTGAAGATATTAGGTGTGTTCAAGATGCGAAAATCTCTGCCTGGATTGCAGACGAGAGCAGGCGGCTGAGGCAAAGAGGAGGAGATTCAACTTGGACACTTGTTGAGCCCGAGATCAACGAGGCAGCCTCAGATCTCACAGACTCACGGAGCTCTCGCGATTGTTTGAAGTGTTGCACTGAATAAAACTACCTACAACGTTGTAAACACATTTCTGCTTCCCTCACACATCATAGACTCACTCACACATCACCAGAACAATGAATAAAGAGCTCATGATAAAGTTGGCACACTTTAGATTTGCCTTTGTAAAAATGACTTTCATCTCATCAGGATCCTGTATTAATGTTGCTGTGTGTGATGTCCAACAGTCTGGGTCTGTTCTGACTCGTGTTAAACACGTACGCTGTTATAAAAGTCCACAAACACGATAAAGACAGAGGAGGAGGAACTGCTGCGCGTCACATTGGATCAAAGCCAATCGGCGGGCAGTCACCGCACTACATTTCCCATCATGCATCTTGATTTTGTAGTCATCGAGGCAGTGAAGCCGGGAGCAGTTGCTTTCTCCTCGCCTCGACGATTTGTCAAGTCGACTCAAGCCGGATTGATCTCTCGAGATTACCGGAGCCTACGTAGCCCTGACGTAGCCCCCAACCCCCCGACACCGGCTCGAGCCGACTGCACCGTCTTGACCATCTTGAACACACCTTGTATTGTGGGTGCAGTGCCATTAAACGCCAAAGATGGCGCCCTTGTTCAAAACCTTTGCCACTTACGCAGTGCACCTTTAAGTGACATCGCTCCACACCAGATTGAAGAGCATATTACTCTGAATTGAGTTCCAGGGAAAAGGCAGAATGTCACAATAAGCACGTGAAGCTGATGTCTTTCTCATTCATCACAAACAAAAATAGTTTTTTATTATATTGTATTATTATTGAAATAGACCAAAGTGTAACAATCATTCCAGCGCCAGTGCAGTGTTTGTTTTGGTTATCTATTTTTTTCCTTCACGTGAAATGCTTTACTGCTTTATTATGATGAAAGACTAGGATACAGCACAAGTTTTACATTGATAGATTTATTTATTTCATCAGAAGAGCCGATCAAGCAGAGAGAATAAATCATTTACAGAACAGTTTTTACTCCACAAACTTTCAAACTCTCAGTGATTGTTTCAGATTCCACAGTGACACAAATTGCTGCAAAGTGGGTTTTCAGATTCCGAGCAGTCACTGAACAACAACATCCTGGATTTCCTGATTTCCCAAAAGGATTTCCCTCCAAACGCCGAAAAACAGGAGTCAGAAGAATAAATGCTAAATTATTCCAAAAAAAACCTGAATCTCCAGAGACGCAGCACATTTCACATTTCGTCGCTCTCAAAGTCGTCAGAGAGAGAGCGAGTTTTCGGGGGTGAAAGTGCCGCGACCTCAGACGACCCCCGGCTCTTCATCACTTCCTGGTTGGTTACCGTGACGACGCCGGTGTCCCCAAAGGCTCGTCAGATACAGATCACATCAGCTGCAGCGATCGATAACAAGAGCAGCGTGAGTGAGGAAAAGGGTTTGAAGAGATTTAAAGAATAGTGTTTTGTGGTATGAAAACAGATTAATAGATATGATATAGGTAAGGTTCAGGAATTCCACAACTGTTACCTAGCAGCCACAGTGTTTTTTGCTCCATAGCCGTTTTCATAGGCTGTTTCTGTGACTGTTCATGGAGGCAGCAGTCTGAACATGAACTGCCACACTTCTTTCAGACTTTCTTCAGCTCTTCTGGATCGATCCCGAGGCGTTTAATCCCAACAGCATGGTCTGTGCTAAATGAATGAAAAGTATAAATAAAGTTTGATTTGATTTGATCTGTAACGGAGGAACCATTTTGGTCAGGGGCCACATCAGAGGATTGGTTTGTAACTAAAAATCTCCTAAATAAATGTCTTTTTTTCTGTATATTTATTGAAGGTACAGATACTGTGTGACCGGTGCATTTCTTTCTGCGTTGTGTGTGCTGGTTTATGATTGTTGGTGCAGGACACAGCTGAGCGTTTTGAGGCGGTCTCCATTTAATCTGAATTACAATAAAAGTGTCAGCGTGTGCAGCTAACGTTTGGCCCAACCTGTTCCAACACTGGAGTTTGCAAAAGGGAAGAGGAAGTTACAACACACGAAGAAAGCATGGTGACTGGATGCCAGGTATGTAGAATAAACAGCAACAGAGACAATTTTGTGTAATTATAACATAAATGAACCAGTTACAACTGCATACTCATTTACATAGGTCTGAAGAATTACTTTTTAACTTTCAGACAAATCCTTTCATAAGATGGAGACACCCACATTATTCCTGCTTTAGGATACTTGTTATGCAAACAACACTTTAGGGCTTGTGCAGTAATATATGGGTCTGTGCAATAGAACACACACATAAGAATCTGCTGCTGCAAATAGTTCATCTTTAGACAAAACTGTAGCACTTCATCAGCTCAAATGCTTTCTGGTTGATTTGTGAAACCTTCTTGAGTTTGTGTTTGATTTGGAATCACTTCTGTTTTGTGCATTTTGTGTTTTTAATGAATTTGATTTTGTTTTATTGTGTTTGTCTTTTTAAATGATAACAGATTGACATAGTCAGTGGCGAATATTGGTCCCTTTCTAAATAAATGAATTAAAGAGGTCCTATTGTGTTTTTTTTTTAATATTTAGTAAGAATCTAGAACATGTGCAGATCAGTAATTTACCTTTTGTTCATTGTAAAACACAAAGTTGATCTAAAACAACTTAAAAATAGAAACAGCTCTACTGACTTCCTGTTTAAAACTGCAGAACTGATAAGCCCCGAGTCTTCAATTTAAAATGTAACTGTAAAAAGCAACAGATTTTTAAAAACATTTTTTATTGTTGGAAGTGAATTTGGCACAGTTTTGAACCATTTAAGCTTCACTTTGAGTAATCTTTTGAATTATAACAAGTGAATACAGACAAGTGGGAGGGGATAGGTGGTAGGTGAGAACAGGGATTTCTGAGCACTTGAGCTTCAGCTGAAGAACAAAACAAGATTACTCAAACATGAATGAATCAATTCAAATATAACTTTGAGTAAATTAATGATGAAGGAAGGCCGTTATAACAAAGTTAAAAGCTTAGAAAAGTTAATTTGACATAATAAGTCCCCTTTAACACCAGTGGTCTCCAACCTGTAGCTCACAAAAGTTCTTTTGGAATTATATATTCTGATTTTTTTTACTCAAATGTATTTATTATCTGCTTATTTCTACTGTAATCGTAACTCTGTAAGTCTAATTGTGTGTATTTCTTAATGGATAAAAGCTAATGTTTCATAATGGCACCTAACTGAGAAATTTCTTGTGCTTGATAAAGTAGTAGCTCACCACCAGTTTGTTTTGCAAATGTAGCTTTCCTGATGAAAACCACTGGAGACAACGCAGAGGTGAGTAAAGCAGCTAAAAATGATTCTCAAAGGGTGCACTGTCACTTTTTGGAGGTGAAGATTCAGTAGAAACAGAAAGTTGAAACCATATTTAGTTACATTCTGAACAGGGATTGTTAAGGCACAATGTGGAAAAAATACAGCTTTTCCATGGAAACAAACTTCTTCTTCTTCTTCTTAATCCTCCTCTTTTCTTCTTCTTCTCCTTCTTCTTCATCCTCCTCCTTTCTTTTCTTTTTTATCTTCTTCTCCTCCTTCTCCATCCTTCTCTTCATCCTCCTCCTTTTCTTTTCTTCTTCTCCTCCTCCTTCTTCTTCTTCTCATCCTCCTCCTCCTTCTTCTTCTCCTTCTAAAGCTCCTCCTTCTTCTTCTTCTCCTCCTCCTCCTTCTTCTTCTTCTCCTTCTAAAGCCTCCTCCTCCTCCTCCTCCTCCTCCTCCTTTCTTCTTCTTCTTCTCTTCTTCTTCTTCTTCTTCTTCTTCTCTTCTTCTTCTTCTTCTTCTTCTTCTTCTTCTTCTCTTCTTCTTCTTCTTCTTCTTCTTCTTCTCCTCCTCCTTCTTCTCCTCCTTCATTCTGAACCTCTGAAACAGACGTAAGTTTAATTTCCACCAGCCAAACACCACCTCTAGTGTCCACATTTCAGCATCACATGAAGTGGGCGTTCCCTTGCGTCACCACGTCGCCTGTGCGTCCTCTGCGTACTTTCACCTCTCCCCCGCGTGAGCCTGCAGCCGGAGCTAACCACAAAAAAAACTACAAATTCTGCAAAATAACTCAACTAAAACAGGTATTAAGCGTGCGGATATATTTGTACTTCACGTGTGCACAACATATGAAGCTTATAAGTCCGAGGAAAGTGTTTTTTTAGCGCAGATCAAACTAAAAGCTAACTTGCTGCTAACTCATTCAGACACTTTGGATTAAAAATAGCAGAATGTGTCACAGATTGGAGCGCGGGATTGTTTCTGTTTACAAACTATAACGCTACTTAAATACATGTTTTTTGTGATTTTACTGAAATACATACGATTGAGAGGTTTGTCGTTATGTAACTGACAGATTGACCAAAGTCCTGACTGAAAAACTCTACATTTTATGGGAAAAAGTTGACAGGAAACAGATTACTGACTGAAAGATAAACTCTTTGACAGCACTTAATGTTGACAGTTTGACTGATAATTAACATGTGCTGGTGAAGTATTGATAGTTGTATACATACCAAGGTTATTTACTGTAGACTTTAACTACAACTTGTCAAAAATAGTTACTGTTATTATTACTTGATCTTCCACAGTAGTTTTGAGCTGCAAGGTCACATGTAAATATTAAGGGATTATGAATTGTCGTCAACATTATAGGCTTAGACACCGTAAAAGAGTTTAGCTTCCTTAAAAGATATATTCGTTGATGGCATTTCTTTGTGATCGCATCTGTGTTAATATCAAATTTTAAATCAGAATCAAACACAATGCCAAGATACAGTATATGTGTACGAAGTGACAATCTCAACTTCGTCGCCCTGAATGGTGCTGGTGCTATGTTCTGATCGGTTTCTTCTGAAGTCAATTATCAGTTCTTTAGTTTTGCCAACATTAAGATCTAAAAGACTGCTGTCACACCACTCTACAAAATCAGACAGAGCTTTTCCATGAGCACTTGTGACACAAATATAACAAACATAAATTAACACTGAGCTTTTGCAGATCCAAGATGAAGGAAGTGTCTTCAAACAAATGTGCCGGAGGTTTTCAGAAGGTTTTTGAACACGAGAGGTGAGTTTTTTGACTGGTCACATCTGTGGAGGAGCGCTCACGCATGTTTTCAGTCTGTTTAACAGTGAAAACATCTGTAATTTAGGTTTAATGCCTTAAGTTTATGACTCTGTCTTTCTTTGTTTAGTCAGTTACTCAATTGATGGTATTTTAGTCGAATAAATATTCTAATTTATATGGGATGGCCTCAAAAAAATTAAACAAAATAAACAGATATTGACGTGTTTCACCTTCCGGTGGAATTGAATCCATGAGTTTAGAGAGACACACGACAAAGGATGTACAAACTTTACTGGCAACAGGTTAGTTCACATCTGATGCTGGTCAGTACTAGGCATGGACGATATTAAATTTGCACTCCACGATTATTGTGACCAAAATAATCGCGATTAACGATATTATCACGATAATTTACTACACGTAAAAGTGCTCAGATTCAAAATCACTGGAAAGATGTATTAGTTTAAACAATGTACATACATATTTTATGTATGTTTGAAACAACTACTTATTGTATTTTGGTCTAAGTAGATGCTGCACATATTCATGTCATTTCTAATAGCACAGCTTTAAAATTATATTTCAAACTTTTAGTATGTAGAATGCTTTTTCTTTCCAGTCACTTTTATTTTTTTTTTTTTTTTTTTTACTTGTGAGAACCTTTTTCTGTAGTAACTGTACGATGTGTTTGGTGTTTTGTAGCTCTGAGCTGAAATGTAAGATGAAGTTTGCCGTGTTTCTTCCTCCAAAAGCAGAAAGAGAGAAGTGTCCTGTGCTCTACTGGCTCTCAGGTGAGGAGGGCTTCACGTTTTTATTTAATCTGTATAAGTACGTGGTTGAAACACAGACACGTTGTTCTCTGGTCTGGTCCAGGTCTGACGTGCACCGAGCAGAACTTCATCACTAAAGCCGGATCTCAGCTCGAAGCGGCCAAACATGAAATCATCATCGTGGCTCCGGACACAAGCCCACGTGAGTTTAGTTCAGAACACTGGAAAACTAGAACAGCAGAGTGATGGATTCCTGCAGCAGTGAGTGAGAATTATTACGTGACAATATTCTCGCTATTATGACTTTTATTTACGTTCAAACGACTTTTTTTTACGTTCAAACGAGAATATATTCTCGTTCGACGACTTTTTACTTACATTAAAACGACTTTTAATGAAAAGACAGCCCTTCCCATGATGCTCCAGAGCTGTACAACGAACGTCGCTGAACCTAGCCTGGTTGACTAACCCAGGTACGAGGCCAATCACATACACAGAAGTTACGCTACACAGTTCATTTAAATGTCATGCATGGATATAACAGACTAAAACACAAATGTACAGACATCACCAAACATTTATAGATCGACCTTAGTCTGTTGGTTAAGACAAGTGTCCTTTGTCTGAGTCAAAGATCCACAGCCAAATGTGTAAAAGTGCATTCAGTCATTATTTCTTGACAATGAAAGCGTTTATTAATCATCACACAGATTAAACAGGATTCTTCCAGTGTTACTGCTACATATGATATCATGGTTCCTCTTTATAAATACGTGCGCGTTGCTTTGATATAAAATACGCAGTGACTTTCGTATTTCCTCATTTCTCCGCTGCCCTTTCTCATCTCTCTCTCTCTCCCCCGTCTCTTCACAAACGCCTAAATTCTCGTCTTTGATTGGCCAGCGCCTCGTCTTTTTAACTTATTCAGAAGTTATCCTGGTCCGGAGCAGGTTATGAGTTTGTCTCATGTTGCCATAGAGATCTGCCCCGATAGGAAGTGATCCAGTTTCGTAGGACAGCCAGACCAGGTTTAACCCAGAACTGACCTCGTTAAACCCCAAATCTAGCTTCGTCGTACAGGGCTCTGAGCTCTCCAGCTTGTGGCGCATCATGGGAAGAGCAGTCTGTTTATCATAAAAAAGTTGTTTTAACGAGAAAATATTTTCGTTTTAACGTAAATAAAAAGTCGTTATAACGACATTATATTCTCGTTTGAACGTAAATAAAAAGTCGTTATAACGAGAAAAGCTGAAAAAAATGTTTACTCCACACTGGCAGTTCTGGACTTCCGTAGGATTCAAATATGAGCCTCATGAAAAAAGAATTGTCCAATCCTGTTCTAAATTGTTAAACACAAGCTCAACTTACTATGGTAACTCTAAACGAGCCTTTTGTCCTACTTTTCCCATGATGCCTCAGGTGGTTGTAACATCGAGGGAGAGGACGAGAGCTGGGACTTTGGGACCGGAGCAGGTTTTTATGTGGACGCCACCGAGGAGCCGTGGAAGACAAACTACCGCATGTACTCCTACATCACCGACGAGGTACAAATACGACCGATAATGTAACGCAGTGGTCAATCTTTGAGGCAGTGGAAGTCGATGAGCAGGAGGAAGAGAGAAAGAGAGAGAGAGGAGCAGGAGGAGAAAGAAAGAGGGGGAGAAGGAGAGAGAAAGAGAGAGGAGCAGGAGGAGAGAAAGAGAGAGGAGCTGGAGAGAGAAAGAGAGAGGAGGAGAGAAAGAGGAGAAGGAGGAGAGAAAGAGAGAGAGGAGAAGGAGAGAGAGAGAAAGAGGAGGAGGAGAGAGAAAGAAAGAGGAGGAGCAGAAGGAGAGAAAGAGAGAGAAGCAGGAGAGAGAGAGAGAGAGGAGAAGGAGGAGAGAAAAAGAGAGAGAAGCAAGAGAGAGAGGAGAAGGAGGAGAGAAAGAGAGAGAGAAGCAAGAGAGAGAGGAGAAGGAGGAGAGAAAGAGAGAGAGGAGCAGAAGGAGAGAAAGAGAGAGAGGAGCAGGAGGAGAGAAAGAGAGAGAGGAGCAGGAGGAGACAGGTGGTGCCACAGAATCCTACCTGCTCACGCTATGTTGTCCAACCTACAGCAGTTTGTTTGTTGTTGATGTGAGTCAAAGGAAAGCTGACTTTCTCAAGTTCCATCCCTCACTGTTACCATGGTAATCCTACTAAACTACAGTAGTTTGAAGCACAAGTGAGGTGATGATAGTTTGAACTTTTTAATGGCTTTTTTGTTGTTGTTTCAGCCACAATCATTTATTTTCAAAATACTGTGCTACCTTTTAGCAGGGCTGTCCCATTTCTAAGGGCTGTCTTACCCCGTAGCTCTTGTTTTTAAGGTGTAGGGGAAGGGGAAGTGGTTCAAAAGAGAATAGAGACTGGGGGTTATAACTTACATTTTAATAAAAATATTATTACACGGTTAAAGTCTGTTAGGCTTGGGTATGTGACATCATACATCGTTAGAATGTTCAGTTGGTCTAATGTTTTTCAATTGCTACATACCGAAAATAGCGTTAATTAAATCATATTCTGACACTACAGAGTGATATTTAAATTTACCAGTACTGACCCAGCAGTTTATTGGGCTGTTCCACGGCTGTTTATCGTTTTGTCTAATGTATTCCTATGGAAGTTCTGCTAAACAGACAACGAACATGGCAGATTTGACATTATTTCCATGGTAACCACAGATGCTTCCTGAGCCTAATAGGTCAAGTGTGTTTCAGTATACACTACTTTTTTCTAGATTGCTAATTAAATAAACACACAATGTTTACAAATGTGCTGTAGGGGGAGCACTACTGCAGACGTTGCTTAGTTCACAAACTTCACTTTGTGTTTATCTGGGATCTAAAATATTCTGTGGCATTTTTTTTTTATTAAAAATGCAGCTGCATTTGTAGCTTCATTGTTATTAGATAAATATCATCCATTTGTTGCGTTGTTCCCATCTGTTAAACACGGTCCTTAGCACTCCCACATTTTTTAAATATCAGCTGATGCAATATTGCTAAAAATGGTCAATATTAGCCTAGTAAAGCCCTATTTAAACGTGCACTTTTCTATTATAATCATGTCTAAATCATCTTCTCTCTTGTTAACATGAGTAATAAATATTTTCTCTTGTTTTGTTTCTGTGTTAGCTGCCGAAGCTGATCAACGCTAACTTCCCGACCGATCCGGAGCGCGTGTCCATCAGCGGTCACTCGATGGGCGGACACGGAGCTCTGATCTGTGCCCTGAAGAACCCGGGCAAATACAAGGTACCTCTGCCCTCGTCTGAATCTGTGTGGTGAGGATTTCCTGTAACGTTCTTGCTCTGCTGCGTCCTCCTTCAGTCTGTGTCTGCGTTCGCTCCCATCTGTAACCCCATGCAGTGTCCCTGGGGTCAGAAGGCCTTCGCCGGGTACCTGGGCTCGGAGCGATCCACCTGGGAGGTAAACACTCACATCACTTTAGACTCTCCTGCAGAATTCTTTATCTCTGGCTGCTGTACGTTCGGTCACAGACAGAGCAAATCAAAGCTTCCTCACATAAATGAAATAATAAACCCATAATAATGAATTTTGTGTAAATGTTCTCATCATTAGTAGGGCTGTAGTCGATGAAAGAAATACTTGGCCGACTAAAAACATGTCCCATCAACCGAATAATCGACCAAACCAAAATGTTTAATAAGAAAAGTCCTTGTATTTTGGGTAGAAAATCAAAACTTTGACTTGCAAAGAGCATTTTTAATTATCTTGGTATTGAAATTATTATCGCGATTGAATCAACATAGTATCAAAAATGAGTATGAATGTTTTAATCTGACCATTTGTTGGACCTTAGCTGTGCTCTAAAAACTAAAATGTGAAAAAAAACATGAGTTTACAGAAAGCAAATAGGAAACATTGTGGTTATATCTCCTTCTTTGTCTATCCCTCTCCGATCTTTCTGTTCTTTCTCTCTCTCTTCTTTCTCTCTTCCAGGCGTACGATGCCACGGTGCTGGCCTCCTCGTACTCTGGGCCTCAGTTGGACATTCTCATCGATCAGGGCCAAGACGATCAGTTCTTATCGGCCTCCCAGCTGCTTCCTGATAATCTGATCGCCGTCTGCTCCGAGAAGAAGATCCCTGTGGTCTTCAGACTGCAGCCGGTAACAAACCCCACTAAACTATCCTTTTAGAAGTTGTTTTTTAACACCTGGCATGATAAACGTGGCTCTTTCTGCTCTTTTCTTTTCCAGGGCTACGACCACAGCTACTTCTTCATCTACTCTTTTATAAACGATCACATCAAACACCACGCCAAGTTCCTCAACGCCTGAACTCTCACATCTACAGTCCAGACCAGGAACCGGGGTCTGGACCGGGATCTGAACCCAGGACTGGACATGTTTGTTGAGTCTGTAAACCAAGATCTACTGGAGGCTGTGAATCATGGAACGAAACAAGAACTAGACCCAACTCTGAACCGAAACTCCAGCACTTACTGTTAATCTCCTGCTAAAAAAAAAAAAGGGAAAGCATAAAGTTTTGGACAAAGAAATACATTGTGGTCCAGTTGTTTCATAAATTGGAGTCATTCGTGCTGTAAAACATTCACATTTGCTACAATTCTCTTGATACTAATAAAACGTTTCAATGCTTGATACTAGAGATGTCAAAGTTTTTATGTTAAATACTTTACAGCTAACGTGGCTTACGTCGATTTGAGTTCTCCCACAGTATCCATCTGAAAATTTACTCACGAAAAGTGTTTGGGAAAAGGTGGGATGTTTAGTGAAATACAGTATGTTGATTGGGTGTGCGGCCTACCTTATTTGTGCTTAACCAATCACAGCAACGAATCGTAATGGTGTATCCAATGTCTGCGTGGGATAGAACAAGTGTCACCTACACCTCTATGCTCTTCTTTCAAAAAGGAAATCCAACGCAGCAGAAACACGTACGGAAGCTGCCGTCTTTGTTTATCAAGCGCTACTTCCTGTCGTCGTTGCAACCTGCCCTGCTGCGATGTGATTGGGCCGTTAACCCGCTGGGTCAAACTCCAAACCAATTTGGCATTAAATTTTACATTAAAGCTGCACTGTGTAACTTTTTGGCCCAAAATTGACTTGAATAAAAGCATGTTTTTGCCTTTTAGATTTCTTTGTTGCTCTAAATAATCAAACTGTGTCTTTACTTTGAGTGAGCTTGCATTATCACAATATGGACTGTTATTTGCCCTGAAGGAGACCCGCTCATGTTGGTTTCTATACAGAGATTATCGGTCAGCGTCATTTTCTGCTCCATTGCGCATGCACCATGCAGAAAGAGACGCTGTCCGTCTAGTTGGCTAGGGAAACTTCTTTGATAAAAACAACAAAACTGTTTTTTTGTCTGTTTTTTCACCTGAATGTAACGTGTTTGAGTCGTAAAGATGAATTTCATTCACAAATGTTGATTAAGCAGCATACTTTTTGTTTTCTCACAGTGATAAACTCTTGTAGTTAACTGACAACAGCACTAGCTCGAGTTGTTGCTCCAGCTTGGTCAATGAGCGGCGGCTCTTTCTGCTTATCAGGTGCACACGCATCTCCCGAGTTGATTAACAACTAATCCCTCTATAGAAAAGAGGCTGATGTGTTTTTTCACATCATGGCATATAATATATTTAAACCATTAAACCCTTTCAGAATGTGAAAGTATAGAGTTTCTGCAGGTGACATGACATCATTCTAAGTGTTCACGTTGAGAGAGTTAATGAAGAGAAAGGATTCTCTGTAAGAGTTCAATAAACAGCTAAAACAGGAAAAATAAACTACAGTTTGAAAACAAATTCAACCCACAACAAGTCTACTGAGCACTGGGTTTGTAACTGACATGTAAAAAGAGAAAATCAAGTAAACAGTTGTAGCAAAGCAGATAAACAACAAGACTTTAGCTTCTCACATTTATCAGACACTAAAATCACACACAGTTGAACTTATTACCTTTTTCTTCTTAAAAAAATATGTTTTTGAGTCTGTTTGTTGCAGTTAAAATGTCCTAAATCATCAACTGTTGTTAGCAGACAAGCCGTTGCCACGACAACAAAGAAATACTTTGAAGAAATGCCACTCATTCTAATTGTTGCTAAGCATTTTTAGAATAAAATGTCAGTGCATAACCTCTATAGCTTCTAGCAAATTATGTAGTTGACTTTTCACCTTCAGAAAGTTACACAGTGCACATTTAATATATAGTCTAGACAGGGTTGTTCAACATAGAGAATTTGTTACACCTATGACCGTGGTCCAGCCGTCCACCACTTGCCAGAGGTTCAATATGATCCTTGGAAAAAAACAATTGCTCTCTCCCAATGTAATTAACAAATTTTAACCAATCCAGAGCCTACGCTTCAAGGAATTGTGACGAGTGGGTCTGGTCACCACTTCTCCTGACGAGCTTGTGGCTGTGTTTTTGTCCAGAATAAACAAGTCCACAACAGTTTTAGGATCTTTTACTGTGCAATAGTTTTACAGTAGAGTTTATTTACAGTATTCACAGCAGTTTAAGGCGACATTAAAGGGACAGTTCATGCAAACACGTCTGTACAAGAAAACACGGCGTATAAAAGGTTATTTTTTACATCAAATACACAAAAATATGTTTGTACAAAACCAAAAACACTGCCTGGAAAATCAGCAGGACTCTCACTGCAACAAGTAATCTGCAATTCAGGATTTGAGTTTGGTCCAGGAAATGTTAGAGTAATATATATATTTCAATGAATAATAATCTATTATTCAGGGAAGCTCTAGGTTTGGCAAGCTGGGCAACATCGAAGACCATTATTCTTGAAATATACGTTGTTTTTTGTAGGATTCACTGCTTTTGAAACACTGAAGCTTCCTGTTAATTGTAACTCAAATTGTCGTTGCAGATGAACATTAAAGTGCAGGAATAATTAGGAAGGACATAATGTTTTAAATGTATTGCTTTTTCCCATCAGAACAAAGTCACAAACCAAATGTCAAAAGCACAAGTTCAAACACGTCAGTTTCAATGTGCAAATCTCACCTGAAAACTGAATTATATATTTAAAATTTGTTTATCATTAATGGAGGAGACTATGGTGGCTCTCATTAGTTTAAAAACAACCTGGAGTTTACACTGCATTTCAGCTCAAAGGTTAATAAAGGTTTATTATTCACCTTATTCAGCCCCGCCCCCTTTTCTGAACAGTACACTTCCGAGTTTCACCTGTAGAATTCAGTCGCTGGGTTTATTATATTTATTGGAGATCGCCCCACAAGACAGACAAGTTGGCTACTTTGACAGAGCTAAACAGGAAGTGGGCGGGGCAGAATAAGGTGACTAGGTTATGAATGTTGTTAACCTTTAAAACTGAATCTGTATCTGAGCTTTTGCACACATACAAATGTCTGGACTCTTTGTGAAGCTGAAGGTTTGTAGTTTTGTGCTGTGATTCAGATTTGCGCTAGTTTTAAGTAAGAACAAGCTCTGCGCAAAGGAAAACCTGTAAATGTACGAAAAAAATGGTAAAAGTTCCTAATCTAACAAAAAAGGGTCTTATTTTTTTCTTATTTGTGGATTCAAACAACTGGACTTGATTCATTCCAGAATGTTTGATCTTAAAAAAGGATTACAGCTTCATTTTTATGCTTAACAAGTGAAGTGTGCTGATTCACGTGAACATTTTTGTGCCGCCATAGTCTCTCCTAAATCAGAAATACAGACTGAAAATTTGTATAAAAAACAAATGCTATGCTCGATTTCTCATTTATCAGTAAAAATGTTCTTGAAAACTGTTATTTTAGCGTCTTATGTTTTAGAAAAACAGACATCTTGTGATTCAGGGATCATCAAACTCGATACTGAGCAAAGGGAATTATTACATAGTGGAGATAAACAAGTGCCATCTTGTCTCGACATGCTAATGTAAGCCTCAGATATGATGAGATCAGAATAATGATTTGAGGCAGAAATGCTCAGAATGAGTCTGGTGATTATTTTATCGCATATTCCAATGTATTTTACTGGGAAGCTAACTAACCTAAACTTCTTCCACAAATACATTACAAACTAAACTTACAGTTGGAAAAGCATGAGGAGAAAGTGAGAGGAGGCGCTGCCTGAGGCCTTTCTATGTGGAGCTTTTATGTTCCCCCTGTATATGTGTAAGTTTCCTTCAGGTGCCCCGGTTTCCCTTGCCACTAAAAACATGTCCGCCTCCCCTATTCAGCAAAAAAAGTAAAAGCTAGAATCTAGTATACAATCCATTGCCAATCTCTCCCATTGTGCTTCATGTAATTGTACATCGTCCTAATAAACAGAACCTTTAACCTTTATCATCAGTGCTTAGTATTGAGTGGACAAATCAATGCTGATGTCACACAGAATCTTGACACTGGCCACTGCAGAGGCATAAGAAACAGGTCTATTTAACCTGAAACTTGTTCATTTGATCAATTTGGACAAAATTAGCCAAAAAATTTACTCAAAACAGTAGCAATTCTATTAAAACAGCTTTTATTTTTGTGTTTAGCTTCACTGTATGAAAAAGTAAGCTTAAAAATGTTTGATGATTGTGTCATTAGAGCAGTTTATAAGTCACTACAGACTTGACCGTGTGGGGTTTAGTGCTGCTGCTGCGTTATTGTCCCTGTCGTTTGCACAAACTGGGCTGATGTGGTGAGATTTTAACATAAACAGAGTCGACACAGCAGAAGATCAGGTTCTGCCAACTCCACAAAACTGTCCAAAACATCAGGCAAATGTTACTCGTTAACTACAGGGTCTAGATTTAAAGATCAAGCCTCAGAAAACAGTGTTCTGATTCTAATGTCCAGATTTGTGATGTCATGGGTAGATCTCTGCTGCACTGTTTTTAAATCTAAATCATTAAATCAGACTTGTTTGGAGCATTTCTGCAGCATTAGCATATCAGGCAAGATCAATTTGATTATTTCCTTTGTAATCCAGTAGATGGAGCTTTAGCTCAGTTCCATAATGCAGGATATGTGTGTATTTATTGTACTACAAAACACGACTGTATCTAAGAAAAGAAAGATGAATATATGACATAATTTCTGGACTTTGATCATTTCTGCTTTACTTAAACTGCTACTGCTGTTAGCCCGATTTGAACTTGACTTTAGTACAAAAACGATTGTCTTTGCGACTCTTTGGACACAGTACAACGGCCATCCACCGACACTTCACTGGAACAATACTTAGAACAAAATAAAAACATTAATATTTAGCAAAAAAATCATCTCTTTTTTAGATTCAATAAACATTATAAACATGTTTTCTTTAAATACACAGTATTTCCCATCAGTTTGTCAGTTACATATAAACCAGTTTCATAACATTGTACAAAGTCTATGCAAATGTTAATGTGAAAACTACATTGATTTAGACATTTTTTTCATTGTAATTGTTTCTTTTTCAATATAATTTTGGTAAAACACATGATATAAATAGGCTAAAACTAAGTCATTAATTCTCCCACTAATTTCTCAAAAATAAAGTCAAACTCCCATCTTGTGCTTGCATACTTGCATCACTTTTTGCATAATTTAACACATTGTTTGTCCTGCTCATTGTTATAAATGTCTTGCTGTTTCAGGCGACTGGAAGGTTTGGATATTTCTGTCGAGTTTCTACTTCAGATTGTTCCAACCGAATCATCTTGTGTAAACAATGTGGTTAATGCTAACTTGTGATCTAAACAGAAGTATTCATTTTCTACCGCTTAATCCCGTTAGGGGTCGCGGGTGACTGGAGCCTATCCCAGTAACTTTGGGCCTTAGGCGGGGAACACCCTGGACAGTGAACAACTTGCCGCAGGTTAGACAGACAACCATTCACTCTCTCATTCACTCACAGGGAAACTTTACAGTGATGCCCAATTAACCTAAACATGTATGTTTTTGGAGGTGGGAGGAAACCGGAGTAACCAGAGAAAACCCACGGTGACACGGGGAGAACATGCAAACTCCACCCAGAGAGATCGTGAGATGTTGTTATTGTCCGACCCGGGAGTCGAACCCACGACCTCCTTATTGGGAAGCCAGAGCTCTAACCACTTGGCTACCGTGCACCCCTAAAAACAGAAGTAACTTTTTGTAAAACGCTGAATAAAGACATGACCTGAAACCAAAAACAAATCCCAGTCGTCTGAAACGCAACATTTCTCCCAGTCACTGCATCACAGTTTTACTTTGAGTTTTAAAGTGCCTACGACAGGTTGGACAGCTCCATTTACTAAAACAAAGAACATTATATAAATAAGCTTTTGCTAAAAATAGGCTGTGTGCACTACAGTCAAGGCTCTATAAAAACTCTGGATTGGGTTTTGTTAAGCTTGAAGTTGTTGCGATTCAGCCCCATTGGCCACTCCATTGGTTCTGCAGTGGTACAATCCCTCTCTAGAATAGAAACAAAGAGCCGATCTACAGCTTTAAAAATAATCTACATGTGATTAAAGAAAAAGTGAATAAAACAGGGTAACTAGGGTCTGATTGTCCTTCCCAGAAAAATTTTGGACAAATTGCTTCTTGTACTGTATATTGCTGTAATTCAGTGAATTTTAGAGATTGATGTGCAATTAATTAACCCGCCACTATCAGTACTAATCAGGAATAATCTTGGGGGCCACACAAAATCATCTCAAGAGCTGCATTTGGCCCCCGGGCCACCAGGTTGAAACCCCTGTATTAGACCGACTGAACATTCTACTGTCACCTTTCCTAGAGCAATTGAGTAAAACCACTGACGCAAAGCACTCACTCTCTTTGAACTTCGGGGCCTGACTGCAGCGCACTAGCTAGCATTGTGTCCCAAAGCTGAAGCTAACTTTTAGTGAAATGTAAAATCCAGTTCAAATTTAAAGAAAAAAATGATTTCAATTTCTTAGTTTTGTTTTTACATTTTGTTAGCTAAACAGCAGAATTAGCATTAGCATTGACAAATCCTTTTAAAAACGCTCTTTGACAGATTATTTATCTGATTGGTAAAGTCTGTTTATTTTAAACCTTCTTACAAATCCTTAATAATGCGTTTGAGAATCATAACGTCACCAAGATGTATTTTAAAGCACTTTTTGTGATTTTCAGAAGCTAGCGCGAGTTGACTGCAAGCTAACCGGAGCTAACACTTAGCTAAAATAATAACGCCTGATTTATTTTTTGTATTTCCCACCCAGTTATGCCACACTGCCATCACTTCACACTGGTAGCTAAAGTTTATATTAATATACTATATATATATATTCATTTTGGGTAAGGTTAGAGGTCGGTTTAGGCTAAGTTAGCTTGGTTTGGAAATTGGGAAAGCCTACCTTTCCCAATTTCCAAACCAAGCTAACTTAACTGGAATGATTACTAATTGTCACTCGAATAAAAACTTTGACAATTTATCTGCGCTGATGCAAAACCTTGCTATTTTAAGTTATTTTATTTGAAAAACCATAAAACTTTAGGCGGAGCTAGCTAAATCAATTCAGACAGGAAATATTGAGGCTAATACTAAGCTAACACAGCGCTGTTGTGCACAGAACCTATTCTCAACAAATACATCAACTTTATTGGTGTAAAACTATAATTTATATTCACGAAAGCTATCATAAAACCTGCCATCTGCACTTTAAATGAAAATAATAGCTTTTGTACTAATTTTTGCGTTAAATCTTCCCATTATTTGCTTTAAAATCCACATAAAACAGTATAAATTCTGTTCATCCCTGCGTCTTAAAACATTTTAGTGCTTTGTAAGTCATTTTACCTGAATATTAAGCTCACTATTGCAAATCTGACCACGACTGACCACTTTCCAGTCGCTAATCCCAGTCTTTGCGCTCCTGGAGAGACAAAATGGCCGCCCTGGCTCCGCAGCAGTTTCTCGGTGGATTTTCTCGCGGGTTTTTCGGGGCGGTTTCGTTCACGTCCCGAGCGTAGAGTGGTCCACCAGAGCTTGCACAGTGACGCACAGTTTGACCAGGCCTTTCTCCTCCAGGATGTGGTGAGGGAGGCAGAGTTTGTCCTGGGAAAGACGTGGAGGAAATAAAAAAAACAGAACCGGGAAGAAGCAGAGGAGGGACAGGAGGGGGCAGCAGAGGGCGGTGGAGACACACAAACAAGTTAAATGACATTTTGAAAGTGGCAAGTTTAATACCTACCTACAGAAACAAACTCAAAATATGTTCTTATGGGTCATCTTTTGTAATTTAAAGCTTCTCATTAAGTTAAAGTTTCTCATTTCTCTGTGCATCAGTGCATTTCCAGGACATTCCCAATAAGGATTTTAGGTAAACACAACATCTATTAGTATTTTTAGATCGTTTGGAAAGTCTATAGCAGCCCAATGTATAACACACCAAGAAAAACAGCCAGAAAGGTCCATAGCCGTGAAGGGTGGACTGTACACCAAAAAAGTGTGTGAGGGGGGTCTGGGGGGTAGTCCCTCAGGAAAATTTGACCCAAATGATGACGTTTCCTGCATTCTGAGGAAATTTTGGAAGACAAAATATTGGTTGACGGTTAAGCAATGAAAACTCTCTCTCCAACAAAGGGGTTATTTTGTGGAATAGTTTGTGCGAGGATTTAAAGAACGCTACTTCCATTGCACAGTTTAAAACACGTTCAAGAAGATAGTGATAGGAAAATATTTAAGTGGTTAATCATTAATTTACTGTAATAAGTGGAATGTTGTATTCAAAGTGAAATTGTAAAAATGCTGCTTTTCGTTGCATTAGTTGATGTATTGTATATGATTACAAATCTCCAACTTTTTTGGTACTTTACATTTGGAGAAAAGGGTAGGCGCAATAAGCTTTAGCTTCTGCCTACACCTGGTCAAATTTTAATTATTGTATTGTTGTTATGTTTATGTTTTATTCATGTTTACATGTTTGACCAAACAACTAATAAACTAAACTAAAAACTAAAACTAAGAATATAGTAAAAGTGCCTATGACAGGTTTCTACAAATTTCCCATTTTAATTTAAATTAGTCGATTAACACTTGCTATAAATTTTGCATGAATTAAGAAAAGTTTGTGAAGCAAAGTTTGAAAATATGTTCAAAACAACAGGAAGTAGAGCAGAGTTCTAAACTGATAACGTAACACTGGGGGAGACAAAAACGTTTTTCATTTTCTCAACATATTGTAATTAACCCATCAATTTAAAAAAAATGAGTATGTTGTATGCCTTAAGACAGAGGTCCCCAGCCACCAGTCCAGGGCTCAAAACCGGGCTGTGGGTCATCTGCTACTGGGCCCAAGAGAATCTAATAAATTTCATTTTATTTTTATTTTATAGTTTATCATTACTTCCTTGTGCTTTACCATTAAAATTCAGAGCTACTTAACCCAGTAAACAGTAAACTTAAGCAATAAATGAACACAAAATCTATATATTAATCAGAAGTATGCATTTTATCTTGTTATTGGCGCTACCCAACCTCAACTGGTCCCTAGAAAGGAAATTTGCGATTGTACTGGTCCTTACAAGGAAAAAGTTTGGGGACCGCTGCCTTAAGAAGTAAAAGCCTGTTACATTAGAAGAGCTTAGGCCCAAATTATAACATGGTCGTTAAACTCCCTAGCGTGAAGTCATCGTCTATGAACAGGAAGTGTATTTGTAGTCCAAAAAAAAAAGGCTAAGCTGGGACAAACTTTGCAAAACGTTTAGTGAAATTTTAAATATAATTTGTTTTAGTGAAATGAGTAGTTCAACCTGTCAGAGGCACTTTAAGGTTACTAAAACACCAGTTCTATGTTTCAGTGAAGAAGCGTAATAGTTATTAGCCTACAGGCTATAAGTTACAAACAACCTTTTGAGTAGGACATCATCTATTACTCACCTTTTTTTTTTAGAAATGGTAGTAAAAATATAGTTTGTGCATTCTTTAAAGATAGACTAAATCATATTCCAGGACAATATTTTATATTCTATGACATTTGGCTGTTTTTCTAATTTTCCATGTGTTGTAAATGTCCTCATGTCTGTGGCCTGTTCTATTTTGATGCTTTTAAAAGTTGCAAAAGATCTTAAACTGCTCTAGTGTGCAGCCGGCTTAAGATTTCAGGCAAAATGTAGGTCACATTAGATCACAAAGCACTGCACCTTGTAAAACAATTTATTACTTTTATCAGTCCAGAGCTGAAAACACATCTCACATTCAGTTTAATGCAGATCACTTAAAGCTGCAGGACCGGACTGTCTTTTCCAATAAAAAGTGTATTGCAAACGCTGCAATTTATGACAAAATCAGACTACTGTGTACTGTCTGAAGTATTTTATTTCTCATATATAACTAAAGCAGTGTTCTGATTGGCTGTGCTTGAATGGTCCACTCCGGTTTTACTTTGCTGTCTCTAAAAAGAAGTTCTTACACCACAACTGCAGTCAAAAAAAGAATATGTGGATGAACTTGTGCTGAAGGGTTTTGTGAAAGAGATAAAGTAGTTGAACAGATTTAAGTCAGGTACTGCAGCTTTAATGATCTGATTAGAAAATGTCCATGCTGTCGTTGTCAGTCTCAGTTCAGTTCACAGACAGATATAAACTCTTATTAAAAACTTCACACTTGTAACAGCTCCGGTTTGGCTCATGCGCTCTTTCTGTGCTTTAGTCTTACACATGTTTCATCAGAGTCTGGAAACTAAATATTTAATTCTAAACTTTTTATAAAACCAATGCTGTCACAGAGAATCATTGAGTATATCAATATTGTCATTCAACATTAAGAGAAAACGTATGCATCTAATTTTATTTTTGACGCATCAAAACAACC
This sequence comes from Mugilogobius chulae, assembly GCA_038363315.1. Lineage (NCBI taxonomy): Eukaryota > Metazoa > Chordata > Actinopteri > Gobiiformes > Gobiidae > Mugilogobius > Mugilogobius chulae. Next base: position 2,008,989 of record CM076396.1, read on the forward strand.
ATAAAATAATTTTTATTTGGTAAAAGTTAAAGAAAAATTGCAGTACAATGTTGTGGGCCTATACACTTCACTCCTCCTTGAAAGCTTATTTTCTTGAAAAAGAAGGAAAAACGTGTCATTTAACATGCTACAAATTTATGTTGAAAAGTCTGTGTCTAAAACTCAGAAACAAAAATAATTTAAACGTAACAAAATTTTCAATATTTAAAATCCAGAATCTGATGAAACATCATCTTATTATCTTATCATTTTACAGATAAACTGAAACAGTGTAAAGCCTATTTGAGAAAACAAATATTTAACACAAATATTAATAATACTCAATACTTATATATAAGACAACATTTGTTGCATAGTCTGAACTTATTATTGGCTTATTTATAGAAAATGTACAGTACAATTCAAAAATATCCATTATATTTTATCCTCTTGTTTTAATTTAACAATGGCTTTAAGCTGTGCTATTTCTTCACCAATCATTGTCCAGTGGCACAGTGGTTTAATGATTAGCACTCATTGTGGTTAGACTCCCAAACCGATGCTTTTCTATGTTTCTCTCAAAAGCCCTTTACAAATCTGCACCACCAGACTTCAGTCTGAAGGTTTGCAGACGCCTGACTGTTTGTCCACTGTCACGTCTACTTGCACCTGGATTAAGACTTTCTTAACTCCAGAGATCACTGTAGAAGAGTGGGTTATGTTTCATGAGCAGGAGATCTTCAGGTGCGAGGTGCTTCTAGAGCCCATCAGCACGCTGTGTAATGCTCTGTGCGCTCTGCGCCATTTTATTTATTCTTTAATGTGCACAATAGATTGTGCACACCTGCTGAAATTATGAATGTGTATAGCGCTGTGTGTGTGAAGAACTCCTCTTTTCCAAATGCTGTGGACTTATGTAGTGGACCAAACAGAGCAAGAAGAGCACCAGAGATCATCTGTGTTTGCTGTTTGTAAAAGGCTTCTGTGTCTGTGTTTCTCTGCATAACCCAAAACATGCTCCAGCTCAAATCCTCCAGCTACAGTCCTGATCGAGCTCAACTCAAGATCTGGAGGTGTGTCACTGGCTCACGCCTCCTGACAGGTGCTCCAGAGGCATTGAGGAATGGATAAAGGGTCTTTCACACCAAGCCGAAGGTCGCCCGTCTGAACTGGTTTGGCAACATTAGCCAACAGGCGGCTCTCGTGTGCTTTATGAGGCAGACTTGCTTGTAGAGTCGGCATCGCCAGCGGTCGCTAGTTGCCGCATATGCAGCAGTTTGATGGCTCGTGGCTACAGGAGAATCAACGAATCAGTGAGCAGGAAAATCGTGTAGAAAACCGAAAATGATGCTTACGGAAAAACAGCATGGATTGTTATTTACACTATTAAAACGGAACATACTGTAAGTACGGAGCAGAAGGTGCTACTATTTGGTCCGAGAAAAACAAAGCTGGAGGAGCTGCAGTGACCGCAGTAACGAAGTCTGGACTGTAGCCGGAAATAGAAGTCGAGCTAAATCCATATAAGACAAGAAACATCCGTCAGAGTTTGACAACTACCCGCGCGCAACTTATGTTTCGTCATTTTGGCAAATGTTTTGGCGACTGGTGTGACTGTCCTTTCACATTGGTGCGCCCAAAGAGACTTGAACAGACCTATGTCGCTCCACTTGTGTTGGTGTGAAAGACTCTTAAAATGCAGAGAATGAACTTCCCTGACATGAGACTAATCGTGTGACTTTTGAACCAAAAATACTTAAATGTAAGCATGTTTTAGTAGTTTTCTTTTGTAACAAAGTAAATAATACAAATCTGTATTAAATAGAACTATTATTTGACCTGGAGGAAGGTCAGCAGAGCATAAAACTAACTTACTTTCATTAAAAAATATGGTTTTAGTGTTGTATTTCTATTGAATATTGAGGTGACTTTCACCTCCAGAAAGTTACACCGATGTCACACGTTAATCTTAATATAAGTAAAGCAAATACATATCTACAGCTCTAAACCAAAGTCCTCCACAGCTCACACCTGCAGTTACAGAAGATGATTCAAGGCAAAAGTAACAATAAACTCTATATAACCTTAGTTTTAAAGATATAAGATGACCTAAGATTCTGTAGTTTTCAACAAAGCAGAACGTCCACTGCACAGTTTCTCTTGTCTGTGATGAAAGAATAAGAAATGTGGATAAAATCTTGAGTCGTGCTACAAAATGGCACAAAACAAAACTTAATAATAATGCTGGCGTTCACACCGGACAGCTAAATTCGCCTAAACGCGTGTAAATTTCGCCGGTTTATTTCTGCTGTTGACGCCTCAATAGGCTTCTAAGCTGCTCTGACGCGCGTCAAGGCTTTGGTGGACAAAAGACACTTTCAACGCTCCAAAGCGCTTCGAGCTCCCGCTTGTTTACAGGCTTTGTTTTGCTCGTAGACAGACCACGTTGAGAGAGAGAGATAGAGGCTTGTTGAATTTATAAAACGGTTTATAAGAGTCAAAACTTTGAGACCATTTGAGGCGAGAAATGGTGGGTATTATTACCAAATCCACTGTCATTTTAACGTTCTCTGCTAAATTTCTGGACCCTCGGCCTTCACCGGGTTCCTCCGCTGGCCGTAGCCGCTAGACGAGTGCTCTCCGCCGGCTACATGTTTAGCTTTGCGCCGACGGTGGCGCCATTACGGCGTAAGTTAAAAGTTGTCATATTTTCGTTTATAAGAGTCAATCTAAACTTTGAGACCATTTGAGGCGAGAAATTGTGGGTATTATTACCAAATCCACTGTCATTTTAACTTTTCTCTGCTAAAGATCTGAACCCCTAGGCTTTCACCGGGTTCCTCCGTTGGCCGTAGCGCTAGACGAGAGCTCTCCGGCGGCTACATGTTTAGCTTTGCCCTGCGCCAGAGGCGGTGGCGCCATTACCGGGTTGCATTTATAAAACGGAGCTTACCCGATCACACAACTTTCTCCTCCTGCAGGCAGTCCCTTTGCTGTCCCGTCCTCGTCTCCTCCCGTTGTACAGCAGGTTTAAAACACGGCACCGGGCATTTTTAATACATCCATGTGAGCGCGTTGTAAGTCCAGATCATGTCCCGTGTTTGGCGTGTCTCCAGATTTTCAAAGCAACGGACGGCCAAGTCTTTGAAAAAAGTCCCCAAACAAGCCACCTTTCGTTAAAAGTTACTAAAATACTTCAGTAAACAGTCGTCCTTTCCTCTTGGTGTGACAGGAAACAACATGTCACGTGTACAGGGGTGTAGTCTCTGATTGGTGGACGCGAGCGTCTAGACGCTGAAAAGTTCAGCAGAGCCCAACTCGGGCGTCGACGCCTGATGGGGCAGCCAAAGCGTCCGCCGCAGGTTTGAGCTTCTTCTCCGCAAGACGCGGCGGCAGCAGACGTCTGAACAAGCGAATTTCAACGCCAAACGCGACGAAATTTCGCTGGACGCTCAAGACGCGGGTTTACATTGACTTAACATTGAAAATGGACGCAAATACGCCAAGACGCTGTCTGGTCTGAACGCAGCATAAGACTAACTAAATGTAAACTAAGCAGTGGTTTTATGAAATATTTGAGTTTAAAATCTTTGAGTATCAGCTACGTGAGTTCGCTCCAGGTGTAGGCCAAGAACAGCAGCAAAATACACAGAACGTGAACCAGGCTGGGACCAATCAGATCCCAAGGCGCCAGGAAGGGGGCGGGGTCTGCGTGGTCACGGAAACAGAGGAAGGGGAGGGGCTAAGGCAGGAAGAGCAGCGGGAAGCGTCTGGATTGGGCTGCGCGTCCAGAGCGATCAGAGCGCGGATCGAGGCGCAAACCGGGAGCGAGGCGGCACTGGAGGATGTCGTACGGAGAGCAGAGCGAGGACTGGGGCAGCGGCGTTAGAGAGGACCACAAACAAGTCAGAATAATAATAATAAGAAGAAGAAGAAATGGTTTAGATGTAAAGTAATATAAAGAAAGAAAAGAGAAAGAGATAGAGAGGAGACAATCCAGGGGAAAGTCAAAAAAGAAGAGAAGGAGGAAGTTAGCATCAAGTTCAGAAAAATACAAAAAGAGAAAGACAGAGACAGAGAGAGACTGAAAGGCAACTCATACTTCAAAAGAAGCGCCTATAACATTTTGCCTCAAGGGTCACACTGGATTTTTTCATGTTCCTGCAACTAGCAATTATTTTGTCAATCGATTAGTTGCTTAAAACACAAAAGTCACTTGAATATAAGTTTCTTTGCTAATTTGAGCTGAGATAACTCAAGGCGTGTTTTGAAACATCTATAAAATAGGATTGTCCAAAGCAATTTTTTTCAACCTGTGTGCCTTGAGATACTGTCAGGTGTGCCTTGAAAAATGTGTTAGTTTTTATGTTTAATCTATGAGATAGGCCTACTTAGACTTAATGAAATTATTTCATTCATTCTTTTATCACAAGATGAAAGCAAAACCGATCACCATTTACAAATTAAAGATGTTCTTTTCCAAGAAAACATTCTGACACTAAGATCTAATTACACTGACTGGAATGTTCCAAGAAAAGACATTAAACACATTTAACTTGTATGTGTTTATAGGTTGTTTTATTTGCAATAGCTTCCATGCAAAAAATGCAATGTTATTGTGAGTAAGGCTGCCTCTCCATAGATCTGACCTGTACCTTTTGGTTTTGTTGTCACATGCCTCAGATAGATTATATGTTTATTGGAATATTCCAAGCACAGAAATACAAAAAGCAACTCCACCAGAAAAGTTACAATGTCATGGACATTTTTTTACAAAAATAAATAATTTGTGTCCAGAATAGCTTGATTTGGCCATATTCTAATAGGTGTGCTGCTTAAACATTTTAGTCACAAAAGTGTGCCATGAATCAAATCTTGACCTAACATTAACATTTTTTAACTGATTGTGGTGTTGACATTGTGAAACAAAGTGAAACTGTGAATATAACAAACAATAGCACCATCTGTTTAGTGTTTGGCTGAGCTGCACTCAAATGCCTCTAATTGTAGAAGTCACATGATCTCTGCTTCAAACACAAATATATCTGTGCTTTAAATGAATAGCTACAAACTAAACTCAGTTCAGAAGCAGCAGTTTTGAGACTTGGGTTAATAATAATGGAAAACATAATTTCCTAAAATATACATTTAGACACGCCCATTTAGAATTTTCAGCCAATCAGAGCACAGTTACCGACTGAGGCAAAATGTCAAGAAGCAAAAAACAAACCTTCTGCTTCTTCTAAAGTATGAATCAGGCAGGTTGAGAAGAGCCAGAGCAGCAGCAGGAGGCGCTATAGAGGGTTAGAGCCAGCAGGGGCGCTATAGAGGGTTAGAGCCAGCAGGGGGCGCTATAGAGGGTTAGAGCCAGCAGGGGGCGCTATAGAGGGTTAGAGCCAGCAGGGGGCGCTATAGAGGGTTAGAGCCAGCAGGGAGCGCTATAGAGAGTTAGAGCCAGCAGGAGGTGCACCAGCAGGGGGAGCTACAGACATATTACCTCGTGTACAGACAAACATTTCAGTGCAATAAGCAGTGTTAGCGGCGTTAGCGAGGTTAGCACACTAAAGTTGCTGTTTAACCCATAAGTGTTCCATTTGACATATTTCATACCTGTTTACGTTAACTTAGGCTTCTTTTATTTCCGTTTCAATTTTAAGGTTTTGCTTAAAGTCTGATTGTAAAATATATTGTTTAAAGGTTGTATGGAGGATTTTACAAGGAAAGACAAAATCCGGCCACTGTCCAGGCTAGAGTCACGCCCTCCATTGCTAACTGGACCAATGAGTTACTTGGAGGGTTTGATTGACAAGTTAACAAGCCAATAGTTAAAGAGATACCTCCTTTTCTATTGGCCAACGTTTACTGGCCTCACCATGTCCACAGTTTATACATATGTTTGATTATTTTTTGTTTATCATAAGTACAAGGCTGTTACAAATCAATACAACTGTTTTTTGGCCAAAACTGACAACAAATATTTTTTTGAAATCCTCCACACAACCTTTAAATGAACCATTCACTCACTGCAAAAAGTAATATTAAGTGGTTAAATTAAAAGAAAACAGTGCTTATTTACTTACAGATAGAGAAGGCTTTTTAAGGTTTATTTGCTTTTGCTGACAAATCAAAGCACCCTTAATAACTTTAATTTTAACTTACTAGAATATTAACTTTGTGCAGTGCATCTACAATATTATTTTTAAACCTTTAATCTGATGTAACGAAGCAGAGGTTACAAAAGCAGCAGCAGCAGCAGCAGCAGCCATGTGCTCGACAAACAGGACTGGGATTTGCAATAATTCAATAAACACAGTTAAAATGAATCAAATAATAAACCCCAGACCTGTTCAAGCAAAGCCTCTCTCTGGGTTTACACACAAGAATAACACACTTTGCAGTGTAAATGTCAAACAAGTCAAATGAAAATGCAGCTCTTTTGAATCCAGAGTTTGTAAATAGTCATCCAGTTTAGTCACGAGGCTGAAATAGTTAAATAATCGTGTTGTTTTCATGTGTAATGGTCACAGAATTCAAAAGAGCAGCTTTTTCCAAACGTCTGAGTCTGTGTCTCACCTCCGCGACTCCGATCCTTCTGCAGGCGTCCAGGAAGTTCTCCACGTTTCTGCGACACTTGGCCATGCTCAGTTTAGGCTGGAACAAAAACATAAACTGTATAAGTCCACTGTACTGATGAAAAGAAACAGAAGAGTGACTACTGCTGATGTAAAGCATTTCTGAATGTTCTGAACTGCTCAGTTTCATTTGACTCCAGCTGATTGGTCAGGTGTCACAGAGCTGCAGACAGTTACCGTAAACCAGAAAGTACAATCCTGAAGCTTGAGACAGTGTTTTTCTCACCGTTTTTCACCTGAATGTAACTTTTAAGGGTCGGATTTCATTCACAAATGTTGATTTAGCAGCAGAACTTTTGTTTTCTCACAGTGATAAACTCTTGTAGTTACTGACAACGGTGCTTTTTCGACTTGTTTCCACTGTTTGTGTCTATGACCGACCTCTTTCTGGAGGTCGGGTGTGCGCGCTGTCATGTCAATTTTTGTCCGGAAGACCAGATTCGTCCTGAAAGTCCTTTTTAGGTCAACGACGCATGCGCAGACCGAAATTACGTCTTTAAACACATTATTTGTAAGTGTACAGTTAATATTATTTCTTTATATTGATATTTATGAATATATCTTTCAAAAGTTTGCCAATAGAAAGCCCAAAACGGCACATTTATTTATTGCCATTTTAAGCTAGCAGATAGCAGCCGGAACTAGCTTAATGAGGCATTTACGGCTTTAAACGGTAAAAATCTCATTATACAATCATTTGCTTTGTTAAACTCTGTAAGGGAATTGTGTGTTTAATAGATTAGTTTCGTCTGTACTTAATTAAAATTTCAATACGAATAAAACAATGTAAAAGAAATAAGGCTAACGGTACGAATCGGGTCTTCCGGTACGAAAAAGGACGTGACACGCGCATCGCCCGTGTTGAAAAACAAAAAAATCCCTCTATAAGTTCTCCTTCTTTGACATGGTTCATTTCTCAATTCTCAGTCTGCAGACTCTACTTTTGTTCTCCTGGTACAGACTTAAAACCATCTGATGCATCAGGCTAGGGCTGGGAAATATATCGATATACATCCTGTATCGAGATATTCACAGAACAATATATGAACTTTGTCATATTGTAATCATCCTTGGTAAAAAATACTAAATTGATGAAAAGCAGTTAAGGTTACAGAGAAAAGTGACAAAGAGAATGAAAAGATCAATGACACTTTCCAAAATGTAATAATAATGTGACTATTTATGTTGATTTTGACCCAGATTTACAATGTGGTTGCTAGCTAACAGTAGTGGATTCCCCTCCACATGTCCTATTTACTGGACAAAAGACGACAATGAACCTCACCAAAATCAAATTGGGTAAAAACAAGCTAAATGTTTATGAAATCTTAATCATCATCATGTTTGCTATGTTTTAGTAAAAATGTAGTCTATACGCACTTTAAATAAAAAAAGTCCCTGCCTTCTGTGGAGTGAATGAATCCCATTGGTGCGATGTCCACAAAGTGAAACCGACTGATGCATTAGGATGGCTTTTATATCCCGGATACATTTTGTTTATAATTTTTGGACACAGCAAGACAAACCTAAAATGGTATCAGCTCAAACACTCACAGACAAGAGGAATCTGTGCAGTAGATGGGCTTCTATGTAAGAGTTGGTCCTTTTACTCAAAACAAAAGTAAAGAAATGCCAAAGTCTGAAAAGTCTTATTTACAGTAAACTCTGTAACCAACTTGTAAGCTTACGACAAAAAAAAATACATGTTAGTTCATACAGGATTAGTAAACAGTGTAGTTCTCACCACAGCAGGAGAGGGGACGTGGATACTGGCCACAGATCTGGGCCGGATGTGGTTTGCCAAATGGCACAAAACGACTCCGTCCATGAGAGAAGAGCCCAGGTCTTCAGGCAGAATCACCTTCAGACGAGACTCGATGCTCTGACGAAGAAAACACAGAAGACTCACATGAATATTTCAGAGATTCATGTTTGTGGAGTTGTCAGTGAAGCTGCAGTAAACAGGAAATGACTTCTTACTTTAATGTCTCTTTGTAATGCACTGAGTTAAGAAGATAATGTAATGTAAAGAGTAATATTGACATCTCACGTCTCTGAGCGTCTCCATCAGCTCCAGCTCCTCTCTCAGCTGCTCCATCCTCCTCCTCATGGTGAACTGAGGATCCACCGACTCCAGACTGCGATGGCTGCGCACAAACACTGCAACAACAACAACACAACAACATACAGTTTATAATTATTACACTCAGCACTGGCTCTGGGTCTGTGCTGGGCTTCTGAGTGTTTTTAAATCTCTTAAATATATGATATGCACTGTAATGAAATGAGTATATAGTTCAGCTTATCACAGGTACTTTTTCTATTTTTATTTTTAAAACCCAGCAATGTCCGGGCGTTATGGAGAAAGTGGCAAGGGTTTAAGGTCTCTACCTGCATTTCAACTTAAAATATATAGATTCTGCATTATGTGTGTGAGTATTGTCCTCAAAACGGCTCTTTTACATCTTCTTTGACATCTCATGTATTATTAGAATATAAAAATCTTGAAGCTCCAGGTGTGTTTTTGATCAGGGAACAATGAGATGCTAAAAGCTCAAGAAAGGTCATTTCTAATTTGCTTCAAAACAAACCAATGAAAACAAGTGTCTTCAGTGTTTCTAATGTCCACCTGTGCAACTGCAAATATATTGTTGTCTCTCTCTCTCTTTCCCTCTCCCTGTTTCCCTCTCTCTCTCTCCCTGACCCCCCTTCTCTCTCTCTCTCTCTCTTCTCTTTCTCTCTTTCTTCCTCTTTCCCTGTCACTCTGCTCTTCCCCCCTCTCTGTCCCTCTATCTTTCTTTTTCTCCCTCTCCCCCACTCTCTTTTCCTCTCTCGCTTTCTCTCCTCTCTCTCTTACTCTCCCCCTCTCTCTGCTCTTTCCCTCTCTTTCTCTCTCTGTGCTCCCCCCCTCTGTCTCTCCCCTTCTCTCCCTTCCTTCCTCCCTCCCTCCCCCTCTCTTTCTCTGTCTCCCTCTCCCCTTCCCTCTCTCCCTCTCTCTCTCCCTCTCTCCCAGCCCCCCTCTCTCCTCTCTATCTCTCCCTCCTTCCCTCTCTCCCTCTCTCCCTTCGTCTCTCTTTCCCTCTCTCTCCCTCCTTCTCCCCCCCCCTCTCTCTTTCCCCCTCTCCCTCCTTCTCTCTCCCTCTCTCTCTCCTCACCCTCCCTCTCTTTTCCCTTCTTCTCCCCCTCTCCCTCCCTCTCTCTCTCTCCCTCCTCCCCTTCCCTCTCTCTCTCTTTCTCCTCCCTCCCTCTCCCTCTCTCTCTCTTTCTCTCTCCCTCCCTCTCTCTCTTTCCCTCCTCTCTCTCTCATGTGTAAATGTGAGCGTGGGCTGAGATCCACTGACACAGAAAACCAGGCCATAAAACATGAACAAGTCTTATGTAAGCGCTGTTACTACTCTGCCCTGACAACCCGGGCTAATGTAGACTAACACAGACTTACACAGGCTAATGTAGGCTAATGCAGACTAACACAGGCTAATGCAGACACAGGCTAAACTAACATAAGAGAACAAAAGATCATGACACCGACCCAAGATACAGATGCAGGCTAAGTTGAGCAGAAGTCCTAAGCGTCACGATTATTCTGTTTTTATTGACTTTGATTATAATAAAATAACTAAATAATCTCTCTTCTGTGTGAACTTACACTCAGCACAGTTCACGGAGGCTATTTTCAGAAACAAGCAGTCTTCTGCATGAATGAGAAACTGCACCAGGCAAAAATAGACCAAACCAAAGCGTTTCTCGAGCCACAACCACAGCCTGTGCACCAGGACTAAACTGTACAAAGAATCTGAATATTTATCGTGTTTTAGCGAGATTTTATAGTCGAGTTTGGGCATTAGGTCTGTTAATATGCAGTAATAATGTGTGCTATTACAACTATGAGACCACACTCAGATTTATGTGTCACTAACAGCAGGTGATTCACTCTGTCACTGCATCCAACAGATCAACTTTCTCCAGCTAAACTCAGACAAGACTGAAGTTATCATCTTTGGCCCACAGAAACAAAGAGAAGTGTCAGCGGTCACCTTCAGTCTCTCTCTCTAAACCTTCAAGTAAAGTTAGAAATCTGAGGGTAATAATGGACTCAGACTTGAACTTTAACAGACACATTAAGTCATAACATCAGCAGCTGTTTACCATCTAAAACATTTTTAATTAAAGGTCAGTGTCAAAGCCTGACTTGGAGAGACTTATCCATGCATTTGTCACCAGTAGGTTAGACTATTGTAACGGCCTGCTCACCGGCCTATCCAAACGAGCTGTAAAACAACTGCAGTATAGAATCCAGATCCTGACCAGAACCAGGAAGTACCATCACATTAGTCCTGTGCTTAGGTCTTTGCACTGGCTTCCAGTGGCTCAGAGAATAGACTTTAAAACAGCTCTGATGTGTTTAAGTCTCTCCATGGACTAGCACCAAAGTACATCTCTGACATGTTAGGGCCTTAGAATCATCTTGACTCGAGGACCTCTTAATTTTGCAACTTGCGCTACTTTAAATCTGACATGTGCCTGGCTTAGTCCTAGATCTGCTTTAGACCTGCTTTGGTTTTGGGTAAGTTTTTGTTCAGACCCGGTTAGTGTCTAGTCATGCCCATTTGGTTCAAAAATTAAATGGCAGTGTGGGGTGATGTTGGTAAAGTCTTTCATATTGTGTTTTTCACAAAGATTGAACAAAGCAGATGTTATTTTATAGTGTTAAAACAATTATGATGTTTTGTGAGATCCCAAATTGTGCTAAAAGTGGCTTCCCAGCTTAATCCTCTGGCCCAAAAACCAAAGTTTGCAGGAAAATGTGGCCCTTGGGAAAATAAAGTTGACTAGCCCTGGACTAAACAGAAACCACAACAGTGCACAGTCAAATGGATGTTACTGAATTTAGGAAAAAGCGTCTTTGAACTTGAATTATTCCTGTTTGGACCAGTTCACCAGAAGATCTCCAATAGATTTAAAAAGCAACGGAGTTCCTGCAAGACCTAAGCTTTTAAACACGGAAGCCATCCACCAAAACTCTCCCACCTCTGTGTGAGGAATGAATAAATAAAGACACAAATGTAAGTCATGGCTGTTATTATTAGCATGTGTAATCTTGAACAGTTGAGTGAGTTTGTGATCAGTCAAACATGAAAAGTTCAACACTGACGTAATGACATTTAATCACATGAAATGACACATGAGAAAGTCATGTTTACAGCCTGAGGTGAAGATGAGGGACTATTCGCTCTAGTGACTCCTGTTACAATAGTTCTACTACTACAACTTCTAGTCTCACTACTATTACTACCACTACAAGTTGTACTACCACACCACGTTCTATCAGGGCCAGCCAAGCCCATTTGGCGCCCTAGGCAAGATTTCATTTGGAGCCCTGCCCCCAAGCACCATTTTATTTTTAATACATTTTTTTCTGAATATAAGTATGTATCTAGGAATTTATCTATTAGTGTTTTACCCATTAATGCATCTTTTACAATTGTTAAGTTATGCATACATTTTGTACTGTAATATGTAGTATATAGCCTCACCAGTATTTTAATTGTTTGGAGCCCCAAATGATAGTGTGGCCCCAGCCCTCTGCTCTCCACCACTGCTCCTTCTAGAACACAGCAAACAGCTTCATCCTCATGTCGGACTTTGTGAACAGAAATACTACTTTGTTTTGTCAAAACAAAACCCTCATGTTTTATGAGACTTCTATTAAATCTGTAGCTTTTTGTGATCATAACTCAATGAATATATGTTCTATTGTGACAAAATAAAAAACTGGCTGATAACTTATGAGCGGTAGAACTTAATTTTCTTTTTAGAACTGCAATTTGGTGCCCACACCACCAGATAGTGCCCTAGGCAACCGCCTATTTTGCCTATGCCCAGGACGGCCCTGTGTCCTATTACTACTTCTACTACCACTACTACTTCTCCTATTCCTACTAGTAGGACCACTATTACTACTTCTACCATTACTACATCTACTACTCCTAGTCCTACTACTACTTCTAAATCAAATCAAATCAAACTTTATTTATAAAGCGCTTTTCATACATATGATGTAACACAAAAGTGCTTCTATTACTACCACTACTACTCCAGTCCTATTACTATTCTACGTATTTCTACTCCTACTCCTATTATTACTCATGCTACTACCACTTCTACTCCCCATTACTCCCACTACTACTCCTATTCCTAGTACTATTCCTATTACTATTCATACTGGCGCTTTGTGACTCTACTGGTGTCTGTGAAATGCGCTATACAAATCAAGATTACTTACTTACTTACTTACATACTACTTTCACTTCTACTCCCCCTATTACTACTACTACAACGACCTACTAATCCTACTTCTACTCAAATAAAACACTCGCAGAATGTTGTAATGACACATTTTTCTCTTGTGTTGATTAAAAGTTACAGAGCCTTAGTTTCGCAGCAGCTTTTGTTTCATGATAATAAACCTTAAATCAGGACTAGAATGTGATAAGGTCATGTGAAGTCAACCTATTGGATCTTATTTTTGTGTGAGACTTTGTAATCAAATCCAAATACCTTTTATCTAATACATAAACCACCTCTTTGCAAACTCAAAGAGCAAGCAACTTCAACCACACAAACCATAATCTGATTCTGGCTGACAGGAAGGGCATCTGGCGTATCTTCTTTAAGGGCAAATGGTTACAAAACTCGACTCCTGGGGTAATTTCACGCAGATGTTGACGGCTCTCGCGGCGTGTGAAGCGTGCCGATTGGTCCGTTCATGTGTGAAGCGCCGCGATTGGCCGGTTCGCGTGCGCGGCGTGCCGATTGGGCGTTAATGAGGTCGCGGGTGATGTCATCGTCCTGACAGAGCGGTGCTGTGGTTTAATCAGCGTCTTATCGGCCAAACACACTGCACTTCACACTTCACTGGGATAATGTGGCCGAAGAGAAGCACGGCATTATGGGAATGAAGCAACCGTGTTTATGAACGCATCAGTCAGGCTTTGAAAACTACTTTTGGACTGAAGCTGTTTAGTTTTAGTGAGTGTTTTAAAGTTTTAATGAATGTTGCTTTTTATACAGCTCATTTTATTCTAGCAAAAATGTAACACTTGACACCTTTCAAGTGCAGTGATAGATGTGGGTTTCTATTTTGTCGGTCTATCAGATTAATCTACCTAAGCTTATTTCAAACCAAATGAAATTGTCACTACATGTTGTGTTTGGGGGTTGAAAAAGGTTGAGAACCACTGGCTTTTTCTAGCTAAACTATGATGTAATATAATTATTTCACATCTTTATTATAAATGTTAATATTGATCAATAATTACCTTTTTCTGGAGGTGAAAAATCAAATTTATAATCCAACTGAATTATACTGTACAGTCAAATAAGATATAGAAATATATAAAATTAAAAATAGCTGAAAATTAACTGTATTCTTCATTGAAATACATTTGAAATACAGTTTTATGTCATACTGTTGAAATACTATAAATGAAAAAGAACAAGATTTCAATAGAACTAGACAAGAGTAGGCTTCTCTGGGAAACAAATTTTTTTTTTTTTTTTTCGGTTCCTGGTAGGCAGGGACTATACTGCTTTAACCAATCGCTGCTTTTGTTTGTTTTGTAGTCCATGAAGCTGAGCATAAACCTGTATCAGTGACAGTAACAGTTTCTGTTTGTATTAAAGGTACAAAATTAAATTCTGAGTTAATATTTGAGGGTCAGGGTCAAAGGAGGAGAACATACACAGGGTTGGTTCTGACCAACACTCCGCTTTATCTCTGTTTCCTGATTGGCCGATTGTACTTCCTGGTTTTAAGTACTGTCTGCAATTCAGTGTTATGTGACTATATAGTATATTATAATATCTACAATAATACAATAAAAGCGTATAGAGAATTCAAATCAGCCGCAGTAGTCACTCCATGGATACTTCAGTGTTAAAATCTCTCCTCCACAGAGTGCCATGTCTATCACCGTATATTCAGCAAAATGAGCATCTACAGCTTTAAGAACAGTCAGATCTTGAGGCACTTTGTATCAATTTCAAAATCATAAACTTTTTCCGGCTAAAAAGTCTTTAGTTTAGCTTCAGCTTCCGCTGCTCGCTCTGATGGTCCAAACAGCACTTTTGGCTCCGTTCGACTTCGCTTAGCTCCACTTGCGCTTTTCCCACTCATTGTGTAAAGAATCATGATGGAAACACAACTGCGCATGTCTGAGTAGAGCTGGGCAATATATCAAATTTTAGTAATATCGTGAATATTGTTTTTGAGATATCCCCAAATTTTATATCGAGTATAGCGTTTATAGAAAAAATGCCACAAAATGAGCCAATTAAAACTAAAATACTCTTTCTACTAAGGTTATAAGTGTAATGTTTAGGCACTTTTGTGATTAATTTTGCAAACATTTCACATTTGTCTGACATTCACGTGACATCACAACATTATATAGGCCTATAATATTTAACACAGATGAGGACTTAGCAATTAAAATTAGTAGTAATGCAAAATGTGAATGGGTTTAGTCATTAATAATCATCACTTGATTGAAAAATTGCAACATCATCCTCCATTTCTGTGAACTGAATGCAACCTATTGATGCAGCGATATGTTTTCACACATTTCTGTTAGACTGACAAAATATCGTCTGAATATCGTTATTGAGTTATGCCGAAAAAATATCCAGATATTTGCTTTTGTCAATATCGCCCAGCCCCATAATGCTTCCCAAACTTTTTCACTTTTATGCTTACATTTTTTCCTGGCACACCATGTACTAAATATGGTCAACACAAAATGATTTGTTTTGTAAAAATTGTCCATGACAATGCAACTAACGATGTAACTTTTCTGGTGAAGTTGCTTGCTTGCTTTTGTATTGCTGTGCCTGGAATGTTCCATTAAACATGTTATTTAGAGAGAGAAGCATGTGACACAACAAAGCCCAGCAGTACTGGTCAGATCTATGGAGAGGCAACTTTGCTCACAATAACATTGCATTTTTTGCATGCAAGTTATTAGAAATAGAATAACCTATAAACAACTACATTTAAGACATTAAATGTGTTTAATGTCTTATCTTGGAACATTCCAGTCAGTGTAATTAGATTTTCATAGTGTCAGAATGTTTTATTGGAAAAGTTACACAGAACAAGTCCCAATTGACCCAACATATCTGACAATATTATCATTGAACTGACAGGTAATTCTAGTCTACTAAAAACTAAAACCACAAGTATGTTCTGTGTGTTGTTGACATGTTAGATCCTGTATCACAGTCTGTACGACGGCTCTGTTGGCTCAGACTTGCTTCCTCAGCGTTTTCCTCCAGCTTTTTGGCCAAAGTTGAGTTTTTCCACGTCTCGTCTCATGTTTTCTGTCGTTAAAATGTTTAAAGCACATTCTGAGCCGAAGCTACTGTTTATAAGACCACAGGCATCCAACAGGGCATCAGAGTCTCAGCTCCAGAGTAAGGCAGAGGAAACCGACTCGGACAGACAGAAGTGTGCAAATCCGACACGCACACGTAGTAAATGTGAGCTATAAATACACAGTCTGATGAAGGAGGATACGAGCTTTGGGACCGCAGTCTTTGGAGAATGGACAGTTGAATCTGTTTTTGCGGTTCACCAAGAAATCTTACTAAGCTCAGTCTGAGAACAAATTCAACCCAACACAGCTCTAATACTGAGTTTGTATCTGACTTGTAGAAAGAAATGACATGAATGTGTTTTTTACATATTGTTACATCTTTAGTGAAATGCAGAGAACCCTTATGTATCTTATGCTGCGTTCAGACTGGACAGCATCTGAGCGTCCAAAGTGTCCAGTTTACATGTTAAGCCAAGCGCAAATTGATGCCTAGCGTGTTGAGATTCGCTTGTTCGTGCGTCTGCTAAAGCCGTGTCTTGCGAAGTAGACGCTCCAACCTGCAGCGGACACTTTTGCCGCCTCATCAGGCGTCATCGTCTGAGTTGGACTCTGCTGAACTTTCAAGCGTCGAACGCCCAGGTCAACTAATCAGGCACGACTCTCCTGTGACGTAGTGGCATGCTGCTGTTCTCCTCTCACATCAAGAGGAAAGAAGAACTTTTAATAACTTTTATTAACGAAGGGTCGCTTGTTTTTGGGCTTTTTCAAAGGTT
This sequence comes from Mugilogobius chulae, assembly GCA_038363315.1. Classification (NCBI taxonomy): domain Eukaryota; kingdom Metazoa; phylum Chordata; class Actinopteri; order Gobiiformes; family Gobiidae; genus Mugilogobius; species Mugilogobius chulae. The sequence goes on from CM076396.1 coordinate 2,025,747, forward strand.
TGGTCGTTCATTGAATGGCTTTGAAAATCTGGCGACACGGCTCAACAAACAATGTGGACATGATCTGAACTGATAATACGCTCACATAGATCTATTAAAATGCTTGTTGTCATGTTTAAACCACTGCTGTACGATGTAGCAATGGAGGAGTACAGAGACAAGAGCTGCCTGTCGGAGTTGTGCTATCGGGTAAGCTACTTTTTTTTTTAAGGCAGCAAGCCTCTATCGTTCTCCCTCCCTCTTCTCTCTCTTAACTTGATCTGCCTATTTGCAAAACAAAGCCTTTTGGAATAAAAGCGGGAAGGCAAAGAAGCATGTCTGGGCATAAGGGTGCCTGTTGGTTGCCTGGAGAATCCAGCCTCACCGCTGTACCAGCGGATGAGTCTGGTCGCCCCCGAGTCAACTGGATTTCTAGGGCGGAGCAAAGCTCATCTAACAGACAGCGGAGAGAACCAATCAAAGAGCATAAAGGCTTCTAGTGCCATAAACTGTTGGGATTTCTCTCACGCTGTCACCTGCCGGTTACCGGATCGAGCCGACTGCACTGTCTTGACCATCTTGAACACGACTATTGAAGCCATGTCTTTTTGATCAATTAAAACGGCATTTACCGTTAATGGAACAAACTCTCGGTTTTCCGGTGCGCCATGTTGTTTATCCTTCCGCCGCGCTGCCTAGATCCATGCGCGCTGCGCACAGCAGGGACGTTGTTAGCAAAAACCACGTGACTGAAATAAACGATTTTCAATGCACAGTACGATCTGGATTTTGAGGGAAACGCCCTTGGAGGGGTGGCGACCAGACTGATATTTCTCTGTGTAAAAATACAGAGATATATCATTCTGGACTTTTCAGGCAAGCCTGCTGGGGCGTCAGCTTTGAAATTTTCTACGTCAAAATTCGCTTCAGCGCATCGAAATTGGACGTTTAAACGCTGTCCGGTCTGAACGCAGCATTAACCTTAACCGTTGGCTATTGCCACTCACTCACTCATTTTGTTTTCCACCTTTGACTCCTTGACATTCAAACAAAACAATGTCAGTTTCTTTGTTAAAAACAATAAAAACGTTTTGCTGTGAATCACGTCTTTAGCGTAAAACATAAACCTACCACTGTGAACGTCCACGCCGTCGCGGTCTCTGTAAGGGGGCGTGTCCTGTGAGAGGTGGGAGGAGTCAAGACAGCGAGGGGGCGGAGAGCAAGGCATGGAGGGCGGGGCTAAACCAGGAAGTGGACGCAAGACACCAGCAACAACATGCAAAAGTGGGAGGAGCGTGTGTTTGGAGATCGAAAACAGTGTAAAAGTAGATTTAAGACAAGACGAGAGCAAGCAGGGTCACCATAATCAAGTACAGTGTGTGAAAAAACAAGAATAGTGTGTCCAAAAGACCAAGAAACACCAAAATGTACCCGTTTTTGTGAATAAACACCATAAAAGTGGATTCAAACCGACATTAGCATGCACCAAAGAGAAGAAACCAAGCATTTACAAACGAGACATGAGTGAGTGAAATGTGGGGAACACGGAACAAAAAAGCACAAAAACAAAATCGTTATTCGCTGCAGCACATTCAAAAACAACATGTTAGCACTGTTAGCCGTTAGCGGGACTTTTACGTACAGTTAGCGACACAGGCTAATGGATGCTAGCGGTTCAGAAGCAGCTGGAGTTTTAATGTTGTACTGACAGATAAATAAGGCAGATGGAGTTTTTTTGCTAAGGGAGGTAAACTGGACTGGCTGGGGATGTGTTTAGGTAGTTTATTCAAAGTAAATGTGTAAAGTGATAGTTTTAGACTCACCTGAGCGAGGTTTGAGACCAAAAGGTGTGTTGGAGAAAGATGGAGGACCGCTGACAGGAGATCTCTCATTTTTCTGGAACAGACACACATACAAATCCAAGGTTAGCAAAAGAAATAAGTTATAGTTAAATTGGTTATAGTTTTTGAGCAGGTGTGTCCAATCTTAGCATTAGCTTCATTAAGATTTCTGCTGTGTAGAGGAGTTTTGGCCCAATTTCAAGTCTGACAACATGTTGCACAAGGAATTTTCATGAACAAAAGACAGAGCAGCTTGAGGAGTAAAATCCACACTTGTTTCATTTTACAGATAAGAGGTGTGTGATGACAACTTATGCAATTTGCTTTGTGTGACACTTGTCTCTTCTTCTCTACTGAAGTGTGTGGTGTCTAAAGTTGCAATCAGGCCCAAAAAGTCCATGATGTTCCGACCGGAGCTCGCACATGGATTGTCCAAACGCAACCTGAATCATCCCTTGTACACCTGAGCCTGACCCAACCCAAGTCTGCACACTAAACCTTAACACATTGGTTATACACATAAGCTCACCAAACTAAAGTCTTGCATCAGCACCATACTGCCATCTCCAGCAGAAAGATGGGTGCTTGCATGCTCAAGCAGGACGTCCTAAAAGCTACAGAAGATAAAATCTATAACATCGGGCTCACACTGCCTGCAGTCCAGACGCAGTTCCTGATCCGGATCCGTCTTGGCGCGGTGGCCACTCACATTGATCCAAATTATGCTTGTGTATCTACGGACTCTGCCAGCATTGAAATACCACACGTGGGTTCATGCTCCACTTGGGAGTTACGATCAATGAAACCTGTGTAGGAATTACTGGTAAAAACATGCGTCAAGTTCATTTGATTTTTTGCCACACAGCGAGTAAGTACGAGACGTTTATTTATATTTATATATGTACAGTTTTATGTGTATAATATATTTTTAGTAGTAGTATAAAATAAATATATTTTGCAAACCACCAGACGCACTACACCAGCGCTCGCTTGGTTTCCTGTTTGTTGTGTCTTGTTTACACAACTTCACCAAAAAAGCTCAGAACGACTGAAGCACATCCGCGCCGCTCACAAGTCCAAGCACATCGACGTGTGAGAGCCTCTCATTACTTTTTAAGAAGAAAGACTCTAGAAGACGGACTGGATGCAGTGTGAGCCCGGGAGAAAACTGATACGTTGGTTTGTCTCTAATAATGCGTCCACACTGAACGGAATTGTTGTGTGAGGTTTACTTGTTAACTCAATGTAAACTCGTGTCTTGAGGCGTTCAGCGAAATCACATTTCTTACATTCACATTGCACTTTCTACAGTCAGGACGCTCAAAGGTGCCTCCACTGTGCTGGTCACACATTCTGGTGTCAGTGACAGGGATTTAGAAACTGTGACTCATGAGAGAAGACTGACCGGCAAAACAAACAACATGATGACTGGCATGAACACATCATTGCGGTGTTAAACCAATGCTGTACAACGGGACAATGGAGGGGTACAGAGACAGAACATTGCCCGGAGGAGGAGAAGTGACAAAGTTCTGCTATCAGGTAAGTTAGCTACTCAACCTGGACTGACAATGTCCAAAAGATATTTATTTAAGACAGTTGTCGATGTGCCCTGAAGCATGACCTGCAGAAATATTAAGTGTCAGAATTCGTCAGCGATTTCTAATGTAAAAACCCCGGTGTGAATGCACTAACAGCACAATGAACTTATAGGACTTCAACAGCAAAGCAACATAATCTTCTGACTTAAACAAATCCTAAAACACACCACTATAAACTTACAAAAGCCTTGGACATAAACACCACTTTGTTCACATAATAAAACTGTTACATGTGAACATTTAAGTGGACAAAGCCGTCTCAGACACAGACTTGAGCCTTTTACACTCTTTACCTTCGCGTGGGCCTGATACTGCTGCAGTGCATTCTGGGACGCACACTTGGCCTTGTCCAGAATCATCTGCCTCTTGAGCTGGAACTCACATCGTCCCGTTTCCACCAGCGACTACGAACGCATCACAGCTTTAAGTCTTAACGTACGACTACTGAACAGACTTAACTATAAAACAATACTGAACTATATAAACGCTTAAATGTACAATAATCAGAGCTGTAGTCACTTGGACTCGAGTCACTATTTTGATGTTTCACGACTTGACATGATAAAATTAATAAAATGTCTCTCTTTGACTTGGGACTTGACTTGGACTTGTCTCTCTTTGACTAAGAACCTAACTTGGACTTGTCTCTCTTTGACAGAAAAGGCAGTGGTGACAATAGAGACCAATAAAACCCTAGTCTGTTTTAGATTAACTTTTAAATTCTATTTTCTCACAAGTTAAAAACAATACCAGATGTAACTTGCATGCATTTGAATTTTCACTGGTTAAATAAATACTGTTTGGTCAACCAAGATATTTTCAAACAAATTTCTTCACACAGGGATTCAAACTATGTCAACATTTGCCTTATTGTTTTATATAAATGGCAACACAACAATTTTGAACCCTACATCACTCTTAATAAAACTTGAGTAAACTAATGATAAGAAGGCCTCTAAAACACAGTTAAAATGGATTTTACACAATAGGTCTACTTTAATTTGGCCCAACTCAAAACGAGCTTACGCTGGATGTACACAGACTGTGAGGCAGGTTCGGTTCGTACATGTGCCCACGGAGCGAGAACATTCGCTAATGAATTGAAAGCCGCACCTGACACTGCAGATTCTTTCCTCAGACCCGCACAACACCCGCATTCGCATCTGCACTCTTCGGAGGTCAGTGTACATGTGTGCATTGGTTTTTAGCACTTTATAAGTTCTGCGGAACCGCACGTGTCCCGACCTGCACCGAACTCGCATTCATTGTACATCCAGGGTAAAACAATCCTTTTGAAACAGATCAGTGACAAAACAATATATCACAATGTATCTCTTGTGACATCTTAAACCAGGGTTGCCCACGATTTTTTTCCTCAGTGGGCCAAAATGATTACATTATTTCTTCGACAAGCCATCATAAAAGATTTGCAGCGTACAAGAGCCAAACCTAATTTTATGTTGCATCTAAAATGTTTTAAAATGTTGTATAAGCATGTTTTATGACAATATTCTGGATTTGGTGTCTTTTCAGTTCAAAATGTGATCAGAGAGACAGCACCTCTTTGGTCCCCACAGTCTTTTGTCTCATCATTAAACCATTAATAAATACAAAGATGGTAAAAGTAGCTCTGTACCTTTGGTGTGCTGTTGTCACTCTCTTGTCCACTGAAAGAACACAGAGAAGAATATTATTGTTCAACAATTGGTTTTAAATGAAACTAAGCTCCTAAACTCATGCCAGAAACACATTTCAAACAAAACTTTCTGCTGGCAAAAGCATCAAGAAAAGGTGAAAGGAGGGGTTGAGAGTGGAGAGCAGCAGATGTTTGTGATCCGTTTAGAATGAACAAATAATACTGATGTCACATACAGTTGAGTCTAGAAATGACCCTGGCCACAACAGTGAGCAGAGAAGATTTTTCGATTTTATTATCTGAACTTGACTGTAAAATAGTAGAATATTCGTACTTGCGAGGCTCATCGACTGTGACCATCTCGACAGGATAAAGCTGGACTCCAGAGAGCTCTGAGCTGGCTCTGAAAACACAAACACAGCATTTACAACAGTGTCATGTAATAACCAGGTAATAAATGAAACACATATTATCAAACCTTCATGTAACCCAGGTGTCTAAAGTCTTGTCTTTTACTTTCTACATTTACCGGAAGTTAGATGCGTCGAGGTGAATGTTTTTCTGGGTGACATGCTGCTAGAGGAGCTGACTGCCGGTGTTCTCTCGAGATGGGACCCCCCTTGTTTGAAGTTATTGCTAGAAAATCAGTAATAATTTTTTTATTTTCAAATGACTTTTGCTAACCCTCACCCAAGCCCCAATCCTAAACTTAGCCTTCGAATTATGCCTAAACTTAGCCGAATGAATTGTAAACTATTTACCGCGGGAAGCTTGGTACGTCACGCACAGTCACAAAAGCTAGTGAGGGGGTCCCATCTCGACGGGAGTCCTATTTCGACAGAACACCGGGTCCAGACCAGCACAAAAAAAGAGCGGCCAGGTCGGATGGCGAGCTTAAGGTCAGAGCCCACATCTTTTTGCAAAAACACCTGCCAGTTCTCTACTCAAGCCCAGGACTCAACTCCAGACCCTCTCCTGTTCTGGTCGGGCCGGTAGGAGGGCCTAGTGGCCGCCCATTACCTTTTTTGAACTTTTTTGTCCCGTACGCTGCTCGTGGCAACTCAGACTGAACTCTGCCCCTCCCTGGCACTCACACTCTCGTACTTTTCCTCGGATGTTTATGGATCACTAAGCCACGAACTGTTGTCAAACGCTCCAGACAGTTGAACTTTTGCGCTAAGCACTTTCATCTGGATTATCAAAATTGCACGGCAAGAAAATAAGATATTTTCACTCCACTCCTAGAGCTGAACAAAAGATCTTCTGACACAGCCCAGCTAAATCTATTTATTTTTCCTTTTCTGCTCAAAATACAGTATAGACAAACCTTGAAATAAACCCACTCTAAAGACAATAGTTTCTATTAGATTTAAACTGGTTCTATGTTGAAACTGCATGAAAGTGAAGAATATTTCAGTGTGAGACCTGATTGGATCCTGCAGCAGCTCCACAGCCTCTTTCAGCTGGTGAATGATGTCGATGTGAAGTCTGTGCTCCCGGGAACTTTAGACCTGAAAGAAAACACACACTTCACACCTAAAACTACAGAATACAGCCAAAGAAATAACGGATAATAAGTAAAAGCAGTGAACATGAAGTTGCATTAAACAGATTCTTACGTTTGCTCTGTGGTCCAGTGACTGTCCTCTTCTATCCTCAGAGGCTCGTCGAAGTCTGCAGCCGATCGGCCCTGAAAACAAAACACAAACATCACCGTAAACAAAACACACGAGGCTCCAGCTGCACCGTCACGTGACCCACATCCGAGCTCTGATTGGCTGAGCTGCAGAGACATTTCCCACTGTCGCTGAACAGACAAAAGACTGACTGTAACTCACTGGAACAGGCGGATTTTTTCAGAAGAGACAGAAAAATACAGTTTTTACAATGGACTTTCAAACTGAGCTTATATTCTGATATAAAGCGGCACCAACTAGATTTAAATAAGAAATGATAAAGTGCATAGATAGCGACTTGTTGATAGTAAGTCTATGAGAACCTATAATTTTGCTGCATCGTTGCATAAGCCGCAGAGTTCAAATTTTGTGAAAAATGTAGCGGCTTATTGTCCACAAATTACAGTACATTATCAACCAAAAATGCTCTCGTTATTGGAAAGCTAGAGCGCTAACCACTCTGCTACTGTGCACCCTAAATCATACCTGAGAAAACTGTGGTTCAGGGGCCAAATGCGGCCCTAGTCCAGTTTTAATCAAACGGTACCATTGGTACATTTTTGAGCCTAAGTCTTATTCTTTACATTTTGTTCATTTCACTGCCTGATTTGGAACATGTGGCTACGCCAGTGTTCTTATTTTTTGTACAAAAATGTGCTTACAATGAGAAGGTCCGGACATGATTGAGGTCCAGACCTCCACCACTTGTCTGGATTTGAATATGACCAACAGAAAAAAAAATTGTCCAGCCCTGGTCTAGACTAAAGCAAACACTGGTTGTGTAAGTACAAAAAAGAAGATGGAAGACTTCATTCAAAGCTCATAAACACCACATACTGTACATAACCACAGTGTGGAATATAGTATAGGTATAGGCAGGAGGAGTGGACAGGGCTGAGCAAAGGGGTCTTTTCATATCCATTTATATTAAGGGGAACCCATATGAGCCACAAATTTCTATCAACAGGCCTGGAGTAACAGTGTCAGAAATGTACAATCATTTCAGCGTCAATGTTTGCAGAGGAGTTTCTGTAGTCCTCCTAATATTTTAGTTTTGATATTGTGAGTAATAAAAGTAAAAATAGAAACAAACAAACAATGAATCTAAAAATAAGGCTGCTGATAGTTATCAGTGGTTCTCAAAGTTGGATCCGGGGACTCCTGAATAGCATTGATTGTTACTTGAATATTACCATGTCTGAAACAAGACATTTCAAATGCCTGTAAAAAGACAACATACTAATGTAGAAAAAGAATTCTTGTTTTAAATGGACACTAGTTCTCTTTGATGTACAACTTGATTCTTGATTGAGTTTTTTGTGGAGCTGTGAATATTGTTTAAAATTAGCAAAAAGGCCTGCAGGAAGGAGGGTCAAAGTGAGAATAGGACTTGTAATAAATGAATTTAGTCACAATAACCACTCTCAGAACACCCTCTGGTTCTTGAGCAAAAGGCTTAACCCGTTACATCATCTTTACACCAGACTGTGCCAGCTTCACAAACATAAATATGAAAATCCCTCCTTAAACCAGAGTGAATGTAACTTCTCTTTCCATCTTTCACCCTTCAGCCTCCATCAGCCTCTCGTCGTGGTGTTTATCCCATATTTGGTCTGGTCTGGGGCTCGTTGGTCTGATGTAAGCGTCTATAAAAGCCGCTGATTAAAAATGCATTCTCCGCTAACACAAAGTGACATTTCAGCGGCGCACACTCGAGCTAAAACAAAGCACTCAGGCTCTAAAAACAGCCACGAAACAAGGAAGAAAAAGCTCCAAAACGACGTTACGTAAGAGCACTTAGCCACATGTTATTTATGGATTTGAACAGTTACTGCATCAATGTTTAAAGTCGAGGTAAGTGGGGAAATACACAGAGATGGAGGAAGGATTCATTATGTTTAAAGGTGTAACACAACAGGTTATTTAGTTTGGTGTAATAGTTCAGTCGAGTTCAGGATTGTGAAAGTTTAAAACAGCAGAAAGCAGAGTCATGACTTGGACTCGAGTCAGACTTGATTTTGACGACTTGAGAGACTTAAAATGGACTAAGACTTGGGACTTGGATTTGAATTAATGTCACGATACCAATATTTCAAACGTGATCTTAATGCTTAGTAATAGACCCAATTATTGTTATTAAACAGATACAGCTGCGTGTACATATGGTGCTGTTCCAGGGTTTTCAAGATACGCAGGTGCATTATCAGTTAAAGATCGCAAAACTTTCTTTAAAAAAATCTAAATCTCGGGACAAGAGCAGCTGTTTGGATCAGGTCTGAACCAGTCTGAAGGACGTCCGTCTCCTGAAGCTTAGACATGTTTTTGTTGCCGTTTTTTCACCTGAATGTAACTTTTAAGGTCGTAGGATTAAATTTCATTCACAAATGTTGATTTAGTAGCAGAACTTTTGTTTTCACAGTGATAGTTGCTGTAGTTGTTGACAACGGCACTGTCTCGAGTTGCTACTACAGCTTGTGTCAATGAGCCGCCGCTTTACTATGAGTCTGAATTTGTTGAATAATTAAAACAAATAGAGACAAGTGGGTAAGTAAGTAAGTAAGTAAGTAAGTAAGTAAGTAAGTAAGTAAGTAAGTAAGTAAGTAAGTAAGTAATCTTTATTTTGTTTAGCGCAGTGGTCCCCAACCTTTTATCATGCAAGGACCGGTACAGTCACAGTTTTCTTTTCCGGGGACCGGTTGAGGTTGGGTAACACCAATAAAACAATGCAAAATCATCAACTGATTATTGTGCATATTTTTAGCTCTTATTGCTTTAATTTGCAATTTATTTAGTTAAATGACAATAGTTTCATAGTAAAGCACAAGGAAGTTGTGACAAACTATAAGATAAAAAATAAATGACATCTTAACAGATCCTCTGGGGCCCGGTAGCAGATGCTCGCGGACCAGTTTTGGGCCCCGGACCGGTGGTTGGGGACCCCTGGTATAGCGCATTTCACAGACAGAGTCACAAGCGCTTCACAGTGAGATGAACCCCTCCCGCCCTCCCTGGGACAGCTCAGCAGAGGCGATTCATCTATATACCTGGCGCCTAACCTGCATGTTATTGGTTGGTGGGGAAAACGGAGTGCCCAGACAAGGGGAAGAACATGCAAACAGAAAGGTCCGGGCTAAGCGGGAATCGAACCCGCTCTGCCACCGTGCTGGGGATAGGTGGTAGGTGAGGACAGGGATTTTCTAAGCACTCAATCATCAGCTGCAGGTCATGTCAAGATTACTCAAATATTCTTAATTACACTTTGAACAAAACTAATGATGAGAGAAGGCAGTTATAACCAGATTTTAAAAATGTGGTAGTGCTGGTGTAATTCTGCTGTAGATCTGTTTAAAATGTGGTTTAACTCAACTCAGACCTGAAACAGTCAGTAAGATTCTAATACTACTGTATGACTATTGCAAAATAAATACATTCATACCTTGATGTAGTTGACGAATCTGGAGCTCAAACTGGATTCTCTGTAGAAATGATCATTCAGGGCTTCCGTAGGACTCTCCTCGATCAGACGCACTGAATCAGAGCTCGGATCTGCAGGGAAAAAAATGATGTTAAAGTCACAATATATATTTTTTAAATTGTTTTCAACTTAAAGGTGACCTATTGTGTACAGTATATAGTTTTTAACCTTGTTTAACTGCCTTGTCATTAGTTTACTCAAAGTTTTATTAAGAATTTTACCACCATGTTTGAGTAATCTTGTGTTGTCCTAAGCCCTGTTCTCACTTACCACCTATCCCCGCTCACTTGTCTCTATTTAATAGTGATTTTTTTTAACAATAACAACAACATAGTAAAGCATGTGTGGTTCAAAATAGTCACATAAAACTTTACAACAATAAAAATCTGCTGCTTGTTACATTAAAATCAGGAAAGAAATGGACCTCTTTCTATTTCTAAGCTGTTTTACATCAGTTTTGTGTTTTATAAAAAATAAAATGTAAATTACTGATCTACAGCTTGCGTTCACACAGAGCAGGAACTATGGACTAGGGCCATACTTAAGGGACTTTTTAGCTCCTGCTCTGGGGCAGATACTTTCCGGTCAGACCAGGAACTTTTTTGGTGACACAACACATTTACATTAGCTTTGTTTGGAAACATGTTTTATATTTTCTGATATTTAGACAAACTTTCTTTACCCCAGAGAAAAATTGCTCAAACGCATTAAATGCAGTAGCTCCCAAAATAAATGTTTACATTTGTAAATAGTAACTAATATTAGGAATAATAGTGATAGTAGTGTTTTATTGTTGATTTCAGAGATAATTTTAGTTTTTGTACATCATAGTTTTATGCAGAAGTTAAAAAAACAACTGTTGTTTTCCTAATTCCAACAACAAATGTTCCTGACTAAACAGAAGCTAATGTTAAAGCACTAAAGTTAAGTGTTGCTGTGTGAACGCAAACATGGAGGCAGGGTAGTTCCTCTGAATACACAGGGGCTAAAGGAATGTGAGAACATAGTTCTTGGTACTTTCATGTAGAAAAAATGCAATAGGTCCTTTTAAAATATTTTTCTGCTAATTGTCCTGCTCTTGTTGCAATGATTTAGGCTTAAACATTATTCCTCTTTGCTGTGCTAGTTTCTTGTTTGTATGATGTGATTGTTCAGTGCATATCCTCATCATGTGCATTGTGTCTTTAGTGAACCTGTGATGGAGCTGAGCTGGTCGCTGGAGTCGTCTTTGCTGAATCCTTCTTCCCTGATGTGGCTCATCGGGACGTTTAGACTCACACTCTCCTCGTCCGACGGCTGAAAACACAAAAACACACTTACCCCGGGCTCACACTGCCTCCAGTCCAACTCCGGTGCAGTCACCGGACCGGTCTAGCTACGGTGGGTGACTCACATTAGCTACGGTGGTCTGCAGTCCTGCTACAGCCACAGGCTCTGCTGCCGACCTCGCGAGACCCCGAACTCACGGAGGTTCACGCTCAACGTGGGAGATTATGTGATCGCTGAGCACTTTTTTTTTTCTCTCTCTCTCTTTCGCTGAGCACATGTATGTAAACAAAGAGCACGCGCCAAGTTTTGGGCTTGTTTCACGTTAGTTGATTTTCTGTTGGGATTTTTCGCCGCACAATGGGTGAGTACGGAGGCTTATTTACATTTTATGTGTTACATAATCGTGTAAATGTCGTATTTTGTATTATTAGCGGTAACGTAAAGATTTTATTTTGAAAACTACCGGATTCACTTCGCCCGCGCTCGCTTGGTTTCCTGTTTATCGTGTCTTGTTTTCACAACTTCATCAAAAAGGGCTCCGGTGAGCTCCGGCGTCCGGCCAAAATTTGAAACAAACGAAACGGATTCGGAGCGCCGGATTGTCCGTACCGGAGACACCGGACTAGACTGTACGCCGTGTGAGCCACTCTCGGACTTTTCAAGTTAAGTAAAGACTCCGGTGACTGCACCGGAGTTGGACTGGATGTAGTGTGAGCCCGGGGTTAGGGGCAGTTTATACGACAACAGGTTTTCACGAATCCGAGACGTTTCTATGTCAGACTGACTTCTCTTTTACACGACAACGAGCAACGTGTTCATTGAATTGGCGTTCCTCTGGATACGATTCAAGAGGTAATTTCGGGGCTGGTTCAGTGGATACATCGCGGTGTAAATAGGAAAAAACAGCTGTCAGTGAAGACGGTTACATCACTGATATGCGCGCACAGTTGGCGCCCTAACACCAACAATATCTCTTTCAGCCAAAGCACCTTTCATTCTCACAAAGTCTCACCAACAGTGTCCAGTGTTTACCTGAGTATTGCAGAGGAGGAGACACAAAACAATTCTTCCAAAGCCTCTCCGGGGCTGAAGATTCAATTAGTCCAGTGAAACTCGTTTGTTCAGAAGAAAAGAACGTTTGAAGTACTCCACAACAAGTATTATTCAACTGTGAACGCGCAGGACACCTGTCCGAGTGTCTGCACCCGGTAAAAGCGAGCTGTCTTCCCCGTGTTTGTGTCCAACTGTAGGCGATCTGCATCTTCCCCGCGCGCTGGTCCCCGCGCACTGGTCCCTCGCGCACTGGTCCTCGCGCACTGGTCCTTGCGCACTGGTCCTCAGTCCTCCCTGTGTTTGTGTCCAACTGTAGGCGATCTTCCTTTTTCCCCACGCACTGGACCTCGGTCATTCTTGTGTTTGTTTCGGGCAATCTCCCTTTTAACTCACGCACTTGTTCTTGTTGCTTCCTTCGCCATTTTATTTATATGAGGAACTTGTAAACCTGTCAATGCCCGTGTTAATTTAGGCTGTGTGGTCACGGTAAGGTCATCTGAAGTCCTAGCACAAGTACGCCACCTACTGACACGGCAGAAGAACTACAGCATTTTCGGTCTATCTGTGTTTCCATGTAAAAGAAGAATAACTCGACATGACACCATATAAACTGTGAGCACGTTACAACTGTGACAGTTTTCTGAGGAATGTTGTCTTGTAAACTAGGCCTATGTATTGTCCAAGCAGAGATAATTTAGATTTAGATCATTTGGAGAGGCAACTTGGCTCCCGGGCCTTAGGTTGAATAGGACTGATACACATGAGCCGTCCTCACCTCTGTAGCGGAGAGTCTTTTGTCTCCGTTGTCGCTGCCGACTCCAGAGTCTGAGTCTAACTTTCGGTGCTGCTCCATGTCCTCCACACTGCAAACACACACACACAAACACATTTAAATACATATTACATGGATTTACTCACGATAGTTTGATTAATCAAAAAATCCATGAAGTGCTAAAGACTTTGTGAGAGCGACAGAGAAGAATACAAGACACATGTTGCTTAAATAATTACACAGGCCAAAACAAACCTACTACTGTTCAGATTCATTTAACTTGCAGAGAGACACGAGAACATGAATATAAGTGGTGCAGACAGGGTTTTACAGAAGCTGAAGTGGGCCAGAGAGGAAAACATCGTCCTGCTCTAGTTTCTCTGTCCCAGGAGAAGATTCAGCCTCAACACGTCGCAGAAACTCACTCATTTTAGCTTCAGATCTAAAGTTCTACATAATACAGCGTTCTCTGGCTCGTCTGTTTGTTCAGCTGCGACACAAATTCATACCGTAAGCAAGCAAATGTCACAAACAGACAGAACTCCAGCTGTGTTTGTGATGAAGAAGCGATGCTAGAACAGGATTAAACACTCAGAAAGCCAATTTAGCATAATATGTGTCTTAAAGGGATCCCTGACTATGAAGATAAATATGGCTTAAATGCTAGTTCTGGTCATGTTTACTAAAATAAATTACAAACAAATATCTAACCTCTTACTATTTTTTATAAAATCGTCATTGTTTGGAGCCGCTGGGAGCAGCCATATTGTCCAGGTGCAATGCATTCTGGGTTGATGATGTCAAATGGTTGCTTTTGGTTGTTGCCATGGTTGCTCCTACCATAGTTGCTCCCTAGGCTGTTACCTAGACAACCACCAGAAGACACAGACAACCATTTGATGTCATACCCAAAGCAAAATGGCAGCCTCCAGGTAATTTCTTTAAACTACTATTTTAATTAAACTACAAATACTTCCAAGGTAATTATCCTGTATTTATATAAGTGATGATATTATAAGAGTTTTAGGGTAAACATGTGATTATAGCCAGGGTTCACTTTAAACTCATGTGAGAGAATGAAGTTATTATTCTTTTGAGCAGAACAGAAGCGGTTACCTTCCCGTGTTTGGGCGAGTCAGACCCAGGCGCTCCATGTTGGGCAGGTAAAGAGAGTCGGGCATCTTCTCACTGTGACACGCCTCCAGACTCAGGTATTTAAAGATGTGGATTTTCCCTTTCAGGCAGATCTGCAGCACAAAAAACACAAGTTTGTCTCTCAAATCATTCAGGACTAGCTGCATTGCACTGATAGATAAACAGAGACAGTGTTTGTACCTGGCAGGAGGACTCTGTAGAGGATTGTTCTCCAGGTTTAGACTCTGTAAATGTCTCATCTTTCTGTAGGAAACTGGAATCGTCGACACTTTATTACACGAGAAATCCAACTTCACCAACGGCAGCTCGCACAAGTCTGAGAAGAGAAACCAACAGATTCCAATCACGAAAACAGAAATTATACAGTCAGAAAAACAGCTCTCACAGATCCTTAAACAACAAATAATATGGCTTTGTGCAGAATTGGGGCTTAAACGGTTAAGAGTATTGCTAACAAAAAGACGCTACAGAAGACATATTGTTCTTTATACATACGTATTTTATTATTACGCATATATCGCACTATTAACGCAGTGCAATATTTTTTTCTTTTAATAGTGTCAAAATAAACTGACGCGCCGATTAATTTTGCTCGCTCACATCTCAGCGCCAGACGACGTAACGACAAGCACCTTCTGCCTTTTCTTTCTTTCTGTACGCGTGCTTGGCCCACAGAAACAAAGAGAACGTGTCAGCAGTCAACTTCAGTCTCTCTCTCTAAAACCTTCAAGTCGAGTTAGAAATCTGGGGGTAATAATGGACTCAGACTTGAACTTTAACAGCCACATTAAGTCAATAACATCAGCAGCTTTTTACCATCTAAAAAACATTGCCCAAATCAAAAGTATAGTGTCAAAGCCTGACTTAGAGAGGCTTATCCATGCATTTGTCTCCAGTAGGTTAGACTATTGTAACGGCCTGCTCACCGGCCTATCCAAACGAGCTGTAAAACAGCTGCAGTACATCCAGAACGCTGCTGCTCAAGTCCTGACCAGAACCAGGAAGTACGATCACATTAGTCCTGACCAGAACCAGGAAGTACGATCACATTAGTCCTGTGCTTAGGTCTTTACACTGGCTTCCAGTGGCTCAGAGAATAGACTTTAAAACAGCTCTGCTTGTGTTTAAGTCTCTCCATGGACTAGCACCAAAGTACATCTCTGACATGTTAGTGCGTTATGAACCATCTCGCACTCTGAGGACCTCAGGCACTGGCCTCCTGCTGGTGCCCAGAGTCAGGACTAAACATGGAGAATCAGCGTTTCAGTTTTATGCAGCTAAGATCTGGAACAGTCTTCCAGAAGATGTAAGACAGGCCTCGACTGTGACAATGTTTAAATCTAGGCTGAAAACATGTCTTTTTATCTGTGCATATGACTGAAACACTTTGTCTGCACTCTTTATTTCTTTACTTCTTTTTAAAGTAAATTTTATGCTGATTATTTAATTATTGTAATTTTGATGCATTTTCCTGCCTTGTAAAGCACTGTGAATGGCTTTGTGTATGAATTGTGCTATACAAATAAATTTTGCCTTGCCTTGCCTTGCTTATGTGACATGCGTGGTTGTGCGTGCCGTTCTAAGTCACCATCGTCGTGATACGCCGCATCTCCAGGGCCGTCCCGCACTACATTCTCCCGCGCCCTTTCCTGCTGCGTTCTCATGTGCTGCGTTCTTCTCTGACACTCTCTCGTCTCATGGCACGATCTTCTAATCTGCTCCATGCCACGCGTATCAGTTTGTTTGTAGCTGAACAATCTCTCATTCATATAAATGAGCTTGTTCTGTGATTTAAATCCAACATGAGACAGACGAGCCTCTTAAAGGAGCAGGATAAAGAAATGTGTATTATTTTATTTATTTATTTGGTGTAAAAAAAAATCTACTCTTTGACTTATGATCAATAGCAATTTTTTTTTATTGAACCCTTTTAACCAGGAAAACCCCACTGAGATAGGAGTCAATATTGGACATGTTTTTAGAGGTAGGGGAAACCTGAAACCTACACAAATACAGAAGAACATGCAAACTCTACATAGAAAGGCCCTGGGTTGACTTGGAATTACACACAGGACCTTCTTGCTGTGAGGCCAGTGTGCTAACCGGTGATAAGCCTCTTTTACAGTGATAAGCCCCGCCCCTTTACACTGAGAAACCCCACCTTTTTATAGTGATTGTCATTTATTCTTTTTCATTTTTGACAAGTGGCCATGTGACATTTGACAACTCCACAAGTATCACTAGAAGGATTTAGGTAGGGCTGGGCGATATATCGATATTTACGATATATCGATATAATTTTAAACACGAAATGAATTTTGACATATCGTATATATCGATAATGCTGCGTATTTAATTTGGCATTCGCCAGTTTGCTTCTCCGTCTCTCGAAGGCGGCACCGAGGAGGGGCTTGTAAGCAAAAAACGGACTGGTTCAGTTATCTGGAGGTAACTTTGGATTAAAACCATCTGATGCACAACCAAATTGCTGTTTTCTGCCGTGAATGTCGTAAAGAAATACCAGAGAAAAGTACGAGCTAACTGTTTATGACGTGTAACGTAGCTCGCGCTTCTATGCTTGTGCACGCATTACGACTTTTTGCAATTGAGAATCAAATCTAACGACTGAATAGAACGTAAGCTTTCAAAAGAGGTATAGCATGTCCATATTGTCCAACGCGTGGCCGTGGTGACAGAAGGAAAACTTGCTGTTGATGATATGTAGCGGCTAAAGTAGCTCAGTGTAGCTGGCGCTTCTATGCTTGTGCTCGCATTGTGACGTATTGCAATTGATAAACAAATGTAGCGAGTGAACAGTGCAAAATGTAAGCTTTTAAAAGACGTATAGTATGTCTATATTGGCCAAAGTGTGGCCGTGGTGACAGAAGGAAAACTCACTGTTGTGCTAAAGCGGCTAATGCTAAGCGCTTCGGAGGAGCACAGATGAGAAAGGAGACGCAGCAAAAGTCACACAGCGCTTCTAATAAATAAGGAATATTTTATTCTAATGCATTTTGGAGAGATTTACAACTGTCTAACAAATAATAATGTTAGTGTGTAACTAGTGGCTACAAGGCATGCTTTATAAAAGAGAAGTCAGCATGTTTACTTATGGCTGAAGGTTTTTAATGTATGTTCCACATTGAGCTACAACTGTCAGTTTGCACAGATCCTAAAATGTTCACAAGGCAAGGCACTTTTAAATGAATGAACATCTACCTGGTTGAACAAGCAAGATATAGTATCTGCTCTGTCTTTACACTTTTCATAAAACGTCTTGTTTTTGCATCTATTATTTTAAAAAAGCCCGTGACAGAATGTATTTGTTATTTCATTATTTTTGGGAAAAAATTTTTGGGTGTTAAGATATCGAGATATATATCGTATATCGAGATATAGAAAAAAATATCGAGATATAATTTTGACTCAATCGCCCAGCCCTAGATTTAGGTTGAAATATCCATATTAAATACAGGCAAGTGGGCGGGCTAGGTGGAGGTGAAAACGGTCATTTCTGAAACTCAAGCATCAGCCTGCAGGACAATACAAATTAATCAACATGCAGGAATCAATCCACACACATGCATAATAACGTTCCTTATCCTCTATGAGAGTTTGCAGAGCTGTGATTGGCTGGTGTGTTTCTGTTGCAGTTTTGCAGAGCTGTGATGGCTGGTGTGTTCTGGTTGCAGTTTTGCAGCGCTGTGATTGGCTGGTGAGTCTCGGCTGCAGTTTGACCCCCGCTGTGGTCTGTGGTCGGTGTATTTTGGGAGATTTTTGGGTGAGGGTGTGGCTCTGATCTGACATGAGAGCGTTACCGTGGAGTTTAAAGATAGAGGATATAAAAGATCTACAGCAGCAGCAGCAGGAGAAGGGTGTGTTCTCAAAACTGGGTGAGCGCGTCTGTGAGTTAGAGTTTTGAGTTAATATGAGTTTAGAACCTGAGGAGGACAAGGTTAGAGCTGGTGGGGTTATAATAGAAAGAGAGAAGAGAGAGAGAGAGAGAGAGAGAAAGAAGAGAGAGAGAGAGAAGAGAGAGAGAGAAAGAGAGAGAAGAGAGAGAGAGAAAGAGAGAGAGAGAGAAGAGAGAGAGAGAGGAGAAAAGAGGGGGGAGAAGCAAAGAAAGAAAGAAGAAAGAAAAAGAAAGAGAGGGAAAGAGTGAGAAAGAAGAGGGAGAGAGAGAGAAAAGAGAGAGAGAGAGAGAAGACGAGAGAGAGGAGGGAAAAGAGAGGGGGGAAGAGCAAAGAAAGAAAGAAAGAAAGAAGAGACGAAGGGAAAGAGAGTGGAGAAAGAAGAGAGAGAAGAGAAAGAAGAGAGGGAGAAAAGAGAGAGAAAACAAAAAAGGCCTTTTCCCACATGAAGAGTACAAGAAAGTCCAACATCCTTCAGCCCCTGTTTATCAGAAGAACTACCCTGTCCCCACTGTTTGTGTTTCACACAGCAACAATTTCTTGAAGTGGTCTCACTAGCTTTAGCATTAGCAACGTTTTTAAAATTTTAAAAAACAGATGCAAACAAATTTAAAGATAACTTCATTAAGTGGTGTTATGAAAACAAAAGTTGTCTTTTTTCGATCCACATAAAAACTATGATGTACAAAATCTAAAAACATTCACTGATAAACAATTAATCTTAAATTACTTACTCTACATCCTAATAAATAGTATTACCAGATTATATTTACAATTAAATAAATATATTTTGTGATTTTTTTGCTTTAAATTTTTAAGGATAAACAAGGCTTCTAAACATGAGAATGTATAAACCATGTTTATAAACAAGTTAGATTGTAAAAGTGTTTGGTGTCCACTAAAAGGTTCCTTGGGTCTGAACTGGAAAGTACTTGCCCAAGAGCAGGACTAAAAAAGTCCCTAAAGTGTCAGTCATAGTTCTGCTCTGTGGAATGCCCCAAAAAGGACTAGGAACTAAAATAAGTACTGGAACTGAAAAATAGTGTCCCTACAGTGGAAAAGGCCCTATTGAAAAGAAAAGAGAAAAAGAAGAAAGAAGAGGAGTGAGGCGAGAAAGAGAGAGGGGGGAAGCGAGAGAATAGGAAAGAGAGTGAAGAAGAAAGGGAAAATAAAGCGATAGAGAGAGAGAGAGGAAGAAAGAGAAGAAAAAGAGTGAGAGAAGAAAGAGAAAGAAGAGAGAGAGAAAGAAAGAAGAAAACATGAGAGAAGAGAAGAGAAAAAAGAAAGAATTAGAGAGAAGAGAGTGAGAAAAGAGAAGAGGGGAACAGAGAGAAGAGAAAATAAGAGTGAAAGAAGGACAAAGAAAGAGAGAAAGAAAGTCAAGAAAAAGGAAACGAAATAGAAAAGAGAGAGAAAGGAGAAGCGAGAGATGAGAGAGAAGAGAAAAAGAGAGAGAGGTAAGAGAGAGGCGAGCAAGGCATAAACAGAGAGAAGAAAAGAAAAAAGAGTAGAAGAAAGAGGAGAAGGGGAAGAAATGGGGCAGAGGAAAGAAGAGACAGAGAAAGAATGAAAGACAGAAAAAGAGAGAGAAAAAAAGAGAGAGTGGTGAGAGAAGAAAAAAGGAGAGAGAGAGAGGAAAAAGAGAGATAAAGAGAGGGATGAGAAAGAGAGGGAAGGAGAGAAGCAAAGAGAGTTGAGAGGAGAAGAGAGAAGAAAAAAGAGAGAATGGTTAGATAGAAGAAAAATGAAGAGAGGGAGAGAGAAATGAGAGAGAGAGAAGAGAGAGAGAGAAGAGAGAGCTACATACCGTCGGGCAGCACACAGAGCAGGTTTCCTCCTCACGTTCAGCTCTTTCAGACGCTTCAACGACTGACATGACGAGGCAGAGCGGAGATCTCGTTACAACTCACGTCCTGAAGACAAGAGACAAGTCAAGACCGGAGACAAAGAGAGAAGTCAAGTCAGACCAGAGCAAAGAGAGACAAGTCGAGTAAAGTCCTGGTCAAGAGAAAGACAAGTCCAAAAGTCCGAGTCCTAAGAGTCAAAGAGAGACAAGTCCAAGTCAAAGAGAGACAAGTCCAATCGGACAAAAAGAGAACAAGGTCCAAGTCAAGAGAGAAACAAGTCAAGTCGGGTCCCGAGAAAAAAGCAGAAAAGTCAGAGTCAGTTTGAGACAAAGAGCGACAAGTCCAAGTCAAGACCCGAGTCAAAGAGAAAGTCAAGTCAAGTCCAAGACAGTCTAAGTCAAGAGAGACAAGTCCAAGTCAAGTCCTGAGTCAAAGAGGACAAGTCCGGTAAAGAGAGACAAGTCCAAGTCAAGTCCTGAGTCAAAGAGAGACAAGTCCGAGTCAAAGAGAGACAAGTCCAAGTCAAGTCCCAAGTCAAAGAGAGACAAGTCCAATCCAAGTCCAGAGTCAAAGAGAGACAAGTCAAGTCAAGTCCCAAGACAAAGAAAGACAAGTCCCGAGTCAAAAAGAGACAAGTCCGAGACAAGTCCAGGTCAGGACCTGAAGTCCACAGCTCTGGTCCAGAGTCTCACCAGCTCCATGAGCGCCTGCAGCTGTCCCACCGCCTCCGGAAGAATTCACCAGTTTGTTGTTACTGGCATTTAAGACTCTGAGAGGAAGACTGCACAGACAGGCCGGCAACGACGTCAACTGGTTACGACTGGAAGAAGAGAGAGAGAGAGAAGAGGGGGGAGGAAGAGAGAAGAAGAGAGAGACAGGGAGAGAGGGAGAGACAGGAGAGAGAGAGAGAGAGAGAGAGAGGGACGGGGGGAGGAGAGAGAGAGAGGAAGGTAAGGAGAGAGAGAGGGGAGAGAGAGGAGGGAAGAATAAGGGGGGTGGAGGGAGAGACAGAGGGGCGGGGTAGAGAGAGATAGAAGGAGGGAGAGAGGGAGGGAGAGGGAGGGAGAGAAAGAGAGACAGAGAGATGTAGGAGGAAGAGAGAGAAGGAGGGCAGAGAGAGGAGAGAAGAGAAGAGAAAGAGAGGGGGGGAAGGAGGGTAGGTAGAGAGCGAGCGAGAGAGAGTAGAAAAGTAGAAAGAAGGGGAGGAAAGAGAGGGAGAAAAGGAGAGAAAGAGGGAGAGAAAGAGAGGGAGAGGAGGGGAAGAGGGGTAGAAGTAGAGGGGAGAGAGAGAGGCGAGAGAAGAGAGAGAGACGGAGGAGTGAGGAAGAGAGAGAAAGGAAAGAGAGGGGGGAGAGGAAGAGGAGAGGGAAAGAAAAGAGTGAGAGAAAGACAGAGAAACAAAGGGGGGGCGGGAGAGGAGAGAGGCAGAGAGGAAAGGTAGAAAGAAAGAGAGAAGAAAAAGGGGGAGAGAGAGGGGAGAAAACGAGGGAAGAAAGAGAAGAGAGAGATAGAGAGGAAGGGGAGAGGAAAAGAAGAGAGAGAGGGAAGAGAGGGAAAGACATGCAGAAAAAGACAGAAAAGAAAGAGAAGAAAAGAGAGGGAGAGGAGAGAGAGACAAAATAGCAAATGAGAGAGAGGAAGAGAGAAGCAAAGGAGTTAGAGAGAGGGGAAGGTGACAGAGAGGCAGAGGTAGAGGGAAAAAGATAGATAAGGAAAAGAGAGAGAAGAAAGAAAAAAGAAAAAGTGACATGGGAGGAAGAGAGAGAGAGAGGAATGAGAGGGGGAGAAGGGGAAGAGAGAAAAAAGAGAGAGGGAGCGGGTCAGAGAAGAGAGATGATGAATAATGTTTTATAATGCTTTAATAATTGACTACAGTTAATGGTCTGTAACTTGCTCATGAAGTTGTTTGTCTTTTTCCCTTTGGACTAAATACACATTCGACCAAACCAGGAAGACAATTCAGTTTTGCATTAATCCATCTTCGCTGATTAAATTTCTGGACCAATCACAGCCTCTTTCTCTGCTTTGACTCACTAGAAGCTTCCGGATTAGATTTGTAACTTAAACACGAGCGTTTCTCAGCAGCGTTTTGACAGAAATAACATGTATTGATCCTGATTCAGTTCACCTTGTTTTGTCCCAATGAGACTGAAAGACACATCACTGTTTGACACTGAACATTGTCCTCATGCTCTGTTCTGTTTCTCTCTCTCTTTCTCTTCACTTCTCTTTCTTGTTTCTCTCTCCTTTCCTTCACTCTCTGCATCGCCCACTCTGTCATCTTCTTCTCCTTTTTCTTCCTCTCTCTCTTCTATCTTCGCTTCTCTTTACTCTCTCTCTCTGCCTCTCTTTAATCTTCCCCTTTCTTTTCTCTCTCCCCCTCTCTCCATCATTACTCTCATCCTCTCTCTTTTCTCTTTCCTTTGCTTCCTTTCTACTTACGTTCGCTCTCGCCTCTTCACTCTCTCCCTTTCTCCCTCTTTTTCTCCCCTTCCCTCCTCTCTCCTCTCTCTTATTCTTTCTCTCTCCCCCCCTCCTCTTTCCCCCTTTCTCTCTCGCCGCATCTCTCTCCCTTTTCTCTCTCTCCTCTCCCCCTCTGTCTTTATTCTCTCCTCTCCCTCTCTTTCTCTTTATCTCCCTCTCCCCCTCCTCTTTCCCCCTTTCTCTCTCTCCGTCTCTCTCCCCTCCCTCTCTCTTTATCCCCTCTTTATGCTCCCTCTCTCTCCCCTCTCCCTCTCTCTCCTTCCTCTCTCTTATTCTCTCTCTCCCTCTTTCTCCCCCTCCCTCTCTCTTTATTCTCTCTCCCCTCTCTCCACCTCCCTCTCTCTTTATTCTCTCTCTCCCTCTCTCCCCCTCCTTTTTCCCCTCTCTCCATCTCTCTCTTTATTCCCTCTATCTCTCCCTCCCCTCTCTTTACCCCCCCTCTCTCTTTATTCCCTCTCTCTCTCCCCTCCCTCTCTCTTTATTCCCCCCTCTCTCTCTTTATTCTCTCCCTCTCTCTCTTTATTCCCTCTCTCTCTCTCTTTATTTCTCTCTCTTTATTCCCTCTATCTCTGCACAATAAAAGTCTCTAACGCAGCTTTATCTGTGCTTCGTCTCACTGATCCGGCCTGACAGCGGTGACTGGGCAAAAGCAGCAGCAGCGACTGGGCGCCATAGAAACCGTAATAAACACTCTAATCTACCTTTATTACACCTCAATAACAACACTCATCACACAGTATTATCATAACGAGTGTGTTTTACCTGAGGTTGAGGCTGGTGAGCGACTGCAGGCTGATCATCGTGTCCGGGACCGTCCTGATGCAGTTGTGGTACAGGCTCAGGCTCTCTAGCGCCACCAGCTGACACACTTCTGAAGGCACGCGGCCAGTCTGTTCTTCGACAAGTCTGGAAGAGAAAACAGAGAGATTTAACTATATTACACATCTTAAGAGAGTCATTTTTATTGGTCCTGAAACCTCCGACCTACAGCATATTTCATTCTTCCACAAAAAACAACGTATAAACAACTTCAATACATTCAAAGGTTCTATACAATGCCATAATTGACTTTTACGCTGGATGTACACTGACTGCAAGGCGAGTTTAGGTCGGGACACGTGCAGGTTTCTTGCAAATGCCTGTTACACTTGCAGTCCGTATTCGTCCAAAGACAAGCGGATTCAGTAGATTCCCGCAATGCTTGTAAAATGATTTGAAAGTCACTGTGGTCTCCGGAATAAATAGACTTAATGTGGACTCTTTCTACTCTCGCACAATATCTTCTGTGGATCCTCAGAAGACGGTGTACACACAGACACATTGGTTTTTAAGCACTTTCAATGTTCTGCAGATTCTAATTGGCGCCAAACTCAACACTCAGTGTACACCTTGGTTAGTCATGTAAAGGCGGGAGAAAACTGTGGAGCGTTTTCAGTCGTGGATATGCAGCATCTGCTCAGACTGTACGAGTGAATATCTCGGGTCAAAAGTGATCAGCTCACGATTCATGTCCTCACACTACACGACTGAATGGTCTTATGTGATCTGAGTCTCACACAGTATGTCGACCACGGAGCGCCAGACTCCTGTATCCAGAAGCACAACATAAAAGTGGAAGAGAGAAGAAGAATCCAGAAGTGAGATGTCCCATGTTTAACAGCAAACTTTGTTTGCTCATGGACAGTGTGAGAGATCGTGGCTCTGCTTCTACAGGGAGATGTCCACGAGGAGTGACCCAGGATTTTAAACAAGTTAATTTTCTTACGATGTGATGTTAATCAGAAGCTGATCATGAGGTGTTAATCGCTTCTCATTACCCCATGTACACTACAAACTGCATGACACACAGCTGAGCTGAAACTCGCTCTGTTTCAAAAGCAATTCTCCAAATGCTCAACAACGTTTCACACTAAATGGTTTCTATTAGTGATGCACCGATCCGATACTGAGATTGGCTATCGGTGCCATTCCAGGAAATTTTGCGGATCAAGTATCAGCTCCATGATATCGGTTCAGTGATATCATAGTTGTGCCTTTAATTGGACATAATGAGACTAAATTATTGACTGCATGGTGTTGATCCAGAACTTCTTATTTGGACATTTTATTCAGGTTAAGTTGTGGCTTGCAATATAATAACAGTTACATATCACTATATGACAAAATGTTTTATGTTTTAATAAGAGAGAGAAGCAATTTCAGTCCTTACACTGTATCGAATATCGGTAGTCACTTAAATCAAAGTATTCGATCCAAAAAGATGGATCGGTGCATCTCTCGGAAAAACAGACTTCTTCATTCCACAGACCCGTGCAGTTCTCGCACCTGCTTTCTCTTTCCTGTCTCTCTCTCTTTTTTATAACTTAAAAATCTTTGACTCATATTGTCAAGTTATATCAACAAAGATTTGGCCTTAGGAATTTTTACAGTACACGAGGGCTCAAAACGCAAAAGCTTTTTATTTTTCATACATCGCGTGCCTCCATTTCTCCTTTTGTTCAGTTAAGATTATACACAAAGTCTCCAATCTTTCCTGTTTCAACGAACAATCACAAATTTTAAAACAAGGCATTAGCTGCAAAATGAGTCTGACTGAAATGATTTAAGTTTTTAAGTTTGTGGAGCACTTCCTGTATTACCACTTAATGACATCACAAGGTAGAACAGCCTGTTTTCAGAATGACAGACAAATGCAGCCAGTATAATGTGCAGGATTTGAGCAAAACATGTGTAAATGAAATAAAAAGCAATGCCAAGTATGTTTTTTAATAAAGAAACTACTATACCATTAGCATAACATAGGCCTTTACTCTCTGTCGTTTCACTATGTGCAAAAATACATCACGTTTATGCTCCTAAATGTTGTACTTCTATTCATTTCCAGACAGATTACTGGTGTTAAATCTCAGAGTCTTTGTTGTGAAGGTCTGACCCGATGACCTCACTTCCTGTCGCACGCTTTATCAGCAGCAGCGCCCAAATAAGGCCAAGAATGTCAGCGCGATTGTTCCCTCAGACGGTGTGCGCTCGGGACTTCCTCCAGACCAGACCAGACCTGGCTCAGTCCAACTTTAAGTCCAGGAATATTCATAAGTCTGCGTTTTTTCCAGTCCAAGATAAAGAGAGAAGCTGCAAGTTCAGGTTTTCCACAACAGACAAATATTTGACTCGTGAATCAGAAGAAGAAGTCAGGCTTGAAATAATCATCTTTTATTTTAACACAATGATTGTACGCACTCTACGGCATGACTGACTTCAGTGTTACAAAAAACTATAGCATTGGTGTCATTAATGTGGGTTTGGCCCACATTAACATTGTGGTTGCTAGGTAACAGTTGTGGGTAGTGCATAACCTCTGTAATAGAGGTTATGCACTGACATCACATTGCTTAGCAACTTTAGAATGAGTGGCATTTCTTCAATGTATTTCTTTGTTGTCGTGGCAACGGCTTGTTAGCTGCAAGTTTGTCTGCTAAAAACAGTTGATGATTTAGGACATTTTGACTGCAACAAACGGACTCAAAAACATATTTTTTAAGAAAAAAAGGTAATAAGTTCAACTGTGTGTGATTTCAGTGTCTGATAAATGTGAGAAGCTAAAGTTTATCTGCTTTGCTACAACTGTTGACTTGATTTTCTCTTTTTACATGTGAGTTACAAACCCAGTGCTCAGTAGACTTGTTGTGGGTTGAATTTGTTATCAAACTGTAGTTTATTTTTCCTCTTTTAGCTGTTTATTGAACTCTTACAAGAGAAAATGTCCTTTCTCTCCATTGACTCTATCCTTGCCACTCAGCATGAACATTTAGAATGCTGTGAGGTCACCTGGTTATGCACTCACATCATTTTATTCCAAAAATGCTTTGCAACATTTAGCATTTTTTCAATGTATTTCTTTGTTGTCATGGCAACAGCTTGTCTGTTAACAACAGTTGATGATTTAGGACATTTTAATTGCAACAAACGGACTCAAAAACATATTTTTAAGAAGAAAAAGGTAATAAGTTCAACTGTGTGTGATTTCAACGTCTGATAAATGTGAGAAGCTAAAGTCTTGTTGTTTATCTGCTTTGCTACAACTGTTAACTTGATTTTTTCTGTTTACATATCAGTTACAAACCCAGTGCTCAGTAGACATGTTGTGGGTTGAATTTGTTGAAGTTTATTTTTCCTGTTTTAGCTGTTTATTGAACTCTTACAAGAGAACGTGTCCTTTCTCTCCATTGACTCTCTCAGCATGAACATTTAAAATGATGTCATGTCACCTGCAGAACCTCTATTTGTTGGACAAAATACAACTAAAATCTTGATCAAAACAGTCAAACTATGTAAAAAACAAGCACACTGTTTGGAAAAGTTTGCTAGCTTCATCCTGGTTTGTACAATCATTTCTGCCTATGTTCTGGCGTTCAGTGCATAGAGAGACTTTCAGGGGCGGCTCTGAGCATAAGCAAACTAGATGGTTGAATAGGGCAACATCTGGTGGAGAGGGCGCCAAGCTGCAGCCATAGAAGATGACGAAAATCTTTTAACTTAAGCTATTAGCCAGTTTTTATTTCATGTCAATAGGACACATTTACTCAGTTACGACCATAAACAGCTGAAGCACTTTTACGACTGCAGATTTAATCACGTAAACTAGCAGAAGAGGCCATTTGTCTTCACAAAAGTTTCCATTCTTAGTATTTCTGTTCCTAAAATCCTGTTTTAGGATGCGGCTTATCATCTGTGTTCAGCACTGGAGAAAGAAACAGGACTCCACTATAAATCTTGGATGTACTTTATACTGCTGTAGCACAAAATTACAAATAAAACTCCTTAGCTTTCATTATTAGCACAGAGTGAATGTGGGTTCAATAAACATGTAGCTTTTTGTCGAATAAAAGAGACCTATATGTGGACAAAACATTGTGTATTCATGAAGCTGCATATGCACACAAGTCTCCGTTCCATCTCACATCAGTATCTGTGAGGCAGCAGTCACGTGACCCACAAACAGGAAGTGCTATTTTAACATGTGAGAGAGAAACAGAGCTGCAGTGTTTGAAACTTTAGAAACACACAGTTAACTCTGACCTGTGACCCTCGTCTGCAGCAGCGTGACAGACAATCAGAGAATTAAACTATACTTCAAAGCATAAAAAACAAATGAAGTTAATGCACAAATGAACCCAAACATAGGATGATCAGAAGTGCACATTTTGAGCTCTGTGTCCCACCAAATGTATTCAAACCCAGAGCTTTGTTCCAGTTTTGAATGACTTTAATACCCAGCATATGGAAATGTTGTCTCCGTGATTTTATTAGGTCGAAACAAGGGGTGTACAAACTTTTTTCATCAACTGCCGCATGTGGACAGACAGACTAAACTGAGGACTGACCTGGATGTCGGACGGCCGCATTTGGGTGAGACCAAGACTACGGTCCATCGAGGCCAAGTCAAGACCATCTTTGTAATTTTACACAATTATCAGTGTCTACTAGGGCTGTAGTCAACCAAAGAAATTCTTGGTCGACTAAAGACATGTCCCATCGACCGATTAGTCGACTAAAAAGGGGGCGTGGCTAAAGCCCCGAAGCTAAAAAAATATATAGTATGATCTGACAATTTATCTGACACAAACTGGCAAAAAGGCAAAAGTGCAATGGAGTTCATGCAAAAACAACAATTTACACAGAAAATGAATATGACACAGTGTGTTTATATCAAAAAAGGCAGGTTCCAACTCTTCAGCTAGAGTTTAGATTCTGGGCAGGAGCCCGAACCCAGCCCGGTCGGGTTCGGGCCAAGACGCAGAGCCGCACTGAACACGTGCGCTTCGCGGATGATTGACATCCGCGTCAGAACACAGCACAAAACCACCGCTGTGACAAACAACGAGTGTTTAAGTGGCCAACTATACGGCGTGAGAAGTCCGATGCACCGCCGCGGAGTGAGGAGAGAGAGAGAAGACTTGTGAATAAGCGCGGAGCAAGTAAAAGAGGAAGGAGAACGAAAGACAGGGAAGGCACTTCTTTCATCGCCGCGGATCAAGTAAAAGGTGAGGAAGAAGCAGAAGGGAAAGTGCGCACGTTAAGCGCGCGGGATAAAAGAAGGAACAAGAGGGAGGGAGGGAGAGAGAGAAAGAAAGAAAGAGAGAGGAGTGTGCGGTGGAGGAAGCGGCGAGACACACTTACATTAAACACGTTGGACATCATAAGAAGCTTTTTCTGTCATTAAAATACCACAGTTCAGCGAGTGAGCGGGGCGGGCTCTCTTCGGGCTCGGGCTTAGACACACAGAGACTGACTCGGGTGCCGGTCGAGTTCGGACACGACGTGCGCGCGCGGGCTCGGGCTGGGTCGACTAATAAAAATTTTGATCGACTAAAGCCCCATCGACTGATTAATCGACTAAACGACTAAAGACCTACAGCCCTAGTGTCTACGTGCAGGGCTTTGTGCAAACTGTGCATGGGACAGGTCAGTGCGCTCCTGTTGCAAGTTTAGCAAAGTTGATGAAGAAATGTGGTCTCTCGGTGTCCAAGCCAAGACTGAGTTAAAATGTGCTCGAGTCTGCGATGGGACCAAGACCCAAAAAACAGACAGGCGTCCTGCTGCAAATGTCTTTTGATCCGCTCACCTCTCGCTACAGACTGGAAAAAGCTCTCCATACAGTTTATATTTGGCAACTCTCGACTTTTCACAAAGCCGTAACCCAATCCAAATTACCTGATCTAACCACAGCCCTAATTCAAACCCTAACCTTACCTGTCTTTAGGATGTAAATGTCGAAAATGATATACATCTGCTAGCATAGCCACGTGTGAGAGCTGACTATAAATGGTCTACACCAGTGGGGTAAGTGGACTCCAGGGGGTACTTGGGATGATTGCAGATTTAAAAAAAAAAAGGTAGAGTTGCAAGTATTGTAATGTAGAAATGTTATTCGCAGCACATATTTGCACGTTAGGAGGCAATTGTTTGAGATGGAATATAAGTAAGGATTAAACAACGAGGAGCCGTGCATTACACAGATATAATTGCCTGACCAGCCAGTCCCTACACGCTTTGACAGACACTGTCCAAAGACGTAAGGGTCTGGGATCAGAGCGCCGGGGATCAATTTCGAGGACGGGCTTTCCGAGCGCGGAATCAACCAATCACAGAAAACCCGGAAATTCCCCCGATGCAGCGACGCGCTAAACAGGTTGTTATAGTAAATATGTAGCGCAAGGATTTTTTCAATGGAGCATTGATCTATATGAAGGCCCTGAACGCGGTTTGCTGCTACGGTTTGATTGATACGTCCCTAATTGTTTAAAACCGAAGCTATAGCCGAAAACAATGATCTATCAGCTACGTCCGCCGTCTTGGTTATTTTGAAACGGTTAGAAAAAAGTTTTGAAATTGCTGAGGGGAGGGAGGAGGGGGCGTTTGTGATTGGATCGTCCTAACTTTGGACGACGAAATCGTTGGCTACCTCTTCAGTTTCAGACCCTTCTGCATTCAAACAGAATGTAGGAGGGGCTGACTGGTCAGGCAACAGATATAATGCACGACGCGGAGTCAAGAACATCACGACGCGCAGCGGAGTGATGTTACTCCGCGGAGTGTATTATATCTGTGTAATGCATGTTTAATCCGCTTATACCATGGTCAAACGGCGAAAAACTTTAATATACACGTACAGTTCGTTCACTGATCTCAAATTTTGCTCGGAAAATTGTATCTTTGGGTCTACTTTTATTGTGTCCGGGCTTAACAGCGGCAACATAGCATGTTTACGTTCAAATGCACAGCGCTGCTGTTGTCAGGCTGTTGTAGAGAGAGAGAGAGACGGAGGAGAGATCGCTCCTCCGTCTCTCTTTCTCTTTCTCTCCCTCTCTCTCAGTCACATGTGTTTATTTACCTCAGGATGGAGGAGTAGTTCGAGAAGTAGCGGTCTCTCAGTTTTCAAAGCCTGTGCAGGCGATGTATTCCGACCATTTTATGTCTCTGTGCTAAAACCCCGGTCCACGCTCACAAAATGCGATGTCCGTCCTCTCATGTTGCTTAAAATATCCAATACACGAGTCTATCAAAAACTAGAAAGTTCCGCGCTAACTTAGTTGTGTCAAGACGGTCAAGTCACCGTCAACCAAAAGTATCACTTCCTGTGTGTACTGCACAATAAAAGCCTCAACATAATCCTGCTGAAAGCTAAGTTTTATTATGAAAGACTCAGACAGCGACAGCGCTACAGAGATCTTGCTCTTCCATCCTGGCCTGTCAAAAGTTCATTGGTTTTGCTCAGATGTTGCGCGTTGCCATGGAGATGTATTCAGCGCACTGATATGTAGATGATTTAACCTGCCGAACTACGTGTGTGTATATACGATTATAATGCACGCCAGTTAACATTTG
Source organism: Mugilogobius chulae (assembly GCA_038363315.1). Classification (NCBI taxonomy): domain Eukaryota; kingdom Metazoa; phylum Chordata; class Actinopteri; order Gobiiformes; family Gobiidae; genus Mugilogobius; species Mugilogobius chulae. Next base: position 2,056,831 of record CM076396.1, read on the forward strand.
AATTCTCACTGACCATGGTATAATAAAACAATAACATGTAATGGCTATAAATGAAATTATATTGGTAAAGATAAAATACTCCTAAAAATGCATGACTAGGGGTACTCGAGACGAAAAAGGTTGGGAACCACCGTTCTAAACGAAGAAGTGGTTTCCGTCTGTCCAAAGAGGTCTGCGAAGGGAGATGGGTGGTACGTGACTGCAGCCAGAAAGGTCTTGAAAAACCGCAGACTCGAGACCAGTCTTAAGACTTAAACTGGTCACAATTACAACTTGACAACATGATGAGTAAGAGCTCTATCTACTGGCTGCAAAGAAAATGACAGGAAGCAATGTAAACGATCTTAGTTGTTATGCTATTGCTGCAGAAATGAGCAGAAATTAAGTAAAACCCCTCTGCATCCTCTTTCATACTACATGTAAAATTGCATTATGTTTATTCATCAATCTGCTCAGTCAGAGCAAACGTGAAGTGTTACTTTCACTGCCCAATCACCTGATGTCAAAATAAATGTCCTATGAACACACAAAGACAGAGCATCGGACATATATATAGTTTGTATGCAGAATATCAGAATAACTAGCCACAGTTGGTTGATTTAACACTGCAGATCTATTGTCTAAACCCTCACAATAATGACATGAGTTTAGCTCTGACACACAGGACAAAAGCTCAGCTGTGACTGGATCAGGTGGAAACGCAGTGACACAGCCTGAAGTCACACTTTAGTCACAGCTAAACATTCAATCACTTTTATCTTTAATGTCGCTTTAATGGACATAACTGTACAGACCGACAGCAATCACAGGAAAAAGCACAAACTGTAGATTAATATCCACAGCTCTAATCCAGCTGTGGTCGGTTCAGAGGAAACACACACATGGAGGAGTCACGTGAAGATTCTCTCAGAACGATCACGATGAGACGAGACAAAGACCTGAGTGTGGAAAAGCAGGAGGAGGAGACAGAAATGTGCTCATGATCAAACACTTCCTGCCCACTGAAGGACGCCGAACAAACAGGCTCACAGAGGAAACCATTACAGTCGCTCACATCAGGTTTAACGCTTTTCACGCTTTCTGTGATCAAACTGTTACATCAAGAATCAGCTGCATTCACAACATCTCAGCAACGTCAACTTTTTTAGGCTGAAAGTAGACCACAACAGACCACTGAAACCCCCGGCCACGGTTCACTTTGGTAACTTCTAGCTCACGTCTCGTTCTGTTGTTTTAATCTACGGGTGTCAAACTCATTTTGACAAAGGGCCACATTGGCATCGGGGTTGTCCTCAAAGGGCCGGTTGTAACTAAAATTAACATTACTAATCTTTGACAAACTACAAATAAAAGTTTCTGTATTCGATTATTATCTTTTTATTGGAGTGACATTTACTGAATTAGTCTGAAAAATGACTTACTCTATAATGTTCAGACAAATCATTTCATTAGGTTAAGACACCCAGAGTACTCCTGGCTCTAATATACAAATCAAAGTAATTCTTATAGAGTTTTTTTGTTTGTTTGTTTGTTTTTTATCAACACGGGCGATGCAGAAAGAGTCGCCGCTCATAGACACAAACAGTAGAAACAAGTCGAAAAAGCACAGTTGCCAGCGAACTATCACTGTGAGAAGAAGTTATGCTGCTAAATCAACATTTGTGAATGAAATTTAACCCGACGACCCTTAAAAGTTACATTCAGGTGAAAAAACACTGTCTCAAGCTTCAGGAGACAGACGTCTGTCAGGCCGGTTCAGACCTGATCCAAACAGCTGCTCTCGTCTCGTGTTTTATTCAAAGAAGTTTCCCCAGCCAACCAGATGGACAGCGGCTCTTTCTGCATAACATATGCGCAGTAGAATGGAAAGTGATGTTTACCGATAATCCCTCTAAAGCAGGGCTTAATTTGAGCCGGAACAAGCCGGAATAAGATCCGGGAACTCTCGTGGGGCATTCCGGCATCAGTTTTGTCTGCTCCGGTAACGCTTTCTAATAAGCTTTTTGTCTTTCTTCTATACGAGACGCGGCTCTGTTCCTCACTCGTCTCTCATTCACAGACACAGTGAACAGGCTTATATTTGTGGGAAGACAGAGTCACAAACTGATTGGTTAAAAGCGAAACTGACAGGAAATTTGACCAATCAGAAGCAGCGCAGGCGGGTTTAAGACTTTTCATTGGTTCCAGGCGAGCCCTGCTCTTGTATCTCCTTCTAAAACAGGAAATATGCATCTAAGAGGATTTTGTGAATATTTGTTGTTATTTTTGACTCGTTTTGATGGATTAAAAGCAGCGGGAGTGTCACATGTGTTTGGAGTGGGCGATAAAGAGGTGAGAACCAGCACGGATACAGCGGTCTGCCTTTTCTCGTACGTGCAACTAACTTTAATGTGTATTTTAGCATCACGTTTGATGTATGAGACCTGTGTCTGCTGTGTAAAAGCTGTTTGTCCTGCGTTGTTGTGGTGACTGACTTGTGGAGAGTCAGATATGATGCGGAGGCAGTGCTGAGGTGCAGGACGAGCGTGTGTGGGAGGGCTACTTGTTGCTGTGGATCAGATTTAGGTGCGCTGATTTCTGTCAGAATGAATGAAAATGTCTGTGTGATGTGTAAAAAAAACGTGTAACACAGACATAATTACTTTTACATCGTTTAACATCGAGTAGGATGGACAGTTGGGTTGCATTTTAGCATTTCTAAGCCTCTATGTTCACTTATTGTGTGAGCTCCGGTAAAGGTTCGACCTTGTCTGGACCCCGATCCTTATTTTGTTACGGCAACGTTTGATTTACAAATTAAGCTCTGCTCTAAAGGAAAGGTTTATACACACGTTTGCAAAGTTCATAAAAAAGAAAGCTGAAGTGCAAGTGAGGTACTAGATTACAATAGCTTTTTTTTCTTCTCAAAGTTCAGTTAAAGCTGGGGTACCTGATTTTCACAACGCAAACACAACTTAGGTTTTTCATCTACTTCTTCTCCTAAATCCTTAAACACATGGTTCATGTCGACATGTATTTTTGGTTGCAAATATGGTTTAAAAACATCTATTTACAAACAACAAAGTGAAATTGGCGAGAACCACCCAAGCTCAGCCAATCAGAGCGCTGCATTCAGCTCCAGACAGTACTCCGTGGTCTCACTTTTTCTCTTTAGTCATCTACAACTAAAAAAGTTAGTTACCCAACTTTAATCCACTTTAATATTCCTGGAGATTACAGTCGTCTCAACCCATCACTAGAAACTTGTCAGAGAAGGAAAAACGTTCAGGCTTTTAATGCTTGAACCCAGAAACGTCGTTGCATGACCTTTGACCTCCTGTAGTGAGTGTGTCCTGTTTCCAGCTCAAACATGGCCGAGGTTTGCAGCAGCGGTAGAGCGGTTTCCTCTCAGTCTGACCACAGTGTGACGGTGAAATCAGTCTGTGGAGTTTCTAATGAGTCAAAGCACAAAACTGAAACTACAAATCAACTCTAAAACAGCACAAAGTTTATGGATGAAGTCAGACATATCAAAAAACAAATATCAGTCAAGATGTTTAAGATGTTGTGTGAGGGAAGTGGCTACTTTTTTGATTAATCACAAGTAAATCCAGGGCATAGGTGGTAGGTGAAAACAGGACTTTTCAGAGCACTAAAGCATCAGCTGCAGGACAACACAAGATTACTCAAACATGCAGGAATCAATCCAAATACAACTGTAGCTGCGGTTCTTTGGTCGTTTAGTTTATGCTTTCTTAGTTGACCAACATTTTTATAACTAAACAATGAGGTTGACACTGAAAATGTGATCATCTTAAATTAGATAACAAGTGACTGTGCCTGAAGTAAGCAGGATTTAATACATTGGTAGCACTTTAACAGACCTCCACGGCACCTACCAGTTAAGTACCGTGTCAGTTACTAGTAACTAACGGTGACACTTACTAGTACTTACTCTGGTACTTACTGTGGTACTGACACTGGTACCTAGAGTGGTACTTGTACCAGCAGTTACTGGTATATATCACTGGTATTTACACTGGTACTTTCACTGGTACCTACAGTGGTACTTGCACCAGCAGTTACTGGTACATACCACTGGTAGTTACTGGTACTTACTGTGGTACTTACACTGGTACTTACACTGGTACTTTGAGTGGTACTTGTACCAGCAGTTACTGGTACATACCACTGGTACTTACTGTGGTACTTACTGCGGTACTTACACTGGTACCTACAGTGGTACTTGTACCAGCAGTTACTGGTACATAACACTGATAGTTACTGGTACTTACTGTGGTACTTACTGCAGTACTTACACTGGTACTTAAGGTGGTACTTGTGTCAGCAGTGACTGGTACTTACAGTGGTAACTATTAGTACACTTACCACTTTTAATAATTTGTGGCACACACATATGTTTCAGTGGTGGTATTATTGGTACTAAATTAAAAAGTAGAGCTTATAAATTATGAATAACAACAAAATGCAAATGTAAAAAAAGCACCAAGGTCTTTATTTATGTCACAACAATGTTGGGTATTGACAAATACCAAAGTAATTATTTGTTTCAGTAAACAAAACAACAGAAAACAATTTACAACAATCTTAGCTTAATTCCAAAATTTATTGATAAATACCAAGATACATAATGGTAAATAGTGGTACTACAATGGTACTTATTACAGTAGTTGACAGTCAACTACTAGTAACAACGGGACCTGTTCTAAAGTGACATATACTGGTACTTGAGTGGTACTTACTACAGTAGTTGACCGTCAACTACTAGTAACAACGGGACCTGTTCTAAAGTGACACATACTGGTACTTCAGTGGTACTTACTACAGTAGTTGATTGTCAACTACTGTAGTAAGTACCACTGAAGTTGCCCCACTGTGGCACCTGAGGTTCTTCTGTGGTCTCCCATCTGAGTACTGCCCAGGCCCAACCCTGCTTAGCTTCTGAGATCTGACGGGATCAGGCTTTGGCATGCTGGTATGGCCACGACCATACCAGCATGCCACTACTGGTGGTAAAAGTATCACTGCAGGTACCGGTGTAAGTACCACAGTAAGTACCAGTAACTACCAGTGGTATGTACCAGTAACTGCTGGTACAAGTACCACTCAAAGTACAACTGTAGGTACCAGTGTAAGTACCACAGTAAGTACCAGAGTAAGTACTAGTGTCACTGTTAGTTACTAGGAACTGACACGGTACTTAACTGGTAGGTACCGTGGAGGTCTTTTAAAGTGCTACCGTTTTATTTAATCTATAAAAAATACACTTTATTCTAACACTTGGAATAAGAACTAAATGTGCATGTTCTATTGACAAATTGTCATATAAGATGATCAAAATCTTCTCATTTATAATGATAGGTACAACAACTTAATTCAGTTCAGTCTTTTTTTTTTTTTTTTTTTTTACTTTTTAGCATTTTAAGTTTGTATTTGTCCAGTGTTAGTAGTGAAAATAGTGAAATAACTGAAGGTTTTGGGACCAAATCATTGGTCTAATCTGCTTTTTATGATATTTAACACATGATCATGTTCATTTCTGTATAATTGTTGTTCTTTTGCATGAACTGTGAAATTGCAGTCATTTTGAGCACAGTTTGGGTCAAATATGTAGTCAGATCAAAAGATAATGGTAAGCATCTCTGCCATTGTGCTTAATGTACACATTACATACTTTTTAGCCTCAGAGCTTTGGCCACACCCTCTTTTAGTCGATTTGAATTTCAGCCCTTTACAAATGTGAGTAAACAATAACAAGAGAAACTTTTAGAACATGGTCACAAACTCAGTACAGCAGATTTTCAACCTTTCCACTGACATGAGAGTTTTGTCTGAGGCTGGTCTTGTTGTGATTGGACGGCGTTTCCAGCTGAGTCGCGGAGTCCGTATTTAGCTCTGGTTTCCTCCGTTCGCCCTCTTCCTGTTCAGAGCGCATTCAGAAACAACCACACGAGCCGCCGCAGTCACCCAGCGTAACCAGCCAGTGTGTGACCAGTGTGGAGAGAGAGAGAGACGCACGTGTGAGAGAAAATCTGATATAAAGTGAGTAAACAAACCACAGCTATGTCCCACATCACAACAGCACTGCCAAACATGGGCACGATCACACAGAATGAGCTTTTATCTGATTACAGTTACAATATACTACATTTGTGCTTTATATTTTGGGCATTTAGCAAGCACACCTCCTCCAGCCTTTTCCAGGGACATCTCGAAGCCTTCCCAGACCAGACTACAGAGACATAAGCCCTGTTTCCATAGGCTCGGTTCAGGCTGGTACGATACGGTCCTAAGCTGTTTCCACTGCACAAAGCAATTCCACTCTAGACCAGACCCTCCCAGGGCTTATTTCAGACCTCCTGTAAGCTTGATGATTGGACAAGAGAAAACACAGGCTCAGGTAGATAGAAACAAGAAAGAATAATGATGAATGTTCTTCACTAAAACACCGCCTCATTTCCAAAGATGAAAACTTTATTTTTTCACCTATAGCTCGGACGTTAGTATCACAGTTCGCATCAGCTGTTTCATGTTTGTCGAGGCAAAACACTGTACATAATGCCTCCAAATCAATCAACCTTACATAAAACGAGCTTAAAAGCAGCTTAGGGGCGCAGATGCTTTGTTAGATAAATGCAAAAAGGCGTCAATAAACGGGAAGTAGTTTCTTGTTTACACCTGCCTGACCCGGAAAGGAAAACCTGTGCTTTTTTGTGAGTGGCATCATCAGCCTCTCACGAAACAGACCCTCAGGAGCCAGGACCTGCAGTAGAAAAGCTCACATCATTAACATAAGTGACCCAAACTGTTTCAAAGTGAACCGGGCTGTGGCTTTTTTATGTTTTTCTTATGTTGTTTATAACTGCACTGTGTATTCTGTACTCTGCAAAGCACTTTGTGATTTTTATCTGTGAAAGGTGCTCTATAAAAAGTTTTACTTTCTTACTTATACTTAGTTACAGAGCTAAGTAAGAAGTGTTTGTGGGCGTGGCAGAATAAGATGAATAGATCCTACAGAATGTCCTGGTTCTTTTACGAAGTCTCCTCTCAAAGGGTCTGTCCAGAATAGGGATGCCCCGATCCGATACTGGGATCGGATATCCGGGTATCGGCTCCATGATATAGGTTCAGCCGATATCATATTTGTAAATTTAATTGGGCAAAATGAGACTAATTTATTGACTGGTGTGGATCAAGAACGTCTAATATTATTGGACATTTTATTCAGATTAAGTTAAGCTGTGTCTTGCACTAGAAATAACAGTTACAGAGCACTAAGTGACAAAATGCTTATGTTTTGATAACAAAAGAAAAGCACTGGTATCGGTTGATATCGGGTATTGGTAGATACTTAAAGCCAAAGTATCGGAATCGGTATCGGAACTGAAAAAGCTGGATCGGTGCATCTCTAGTCCAGAACATCTCTCAAGAAGACTTTGTCCAGGGGCATCCCAAGTCATCTGAGCTGGTTTCTCTCAAGTGGAGGAACAGCGGCTCTACTCCAAGTTCCTCTCATGTGATTGAGCTCCTCACTATTCTAAGCGCCAGGAACCCTGCAGATGGTAACCAATTAAGACCCTTTATCTGTGATCTTTTGGTCATTACACAAAGCTCATGACCATAGCTGAGGGTACATTGACAATAAATGTAGACTCCTTCTTCACTACAACAGTCTGATACAGCGAGCTTATCACTGCTGATGCAGCACTGATCCATCTGTCAGTCTCACGCTCCATCTTCCCTCACGGTGATACTTAAACTCCTCCACCACCTCTTTTTCATCCAAACAACTTCACACTTGGCTCAAACAGTCCCAAGCACGCTGCAGTCGATATCATTTAACTCAAAAGCAATAGGACAATATACTGCATTGTTCCTTACTATACTTATGACTTTAATGCATTGCTATATCACCTACTCTAAAATACTTACTTAAATATTCTTGTCTGTGTGTCAGGAGTGACTTCTTATACCTCACCAAATAAAACGGAGCTAGTTTTTATTGAATGAGTGACTGTTTTTTACTCGTGTGACATGAACAGATCCCAGAGGAAAGACAGTGACCCATTTCCACCATCTGCTCCTCCTCTCCACGGTCTACTCTCCACCGCCGCGCCGATAAGAAACACATCAAACCAGCAGCACCGATAAGAAACACATCAAACCAGCAGCACAAATAAGGCACAATACTGTAATTATGACACAGCTGCTGATACGGGAAAGGAAAGTGCATCTAGGAATGTGAAAAGTATCAAGACAGACACTAACACTAGGACATGAAACGGACCAAAGCTGAGATTGTCCTCAAGAGTTTTAGGCCTAGTTTACAAGACAACGTTCCCTAGAAAACCGTCACAGTCGTAACGTTTTGTGTTCATAGTTTATGTGGTGTTGCGTTGAGCTAATCTTGCTTTACATGGAAACACAGACCGAAAATGCTGTAGGTCTTATGCCATGCCAGGAGGTAAAAGGGAGATCGCTCGAAACAAGCACGGAGAGCCGAGGACCAGTGCGCAGGGAAGGCGCAGATCGCAGAGAGTTGGACACAAACACGAGGAAGACAGCTCGCTTTAACCGGGCGCAGACACTTGAACAGCTGTCCTGCGTATTCACAGTTTAATAATAGCCTACTTGTTGTGGAGCACTTCAAATTTCTTTTCTTCTGAACACATTAATTTCAATTGAATCAACACCCGGAGAGGCTTTGAAAGATTTGTTTGGTGTCTCCTCCTCTGCAATACGCCGGTAAGAAACACTGGACACTGTTGGCTTAACGTTATGAGAATGAAAGGTGCTTCGGTTTAAAGAGACTCTTTTGGTGACTGGGCAGTCTTCTTCTATGGTCTTAAAGTAGCAGCTACTAAGCACATATCAGTGACGTAACTGTCTTCATTGACAACTGCGTTTTCCTGTTTACACTGCGGTGTATCCACTGATCGTCCTCGCGAAACTACCTCTTGAAACTGATCCAGAGGAACGCCGATTCAATGAACACGTAGCTAGCTCGTTGTCGTGTAAAAGAGAAGACAATCTGACATAGAAACATCTCGGATTTGTGAAAACTCGTATAAACTGCCCCTAAAGCAGGTCCTGTTTTAGGACTAAAGCAAGCATTGATCGATTGAACGACTAAAAGCGTCGTGGCCAAAGCTCTGAAGCTAAAAAGTATGATTTGATCTGACTGTATTTGACCCAAACGGTGTTCAAAAAAGCTAAAATTGGTTTTGGCCAATAATTCATACAGAAAATGAATCTGACCATGTGTTTATGTAAAGAATCCAGCTAATTCACTACTTTTATAGTTCAACACATTCACAAGTTAAAGAAAAGGGGTTGAAATTAATGGTATCTATCATAATATATGAGAATATTTTAAGATTTGCCAATGGAACACGTACATTTAGTTTTATTCCAAGTCCAGACGCATTTTTGCTGATTGAAGTTAGAATAAAAGTGTATTTTTCATATTTAAGTAAAAGCAAGATAATGTATGCCTATTCTATTGACAATCTCATTTTAAACCAGTCAAAATCTGTTGAATAGGGCTTCTTTCAGGCTCAGATTCACTTGTCTAATTTTCAGTCAAAATAAAACCTTACCGTCAAAATAAAGGAATTAATCGACTAATAGAAAATGTTGGTCGACTAAGAATGCATCGACCGATTAATCGACTAAACAACTAAAGAACTGCAGCATTAAAACCAGGACTAAAACAGGACTAAACCAGGACTAAAACAGGTCTAAATCAGGACTAAAGCAGGTCTAAAACAGAACTGAAGCAGGTCTAAATCAGGGTCTAAATCAGGTCTAAATCAGGTCTAAAGCAGGTCTAAATCAGGACTAAAGCAGGTCTAAATCAGGACTAAAGCAGGTCTAAATCAGGTCTAAATCAGACTAAAGCAGGTCTAAATCAGGACTAAAGCAGGTCTAAATCAGGACTAAAGCAGGTCTAAATCAGGGTCTAAATCAGGTCTAAATCAGGACTAAAGCAGGTCTAAATCAGGTCTAAAGCAGTCTAAATCAGGTCTAAATCAGGTCTAAATCAGGTCTAAACCAGGTCTAAAGCAGTCTAGGCCAGGACTTGCTCTGCCCCCTCCGTCGGTGTGAATCTGTCTCTCACACACTTATAACTCCATGTTCAGTCGCCCACACGGGAGCAGTAACACAGGACACAGTCGCCACCAAAGAAAACAAGAAAGTCACGTGAAGATGTGGCTCAGATCCATAATTACAACTATTGTAGTTTGACTGTAAAGCTAGTTTGAATATTATAGTTATTGTACGATGCCAGAGCTTAACAATATCAACAATATCAGTGTTTAAGATTGAGAGAGACAGAGACTGAGATGATGAAGAGGAGGAGGAGAGGGACAGTCTGAACGCCTCATAACCTACTTTTCCTTCGTCGCCTTCAAGACTCGACTCCAAAACACAAACAAACCGCAGCTCCAGCCTGAGTCAAGACGGATTCACAGGAAAAAAAAAGAGAAGAATCAATATTACTTCAACAATAAGACTAAAGAAACACGTTAGTTCATCTACTGTGCTTTGCTTAAGGACACAACAGCAGTATTGGTTCAGATATCCCAGTCGATAATATTGTTGTGCGTTTAATTTGACATAATGAGATTAATTTACCGGCTGGTGTAAGTACAGAACATCACATTATATACTGTAGCACAATAATAGTTAATAGAGATTAGGGTTGGGATCGAGCAGTTAAAAGTCAGTGTATTACAAAAAGTGAATGGCGAATTGACGTCATCTAAAAAGTTCAAGCACACGTTTAAACACATTTCTGGAGGATTGATAAAAACTCGTCCAAATGTCATCATTAACCAACTAATTGTATTTTGTTTTGACAGTAAATTTTCAAGGCCCGTCATCATTTTTAACGTATTGAAAATGGAGCTGCGCTTTTACACTTAGCCCACTGATTTAGAGACCTGCATCCCGACTGAACTACTGTATCTCCCGCTCTCTCAAAATGAGGACGCAGCGAGGGACAACTGCTGCTTATTTAGTCACTATTTTGTCCCGTTTGGCGGCCAAAATATCACCGATATACCGCCGATATTTAGGACATGTTGTACCTAATTTTAAATCTTAGATAATCTAGAACCATTCTATTCAATCAGTAATCAGATCAATATTTAGCGCGGTTATTACATTTATTTGTGAAGTTGTTTTTTTGTCTGACTGCACCTGAACGCAGCACCGGCTGACGCTCTGCATCACTCTACAATGCGCTCTGGGCAGCGCTGGATTTAAACGCTCTCAACTCCACTACTAACTCAAGAAAAGAGATTACGCCCGCAACAACAGAAAAGACTTTTATTTCATCAAGATGTCCGTATGGAGAAGGGAGAGAATCCTCCTCAGAAAGGACACACGGCTGCAGTCAACAAAGAAGTTGGCTTCTCACTACTTCTTGTTGGAGTTGGATTAGAGACCTGCATCGGCGGGAATTCCCGTTGACCCACGGGACCCGTGAGCAAACCATCGGGATCGGGCAATTTTAACGTTGCCTCGGCGGGAACGGGCGGTCAGGCCAAACACCTCGGGTCCCGAACGGACTCGCGCTCTCTCCGCTGTCTTAAAAAAATTACTAGCAAGAAAGAAATACCCCTTTGTACGCGCTGTTGTCAACAGAGAGACGCAACACGGACACCTGCGAGGTGCAGACACGTAAACTCACTGCTGTATTTCCTAGTCTAGCGTGCGTATCATCTGGAGTCCTCGTGCGAGCAGCAGCCGCAGCACGGGCGTAAGCTTTCCCAGAGGAATGAATGAATGCTGGCTTTTACACACGGGAGATGGAGATAATACACACGGAGTTTGGGCTAGTAAACTGTTTGTTAGCCGAAACTGGAGGTTGAGGAACTTTGTATTTCAGGTAAGAAATACACAACATGATCGCTTTATGTTGAATGTGTCAAACGAACATACTGTACGTAATTGCCTTGTTGCAGATTATTTAGGCTGTACCTAATTGTTTTAAAACTAGATGCAGATTATGCAAGTTTGAGTCATTTGTGTCCGTTTGTTATGCCCTGGGGCCACCACGCAACCTCCGTGTCACCAAAAAAAAAAAAAAAAGCGACCCAACGGGACTCGCGGGAGCTTCTCGGGAGCTTCTCGGGCGGGCAGGCACACGGGGCGTCGGGATCGGCGAGAACGGTCACGGATGCTTCGGGAACGGGCGGGAGCGGTCATGAAAATCTAGTTCCGTGCGATCTCTAGTTTGATTAAAGAATTATTTTTGAAGACTTGGATCTGAGAAGAATTATCTGGGGGTGGAGTGTGAAACGTGTTCGCTTTAACTTTCAATGTAATGCTTCTACGAGCAGGTACCTCACTGTAGTTAGCGGTTAGCTCAAATGCTACAACAGTAACATTGCCTCAGCTCGTTCTCTCTGTGACTGGTAAATGTTGTGTTTGTGTTGATGATCACTGGAGACACATTGACATGTAAATTAGTCATGAAAAGAGGTGTTAATGGTCGGGTATTTGCGCATTTAATTGCGGCCGGTTGTGCATATATTGAGGCTAACCGCACCTTTAGCCTCTTGAATTCACTTCAGTAGAACAAGTTTAAAAATAATGTTACAAACAAGTTTCAAGCCTTTAAAGTCACTCATAAATGTGACCTAATAAACCCAAAATTAAAATCACTAAAGTCAAGTTTTTACTTCCCTTAACCCAGTGGTGCCGGTCGATCTTTGAGGCAGTGGAAGTCCATCCAAAGCTCCATCTGTTTTTATAAACTTTAACTTTGTATACAAGCCTGAGTTTTAGATGAGGCAGCAGGGACGCTTCACTGACTCGCTGGAGCACAAGGGTCACACATACTATATAACTGTCCCCACCATCAAACAAACATCTGAAATATGAATAGAATCAGGATGACCAGTAATAAATGCATCGAGAGAGAGAGAGAGAGAGAGAGAGAGAAAAGCAGCTGAAGAGACTCTGTGACATCAAAGTGACAGCACTGAGTTTATCTGATGAATAAATAAAGAGAGCAAAAAGCAGAAGGAAAACCAGTGTAAAAATAAAGAGAGAGAGAGAGAGAGAGAGAGAGAGAGAGAGAGAGAGAGGGAGAATGGTTAAAACAGTAAAAAGAAAAGAGAGAGAAAATCAGAGTAAGGTAGAAAAAGAAATATGGTGATGACAAAAGAGGCTGAACAGGATTAAACCAGGGGGTGTTTTTTTCTTTCTCAATCTGGCAACCCTCACACACACTGTAAACACATGCTGCTGCTGCTTTAGAGAGAGAAGGCACCCCCCCCCCCCCCCCCCCCCCCGCTGAATCAGACCGAGTGACCCACATTTGAGTTCATCATCAGCACATTCAGCACAGAGAGAGAGAGAGGGAGAGAGTAGATTATCTCACTGTGACACAGGGTAAGAAAGGGTCCTGTCTGCTCTATTTTGTTCTATTTTGTTCTGCCTTCAGAAAAGTGGATTTTACATAAACTGTCTCCTGCCTACCGTCTGGACTTCATCATTCTACAAAGGACACGCAACCTATTAAACCAAAACAAAAAATACTTTAAGATATGTTTCTGTTGGATTGATATTATACTCTCTGAATCAAGGTCAAGGTTAAGCTACACCGTACGTAACAGACTCATGTCCAGATCTTCTCTCTAGGCTTGGTCAGGACTAGCCAGGCTGCCGCCACCTGCCTCCACTCGGTTTATTTCACTCCAGCTACTAGGTCAGGTATCACAAGACTGCAGATGGTTCACAAAAAGCTGGAAGTAAGGTCGTCCAATCAGCGAACAGGAGCAGAGTGATGAGTTAGCCATAACCAGTTGAGAAAGACTATATGTGTTCTTCTCCGTTGACCTTGTGTCAAATATTAACTTAGAATATGATATTGTACATTTCACTGACACACATTTATGCTCTACTTCCTACAACAAAACAACCAAAAAGCAGTGACACAGCGACACGGTGGCGCAAAAGATGGTTCTACTTCCAGGCTGCCCGGTGTTTGCATGTTCTCCCTGTGTCTGCGTAGGTTTTTTCCGGGTACTCCAGTTTCCTCCTACAACTAAAAACATGTCCAATGTGCCTCCCTCTCTCAAGGATTACAGATGGAAATTAGCTGTAAAAGCTCGATTCTGGTACAAGCATCTCTGCCTTTGTGCTTAATGTAATTGTACATTGTCCTTAATAAACATTAACCTATTATTAGCTAAATTTAATAAAGTCTCCACCTACTGTGAACAAACAATGCGATGTTTGCCTGAAGTAAAATGAAACCCGGCTGATGCATCAGGCTCGGTCATGACTGTAGCTGGAAGATTTTACCCCAAAGCAGTGGTTCTCAACCTAGGTGGGGACCACCATGGGGGTTGTGAAATGAACACTGATATTGTAAACAAGGTTTGATGCCTTTCAAATGCAGTGACAGCTGTGGATTCCTGTCTGCTGGCAGGCATGATGTAATCTAGTCTTAGGTCTTCAAAAAATAATCAAACTCAAGGCTAAATCCTACATTGTCACTGCGCGGATCTACATTTTGTCTTTAGAGATCACACATGCCTTTGGTTGTTCATTTGGGGTCGCGACTGAAAAAGTTCAAGAAGCGCTGCCTTAAAGAACATGTTTTATTGGTGGGGAAACCGGAGTGCCCAGAGGAAACCCACCCAGACACGGGAGAAACACGCAAACGCTCTACACAGAAAGGCCCGGGCCGAGCGGAGTCGAACCCGCGACCTTCTAGCTGTGAGGCCAGAGTGCACCACTCTGCCACTGCATTACTTTATCAGGAAGTTATTCTGATCAGGATTGAGATTAATTTTGTTATGAACTTTATATTTTGGGAGTTTGACAACATACGTCAGTGAACAGACAAATCAATAATAAATAATCACATGTAAACTCTTTAAACCGTTTGTACAGATCTATAAGCGACAGAATAAACAGCTCTGAGCAGAAAATCACAGGATATTTGCAGCCTTTTTTCAGCTCCGATACCGATTCTGATACTTTTAATCTGCCGATACTCTAAATATAGTAATATGTATCTGCTTATAGTGCAAGTCACAATTTAATCTGAAGAAATGTCATAATTATGTCAAAAAATTAGACATTCTGGATCAACAGCCGGTTAATTTGTCTCATTATGTCCAATTAAAGGCAGAACCATGATATGAACTGATATTCTGGAGCAAGATTATCAATAAAGCCAGTGATCTAATGATACAAAACACCAAACAGCTTCATAAAGTCAGACAGAACAGCAGATTTACCAGCTCCAGTGTAATTATTCTGCCTCTGTGTTTATTCCAGCGTCTTTGTCTTTGTCCAAAAACCAAAACTGGCAGCAGATTCACCACAACAAACCAGCCGCAGATCCTCCACTGACACATTTTAATCCCGATCTGGAGCTGCTCTGTTCACAGCGATAAAACGTTAAAAAAACACAGCCTCCAAACGCAAATAAACTTTACTTGAAGAAGAAACCATGAGGGTGAAATAAGCCTTTGTGTTGGCTCAGATATTCTGCAGCAAAGTGGTTTTAAAATACTGCTTCATGTACAGAGGCGACAAAAAGTTCACTATTAAATAAGTTTAGAGCTGCAACTAATGATATTTTGGTAACCGATTAGTCAGACCATTATTCTATCTATCAAATGATTAGTTGTTTAGAAACCAAACGTCACTTAATTAAAAGACTTTTGCCAAATTATTGATACTTTAAAATGACATTAACACAACAAAACTAAGAAGTCTTACCCCGGGCTCACACTGCCTCCAGTCCAACTCCGGTGCAGCCACCGGACCGGTCTTGCTACGGTGGGTGACTCACATAACTCCGGTTAACTACAGTCCTGCTACAGCCACAGGCTCTGCTGCCGACCTCGTGAGACCCCGAACTCACGGAGGTTCACGCTCAACGTGGGAGAATACGCGATCGCTGAGCACTTTTTTTTCTCTCTCTCTCTCTTTTCGCTGAGCACATGTGTAAACAAAGAACACATGCGCCGAGTTTTGGACTGTACCACGTCAGTTTATTTTCTGTTGGATTTTTCGCCGCACAATGGGTAAGTACGGAGGTTTATTTACATAATCGTGTAAATGTTGTATTTTGTATTATTAGTGGTAACGTAATGATTTTATTTTGAAAACTACCGGATTCACTTCACCCCCGCTCGCGTAGTTTCCTGTTTATCGTGTCTTGTTTTCACAACTTCATCAAAAAGGGTTCCGGTGCGCTCCGGCCAAAATTTGAAACAACGAAACGGATTCGGAGCGCCGGATTGGCCGTACCGGAGACACCGGACTAGACTGTACGCCGTGTGAGCTACTCTCGGACTTTTCAAGTTAAGTAAAGACTCCGGTGTCTGCTCCGGAGTTGGACTGGATGCAGTGTGAGCCCGGGGTTAGAATAATCCTGAGCTTTGGCAAAACTAGTTTAAAACCAAAATGTACCAATCCAATACTGGGATCTTGTATAAAAAGACCTGGGCAAATGAGGCCTCTGGCACATTTTTGAGAATAACAGTGCCAAACTTAGGGCCTTAAAGGTGTTAAATTGCCACCTCTTTTAATTACATTATTTATTAATATATTTTGTATTTTTGCCAGCAATTTCATTAAATGTATTTGAAATGGCATTATTATTAATAACACTCTTTAAAAGGTCTCAACTTTTACTTTACCCAATGTGGAAATACTTTGAATAAGTTTCACATTTTTATCTACTTAGCATGCACCTGCGCTGTTGTTAAAAATACTACAATAAATATACAATAGAATAGATTAGGTAGTGTAAATTTGAGAGAAATGTGTTTGTAATAATGAGAATCATACTCCGGCCCTCTGCCACTTGTCTGGATTTGAATACAGCCCTCAGAAAATAATAATTGCCCACCCAGAATGTCTCATAATGTTTTTAATTTTAGTCACATAAACTTGTTAAATTGTGCTTGTACAATAAATACGAGCTGCATAGCACTGTCCATTGTCCCAGGTTAACAGAGTTTTAGAAATTAAAAAAAGCTATTTATTGGCATCAACAGATACTTAAAAAATATGGTAATCTGTATCAGAATCAAAAAGATGTATGTTTGCATCCCAAACACAAAGTCACTGGATAAGCTCCAGTCACCAATCGATCGCTCCAAACACAAACAAGCCACAGAAAATGAAAATGAAATGAACCAGGGATGCATGTTTCAATTTTTTTTTTAGTTGGAGCCCTTCAAGGTCAATAATCGGTTAACTGATTATATTAACGCAGTACTTTGTCTAATTATTTTCATTGGACTGGGCACAACACGGCTGATTAAACCCTCTATGAACCGCTCTGATGCACTGTTGTAGTGTGTATTCAATGAATTACAAAAAACTAAGGATTCACGTTTTAAAGTTGCTGCTACGTTAGCTGCTTACCTTGGACAAGTAAAACATCGATAGTTTCCCAGACAAAAGCTGAATAATCTGGCTCAGAATAATATTATTATAGTCCATAATCACTGCAGTGTCGCAGGTTTGATCAGTTCTTTTGAGATGACCATTCTTTTTGGAGTTGTAGCTTTTTCTTTTTTTTTTACCTCTGACAGATGCCAAAGCTGTTCAGGGACAGTTAGCACTATCCTCTGGAGTCAAAGAGCTCACACTCAGTGAAGACATTACTCATGATAACCCGAGGCCTGTGGCTGTCTCTGCTCTGCGTTCACTCTCGTCGTGCTGCTGTTCCCAGTCCAATGAAAAGAACAGTTCAAAAGTACACAGTTAATGTAATCAATTAACTGATTATTGACCATGAAGTGCTCCAACTAACGATTGAAGAACATTTTAAATTGTGCATCCCTATTACATATCTGCCGATACCGAAACAGATATATCGTCCATCCTTGGTTTCTACCCCTTTTTTGTTCGTCTATTAAACGGCGTCTCTATTTCGCGCTGTTTCCAAGCGTGTCTGTGTATGTATGTATGCAAGTGTATGTATGTTTGTGTGGTGTGGTAGATGTGTGTTGAGGAGAATGAGAGGAAGAGGAACCAGCTGTGTCCTGCAGAGGTGGACTCACTTCCTGCTCCTCAACGCAAACTCCACCTGAAAACTCTTCACAAAACTCATGGTCGTACACTACTGCTGCTGCACCAGGGCTGACGTCCACCTGGTAAAGGAACAAAACACACTATTCTAAACTATTACACGAACTGACAAACACCTATTTAATTTGCACTGTAGTCATCTAAAAAAGGCCAAAGCTCTCAAAGTAAAAGTTTTTGTCCTGACCATGAATGAATCTCTATAAACCACAGCAGCAGCTCTTACTCTGCTGTGACTTACACTCATGTCAGAATTACATAAGCAGAGACTGTGTGAGGAGGATCAGGTGGAGCAGGAAGTGCCTCCTCTTCCTCACTACATTCCTCTCTCTACATCTGCCTCACACCCAGACCTGCTCATAAACATCAACAGGACTTATCAACGCTTCCCAAAAGTGAGGTTCAAGGCCGTCGGGAGGAACCTAATGTGCCTATATATGGATTAAGCTACTAATTTTACTAAAACACACACTGATTGGTTTGCAGTCTGAGTCACTGGTTTGATGGACCAATAACATTGCAGCAGGGCGGGAGAAGAGAAGTTGTTAGCATGACTATACAGCAAGTAGCATCTGAACCAAGCAAAACAAACATGGCCGCTCCTGTAGATGTACATGTTTCTGCTGCTTTTATATCAGTTTTCAATTCAGCAGCCACAATTTTCGATTCTATGTTGTTAGTTTATCTGTGTTAACATTTTTTTTTACCTTAAACACAAAATAAAACATAATATATTAGATTTTCAACAAATCTGCTGTTGTTGATGCTTAGAACATTTAAGCAATAAACAGTCATTAGTGTCCATAGAGGTCCACCATCAGTTGTTAATACAACATAATAATACAGATTCAGTCAGGTCTTGCACAAGTTCACACTGTTTCTCCAGACATCATGACTTTATTTGTATTATTTGTATTATACGACTACAGAGTGTGTAAGTCAGTGGCTGCATGAACAAAACAGATTGATTCTGGCCTTTCGATCGCTTCATACTCTTTCCCATCCCTACTTTTGATAATGTTAGCAGAAATACAGAGAATTTACTTTATTGAAAGTAAAATCTTAGCTGTTACAAGGAGAAGGAGAGAGTAGGGTTTGATGCCAAAATTTAGTTTTAAGGGTTTTGCGCTTGCGCTGCTTTTGACTATTTCTGTGTTAGCAGAAGTATGAACATCCACATGCCTTTGGCATGGGCAAAATTCATAGCTCTCACAGGGGGCGACGAAGTGGCTGATCATGCATCATGATCAGCAATAGCGTTGACAACGATGATGCCTGAGCTATTGGTTGCAGAACCAATAGGCCCTACGCCTGCTGGGGCTCGGGCCTAAAATAGCCAGCAATAATCTGTTCTATGCATTTTATTTGGCTGTTATTGGAGCTACACATATAGACTGGTCCCTAGAAAAAAAAATCATGACTGTACCGTCCAAGTAAAAGGTTAAAGACCACTGACCAAAGCCTAAAAATTAGGGGGCACTTGCAGTGTAGACAAAATTTAGGAGATACTTGGAACATAAACAGATAACTACAGATCTGCTCTACATTGTCATTTTCAACATTCAAACTTTTCATTACAAACTTGTTCTTTATTTTTGTAAAAA
This sequence comes from Mugilogobius chulae, assembly GCA_038363315.1. Lineage (NCBI taxonomy): Eukaryota > Metazoa > Chordata > Actinopteri > Gobiiformes > Gobiidae > Mugilogobius > Mugilogobius chulae. Next base: position 2,076,513 of record CM076396.1, read on the forward strand.
TGTCATGTATACCAAAGATAAAATCTGAAAATTGTAAAAAACTTGGACTGAACTGAACTAAATTTCCTTGTAAGCATCTTTCTGTTTCTCTGTCTGAGAACTTCTCTGTTTGAATATTCCCAGAACAACTCAAAATCACCTGAGCAGATCTTGTCTCTGTCTTGTTTCTGCTCAAAGTGTCGTGAGATGGACTTTTTAAAAACATTTCTGAACGTGTGGAGACCTGTGAGTCTTTGTGACGATCTGTGTTTAGGATTCCTCTGACTCTGGACTTGGACAAGACAAGACTACTGCTCCTACAGGGATTTTACACTTTCATGTTGTGCATTATTCTTTTGCTGACTCCAGTGTGCTGCTAATGTATTTGTGCATTTATAAACACATTATGAGGCTTTTAGATTGAGGACATTTACAGTGCATACAAAAACTTTTTCTAATTTGAACTTTATTTGGAAGATTAAGACTTGCTGTGAAAAGAGTGTTAGCTGCATCAACAACAAGTTTGTGAAGAAAAATAAATGTAAAATAACAGCAGTGACTGGGAGAGACCAGGCTGGGTCGTGCAGGCAGCAGTCTGAGCAGGAGGCCCAGGCTTCACTCACCCCAAACACTTCCTCCTGCTCTTTTGAGGAATCCTGAGGAGTTCCCAGTCCAGCTAGGAGAGTGTCTATCCTGAATCTTCCTCTGGGCCTCCTCCTGGTGGGACAGGACCAGAAAACCTCACCAGGCTTTGTCCAGGAGGAAGAGGAACAGATCTATACATGTGCTACCTCAGCTGTGGAGGAGCAGCGGCTCTACTGCAAAGCCTGAAGTCGTCCAATCTTAGAAGCTAAGCAGGTTGGTTCTGGGTTGTACTTGGATAAACCAGAGTTTTGAAATCTTTTCACTCTTGGACCTGGTTTCAGAAATGTTCGTTTTCAGTGTCTTAAACTCCTGCTTCTCGTGGATGATGTGTGGTTTATGTCAAAGGTTTGTCTCAAACGCCTGGGCTTGTCTTCGTCTTGAAAAAACCCTTTTCGAGTTGATTTAACAAGACGGTGTAATCCCTCATTCGTCCAGGAGTGATCCATATTAAAAAAGCTTCAAAGTTGTCATTTGAACAGCGTTTTCGAAGATCAAGATGTTTCGACTCTCATTCGAAAATCATTATCAACCTGAGTCTTAAAAATGACTTTCAGATAGGGCTGTGCCTTTAATCGAAAAATCGAGAGATCGAATCTAAATGAATCGTCAATTATTTGGTGGTGGGTTTTGGATCGAAAGATTTAAAACCAATCTTTTGTCATGTGTAGTTTGGAGCAAAAGTCAAACTTTGAGGCTGAATATTTGAAAAATCTAATAGATGGGACATATTAAAAGTTTTTTAGGGATGCACCGATCCGATATTGGGATCGGATGTCAGTGCCGATCCAGGACATTTTGCTGGATCGGGTATCGGCTCAAATGTTATCGGTTCAGCCGATATCATAGTTGTGCCTTCAATTGGACATAATGAAACTAATTTACTGGTTGGTGTTGAACCAGAATGTCTCATATATTGGACATTTTATTCAGATTAAGTTGTGAAGTTGTAGCTTGCACTATAATTAACAGTTAAATAACACTAAATGACCAAATGTCTTATGTTTTAATAAGAAAGAGAAGCTGTTTCAATCCTTACACTAGTATCGGTTGATATCGGTAGATACTTAAAGCCAAAGTATCGGAATCGGTATCGGAACTGAAAAGTTGGATCGGTGCAACCCTGTTTTTGTTTTGTTTATGTGCATGAATGGCATTTTTCATTAGTTTTTGAAAAGGTTAAACAAAATCAGACACATCAGAAACATTCAGACATAAGATGAGTTTTGGCCCTGTGGAGAACAAGATTTGCGGGCGCGCTGCATCCTGGTTAATAAAGGTTAAATTAAATACAGTTGTGTGGCTGCTAATTGAGTTTGCATATGAAAGCAAGATTACTCCAGATATCTATATGAACATTTGGTTATCTGGGTCTAAAACAGGAAAAACGTGTAAATGCTGCTTAATGTTGACAGTGTTATATGCAAATTACAACAAACCAAACAACAACATTCCTGAATCTGAAGCTCTGAAACAAGCGTCTGGCTGGCACTCCTACAAACTGTTATTGTGTGAATGATCAGTCATTACAATGTTTTTTTCTAATAAAAGAAAACTCTGATCAGGCTGAAATGATATCTGTCAGGTCCTCAGATTCAGCTACAAAAGGGCCTGGTTGTACTTGGATGCTTTGAACCAGGGCCGTGGACACGTAGATTGTCGTTGTGTCCTTGGCAAAATAAACACAGCCAGGTATGGACATAGGATCTAGATGTAGCGCTTTGATGCCTAAGGTAAAGCGCTATTTTTACCAAAGGAAAACTGCTCTTATCGAACTATTTTATCAGTGACGAGTTCTGTTGGAATCACTTTCACTTTAGAATCAAACGCGACAACAAAAAATAGCAAAGATCCACATAAATCAATCACACAGAAGTTACGATTTGACAAATGATAATACCGTTTCACACTTTAAAGTTGGAGTAACTTTCTTTTTTAGTTACAAATTAGTAAACTTTGTGATTTCCGCTAAAACATATCTGTTAAAGGGGTCCTATTGTGTTTTTTTTTATATTTAGTAAGAAACTAGAACATGTGCAGATCAGTAATTTACCTTTTGTTTATTGTAAAACACAAAGTTGATCTAAAACAGCTTAAAAATAGGAACAGTATAGTGACTTCCTGTTTAAAACTGCAGAACTGATAAGCTCCGCCTCTTAATTTTAAAATGTAACTGTAAGAAGCAACAGATTTTTAAAAACTATTTTTTATTGTTGGAAAGTGGCTATGGGACAGTTTTGAACCATATAAGCTTCACTTTGAAGTTTTAATCTTTTGAATTATAACAAGTAAATCCAGACAAGTGGGAGGGGCTAGGTGGTAGGTGAGAAAGGGGATTTCTGAGCACTTGAGCTGCAGCTGGAAAACAATACCTGATAACTCCAACATGTATGAAGCAATTCAAATATAACTTTGAGTAAACTAATGATGAAGGAAGACCGTTATAACAAAGTTAAAAACTTAGAAAAGTGAATTTGACACAATAGGTCTCATTTAAATGCAGCACTAGGGCTGTAGTCGACCAAAGACATTCTTGGTCGACTAAAAACATGTCCCATCGACTGATTAATCGACTAAAAAGTGGGGCGTGGCAAAGGCTCTGAAGCTAAAAGCAGATTGTCAAAAATATTGCAAATCAACGATAAATATGTTCGAAACTAGATACTCATTTGAACAAATATAGATAAAGATAACATTAATGGGACAAAAATGTGAACAAATCTGATATTTTCTGCAAAATCATTTTCTGAAAAGTTTTAAAATAATTTTGAGTTTCATTAAAACTGGTTTGAAACTAAAATGTTTGATCATAAACTGATTTTGTGAAATGTCAGTCCATTGTATAAAATCTGACTTCTAATTCTCATTATGGTTCGAGAATCAAGTTTATTCCTTAGTATCAAAATCGGGTTGGAAATTTTGTATGTGACAACTCTGCAAGAAACTGCTCAAAAAAAAAAAATTATGTAGTTCATGAAAACTAACATGAAGAAACAGTATAAAAAACACAAATAATATTCTGTAGTTAATACATTCATAAAAATAAAATGTGAAGTGGTATGCCAAGAGCCGATACTAGTGATACAGAGGTACGATCGATAGTTCATAAACAAAGGCAGATATAATCAAATGTACCTATCAGTGTCATCAGGGTTGTTTTTTTACTTTTTTGTTGACACAATACTTACAAATCTCTCTAGATCAGCTAATCAGTCCAAAAATAAAAATGAATTTAAGTATCGATACGTATCCCGATACATAATAAGCGTAAATTTTGGTATCGATAACTGATAACCCTATTGTCCTAATAATTTTGGTCGACCAAGACTCCATCGACGATTAATCAACTAAACAATTATAGAAATACAACCATATGCAGCACTTTGTGAAAAAAATGAGACCACTGAGCACTGTCTGAATTGAATAATAATAATAGTTCTCATTCTGAGCCAAATGCTGCGTTCTGATTGGTTGAGCTTGGGTGGTCCTCTCCAGTTTCACTTTGTTGTTTGTAAGAATAGTTTTTAAGCCATAATTGCAACCAAAAATGAATACATGTTAAAATGAACTAGGTGTTGACAAATTTAGAAGAAGTTGTCTGATTTGAAACCTAAATCGTGTTTGTGTCAGCTACCCCAAAGTATACTTCGTTAATTCCAGTAAAGTGTTGTGTGTATAATTTGTCTTTGTATTTTGGTGCTTTTGACAACATGTGGAGAGATTCTGTTTTACAACTTCCTGTTTTATTCATCAGTTTCTTCACAAATTGCATCTTAAATGCTGTAAAACTACACTAATATTTACCAGAGGACTGTCACACCAAACAAAGAAAAAATTAGAAAAATGTAATAAACTGTCCTAAGGAAAGGCCAGACAGTGGAGGAGAGTAGTGTTATGTAACGCGGTGCAGATGGGGATTTTAACCTACATAATAATGAGAACTGGGTTTACACAGAGTTTACTCAGAGGGCAAGACTGAGACTGGAAATAAAACATTTTAGAAAACGTAGTAGAAAGATTTTTTAATGACCAAACCTTTTTTAAAATAAATGAATTTGACCCCTTAAGCTAGTTCGAAGTGTCAACTGTGCACAAGCTACAGCCACTTGTCTCCAGACTCAAGCTTCTCTGTTTCTAAGTTTCAGTAAATTGTAAATTCTAGACTCAACTCTGTTGCATAACACAGCAAGATGTGAGTTTTTAAAACAGCTCTGCTTGTGTTTAAGTCTCTCCATGGCTTAACACCAAAAGTACATCTCTGACATGAACTATCCTGTCCTGTGAAAATCTCAGGGACTGATCTCCTGCTGGTGCCAGAGTCAGAAGAACAAAACATGGACCGGCCTCACATTCAGAATCAGAACTAAACATGGACCGCTGTGGTGTCAAGATTGGACTCCCGTCGAGATGGGTCCCCCTCACTAGTTTTTGTGACTGTTCGTGACTATTTCCCACGGTAATAGTTTACAATACATTCGGCTAAGTTAGGACTGGGGCTTAGGTAAAAGCTAGCAAAAGTCATTTGAAATTTTAAAAATATTATTGATTTTCTAGCACTAACTTTAAACAAGGGGGGACCAATCTCGACAAAACTCCGGCCTCCTGCTGGTGCCAGAGTCAGGACTAAACACAGACCAACCTCAGAGTCAGGACTAAACATGGACCGGCCTCCTGCTGGTGCCAGAGTCAGGACTAAACACAGACCAGCCTCAGAGTCAGGACTAAACATGGACCGGCCTCCTGCTGGTGCCAGAGTCAGACCAAATGGACCGGCCTCCTTGCTGGTGCCAGAGTCAAGACCAAAATGGACCGGCGTATTGCTGGTGCCAGAGTCAGGACTAAACATAGACCCGGCCTCCTGCTGGTGCCAGAGTCAGGACCAAACTAACAATGGACCGGCCTCCTGCTGGTGCCAGAGTCAGGACCAAACATGGACCAACCTCCTGCTGGTGTCAGAGTCAGGACCAAACATGGACCGGCCTCCTGCTGGGTGCAAAACTGACTTTTGCTCACCATCTAACAACATGAAATTCTACAAGGAGAACACAACCTATCTGTAAACAAAAAAAAATAAAGACATGGTTTCTGGTTTTATTGGCAAAATTTTGTTCTGTTTTTTTGTTAAGTTTCGTAGAAAAAAGATCCAGATATTTTTTTCAAGATTGTCCAGCTGAAATATTACACACAAAGTAATGTAACTTAATAATTAAAATTTAAAATAACTAGTACGTGACAACATCTCCAACACTGAGCAATTTGTCTTTGCATTCTTGAATCAGCTTAAACAGCATTAAGGACATGTCCAAGTAAACCATTTCCAAATTGTATCTAGTAGCCTATTATTACGCCAACTTACATAAGTCCAACTATTACATTCAACATTACTCATTTTCAGCACAAATCCAGAATCCGCCTCCACAGTCTCCACGCATCAAACGGAAATGCCACTTCCAAAAATAACCCGAGTCAGTAAATTCCCCAAAAACAGATGATTTTTGTCTGGTTGTCTGCACCTACCTGCCTCCACCGTGTCAGACAAGTCGTGGTTGGCTGCAGTCCGCGGAAACTCCTTCATTTTGCGGGCGCTGAGGTTGAGCACACCGCTGACGGCCGCCTCCTCCAGCGCCCGCTCCAGACCGCGGTTGGGAGGCGCGTTCACCCCGGCGATGTGGCTCTGGAGCGGGGCAGCGGCGAGCGGGGACACCGGGGGGCGAGCTACGGCGGCGCACTCCGGTCCCAGCGTCGCCATGATGATGAGAATAAAAATATAAAATCCCAAAGTGGAAATGGTAATCCTCCAGGAGAGAGAGGAGGGGGCGCCGGCGAGGTGAGTGTCCCGGGCAGAGTGCGTGTCAGCCGGGGAGCAGCAGCGGCAGACCTCGGTGGTGGTCCTGGAGCTCCTCTCTCGCCGCTCCGCTATGACTGATGTGACCGCGGGCTTCAACACAGCGAAGAGGAAAGCTGCTCATGTTGACGTAATCTGGAGCCTGGTACGTTTCCGCTTTCAAATAAAATCAGAGCTCTTTTCACGCTGCTGCTTGGCTACTTCCGGTCTGAAAATACCTGTGGATAGTTTGATCTCGTCCCATTCGTTCCTTATGGAGAATTAGCTGAAACGCCCTAATATAATTACATATTTAATTGACACAAAACGAGCAACAAGTTACAGCCAATGTTTAAACCTTTACTTATGAGGTAAATCTTTCACCAGGGAAACCCATGTGTTTATAAAAAAGTGCTGCTTTGACTCAAAGCTAATGTGTTGCTAACCTATATTTAATTTTAGGTTAAAATAACTCTGCAACAGGGGTCTCCAACTTTTTCTCTAGGAGAGCTACTTTTGCAAAAGAAAACTGGTGGGAGCTACTAGGCTACTTTTAGCAATTCCAAAAAATTAAGTTAGCTGTGGCATAGTTGAGGCTTGTTGCCAATATCTATTTTGAAGTGGACAAATTAGATGTTTAAAGATACATTTACAGTAGAAATTGGCATGTAATAAATACAATTTGAGTAATAAAACATAATTTGTATGTTTCCAAAAGCCTTTGGCAAGCTACTTGGAAGGTGGTGGCGAGCTACACACTACACATTCAACCACTTTTACAATCAACCATAGCCAACCACAACCAACTGCAACCAACCATAACCAACCACAACCACCCTACAACTAACTGCAACTACTTCTACAACCAACCATAGCCAACTACAACTACCCCACAACCAACCCTACAACTAACCCACAAACAATCGTAACCACCCCACAACTAACTGCAACCACTTCTACAACCAACCATTGTCAAGCATAACTACCTCACAACCAACCGCAAACACACCACAACCACCTAACAACTGCAAACCCCCCACAATTAGGCTACGCCACAACCAACTCTACAACCAACTACAACCAACACCACCCCACAGCTTTCTTACAACCACCCCACGACCAACCACAGTCACCCCATCAACATAACCACTCCAAAACCAAAATATTATCACCTCCACAAAGATATAAAACCATCACCACAACTAACTACAACCACAACCACCACACAACCAACTCCACAAACAATTGCATAGCCAGCCTACAAACAACCATAACCAACTGCAACCACATCAACACCACCACACCCAAGTGCAACCAACCACAACCACCCCACAACCAACTGAAACCACTTCTATAGCCAACCATAACAAACTGCAACCAACCAACCACAACCACCCCACAACCAACTGTAACCACTTTTACAACCAACCATAGCTAACCACAACCACCCACAACCATCCCTACAACTAACCCACAAACAACCACAACCACTCACACCCAAGTGCACCACATCTATAGTACAACCTACAGCAACCAACCATTGTCAACCACAACTACCTCACAACCAACCACAAACACTCCACAACTACACCAAAACCAACTCCACAACCAATTCTACAACCAATACCACCCCACGGCTTCCTTACAACCACCCCACAACCAACCACAATCACCCCACAACCATCAACATAACCACTACAAAACCAACAAAAATTATCACCTCCACAATTAACCAAAACCATCACCACAACTAACTACCACAACCACCACACAACCATCTCCACAAACAACTGCATAACCAGCCAACAACCAACCACACAACCAACTGCAACCAACCAGTCAACCACAACTACCCCACAACTATCCCTACAACTAACCCACAAACAACCATAACCTCCCCACACCCAAGTGCAACCACTTCTACAACCAATCGTGACCAATGACAACCAACTGCAACCAACAAACCACAACCACCCCACACTCAAGTACAACCACTTCTACAACCAACTACAGCCTTCTGCAACCAACCACAACTACCCCACAACCATCGCTACAACTAACCCACAAACAACCACAACCACCCCCAAGTGCAACCACTTCTCCGACCAATCATGACCAATGACAACCAACTGCAACCAACCAACCACAACCACCCCACACTCAAGTGCAACCACTTCTACAACCAACTACAACCTTCTGCAACCAACCAACCACAACCACCCGACAACCAACTGCAACCACTTCTACAACCAACCATGACCAACCACAACCATCCCACAGCCAACCACAACCAACTCCACAACCAACTCTACAACCAAAACCGCCCCACAGCTTCCATACAACCACCTCATAACCAACTGCAACCACCCCATAACCATCCCTGCACCTAACCTACAAAAACCACAACCATCTCACACCCAACTGCAACAACTTCTACAACCAACCAATGCCAACCACAACCAACTGCAACCAACCACAGTCAATCACAACTACCTCACAACCAAGCGCAAACACCCAACAACTACGCTACAACCAACTCCACAACTACAACTAGCACCCCACAGCTTCCTTACAACCACCCCACAACCAACTACATCTAACCACAATCATCCCACAACCATAAACATAACCACCCCAAAACAAAAACAAAAAAAATCACCTCCACAACCAACCAAAACCATCACCACAACTAACTACAACAACCTACAACCAACCACCCAACCAACTGCAACCAATGACAACAATCATCACGACCATTTTTTATGTATTTATTTTTCAACTTTTTTCCCCTGCACAAACTCAGGCACACATGTATCACACCAAACGCAACCATGAGAAGCCGTCACATACTAGTCCAGTGACACAAGTCTAAATGATGCCTCAGAAGCGTCTCTTCTTTGGTGCTGTGTCATTAGAGGTGCATGTGCTCGTTTAGGTGCCGTGTTCGACCCCGAGGCAGGTTCCCATCAGCCCGGCAGCTGTGTCGCTTCCTCCTCTCGCTCACTTCAAACAGTCTGATTTTTAAAAGCCAAAAGTCAAAGGTTTTACAATAGGATGTTTAGGTTTAAAGTCCAACACCAGTCACGTCTGATTCTACACTGTACAAAGTAAAAGGGCGGTTCAAGTTAAAAATGCTATTTCTGCTTAAAAGTTTTATGGTAATTAAGCTCATGTATGTGAGTTGTCTCTTATTTTCTCTCTCTCCTCTCCCCTTATACCTTCTTTCTCTCCCCCCTCCCATTCTCTTTCTCTCTCTGCCTCTCTCTCTCCTCTCACTTGCCTCTTCTCTTTCCCTCTCCCTCCCTCTCTCCTTCCTCTCTTTCTCTGTCTCCCTCTCGCCTTCCTCTCTCTCTCTCTCTCTCTCTCTCTCGTCTCTCCCCTCTCTGTCTCTCTTTATCTCCTTCTCTCTTTCTTCTCGCTTTCTCTGTCTTTCAATCTGTTGCTCTCTTCGCCATCTCTCTTCTCTCTCTTGTTTTCGCTCTCTCTCTCCTTCCCCCCTTTCTCCTTCCTCTCTTTCTCTGTCTCTCTGTGTGTTTTTCTCTCCCTCCTCTTTCTGTCTCCCTCTCTACCCTCTCTCTTCTCTTCATCTTTTTGTCTCTCTCCTCTTTCCCTCTCTTTCTATCTTTCTCTCTCCCCCTCCCTCTCTTTCTCTTCCTCTCTCTCTATTCTCGCGTTTTTCTTCTTTCTTTCTGCCTCTCTGTTTTTCTCTTTCCCTCTTTTCTCGCTCCGTGTCTGTCTCTCTCTTGTCTCTCTCTTTTCTCTCTCTCTCTACCTCTCTCTTCCTCTCTTCTCTCTCTCCCTCTCCTTCTCTCTCTCTCTCTCTCTCTCTCTCTCTCTCTCTCTCTCTCTCTCTCTCTAAAAGTCTAAATTGAAATTCTTTGACTCACTGTCAAGTTCTATCAACACAAAGATTGATTTTTTACAGTGTACCTGCTCTAAGAAAAACACTAGAAAAACAAGCAGCTTTTAGTCAGATTTTTTCAATCAAAAGGTCATATTGTTGTTAATAATCTGGTGCTGACACATGGATCAATCTTCACTGATAAATAATAATTACAACAGCCTACTTTACAATATAATCTAAGCTTCACTGCGCCTGCGCACTGGGCTCACCTCTGCAGACTCCAAACTGTCCTGTACAACAGCGACATCTGCTGCACTGTCACTGGTAACTGCAGCTAATTTAAACTGTTGGATTGATTGATTATTATCTTAGTCTATGTTGTTATTTCCTGGTTGAGCATGAGAAGACTGGCATAAGAAAGCAGGTTGTGGTCTCTAAAGTGAAAATAAAACCAGATGCTTGGCCAGCACAAAAAAATGAGTCAGAACCTATTTTTCTTTTGGACAAACAGAACAGAGAGATTTAATAATAATAATAATAATAATAATGCATTGGATTTATACAGCGCTTTTCACGACACCCAAAGACACTTCACATTATGTATTATTCATTCATCCCACACTAGGTAGTGGTAAGCTACTATTGTAGCCACAGCTGCCCTGGGCAGACTCAGTTCAGTTCAGAAAACTTTATTTATCCTCAAAGAGGCAATTCCGTTTGCAGTCAGCATCACAAAATAGAAACAACAAAAATACATACAACATCAACTAGTCAAGTGCAGTGACATACGATGGACAACAGAGCTGGTCATCAGTTCAATGGCGTAAATAGCCTAAGCATAAAACATAATGTGCAACAGTCACATTACGCAGAAAGGGATAAGGTGCAAAAGTTGCCTTAGCACAAGTGCACAGAAAAAACAAACGAGAAAAAAAAAAAAAAACTCTGCTTTATTGTCTTATAGTATTTAAAAGCTGAAGGGCAGATGGGATAAAAGCGATTAGTTTTCCTGCTGGGGGCAAAATAACGCCTCCCAGAGGGCATCAGAGAGAATTTCTCTTTAAGGATGTGACTGGAACTGCCAATGATACACTTGGCCTTCTGCAGCACCTGCCTGCTCCATAAAGAATTTAAGTCAGGCATCTGAACACCTATAATCTTTGAGCAGGTCTTACAATGTTGTTCAAACTATTTTGACAAGCCATGAAACCATGTTATAAAAGAAAATGTTAAAAGACTCTCGATAAAAGAATGATAAAAGGCACATAAGATTGGTTTAGAGACAATGAAGGAGTTTAGTTTGCGCAGCAGATGTAATCTTTGTTGACCTTTTTTTGCAACTGTGTTTGACTGACGGACGCGAGGCTGCCATTATGCACCATCAACCCCTCTGACCACCACCAACCATTCATACACACACCAGAACCATACTATGCAATGTGGGTGACGTGTCTTGCCTAAGGACACAGCAACGAGTTTCTCCTCTGTTCTTTAACTTTAACTTTATTGTCCACCAAAGTGGAAATTTGTCTTTGGTTCACCATCACATACACAAACAAACAGTCAGACCATTCATCAGGCTTCTTGCCAATAAATACAATAAATACATATTAAAAGAAAAGACGTGTGCTGCACATACACCATGCAGCACACGTCTATTTGACAAAATGACAGCATTTGGCACAAATGAACCTTTGAACACCTTTTTTATTGCCAGAGGCATTCTATATCTGCGCCCTGATGGCATCGGCCTAAACTCGCCACATAGAGGATGCTCACTGTCTCTAGACATGGCCATCCTGAGCACAGCTGACTGGTAAAGAAGCTCGATCTTTGCTTGGTTTTTGCCGATTATCTTCCCAGTATTCTTGACTATTCTGTTCAGCTTGATCTTATCACCCCACTGTGGCACCTGAGGTTCCTCCGCAGTCTCCCAACAGGGTGCTGCCCAGGCCCAGCCCTGCTTAGCTTCTGAGATCTGACGGGATCAGGCTTTGGCATGCTGGTATGGCCACCCTTTATTTATCTGAATTTACCAGTGAGCAAAGCAAAACACAACTACAGCTGTTTTTGAAGAAGGAAAGTGTGATATTGTTAATAATGCTGTGTTGTTTAGGTAAATATGGCAGTTAATATTTTAAATAGTTTAGAAAAGCTGCCCTTGAACTCAACTGCTCCTTTTGTTAATGAAGCCACAATGATCATTGTTTCTAAATGACATAATAATTAGTTTCATTCTAAACTTTAATAAAGCCTGTGTGTGTCTTTAAATGCAGCTGCTCGGTGCTTCCTGCTCCTCCTCACATCTACACAGAGCTGTGGCTGCAGCCTGGCTCCTCCCACAGCTCTCACTCACTCTTAAGGTTCATTTGTGTCAAAGTCAAACTCTGAGTCGCTCTGATCCAGGAGAGATGGCGCAGAAAGCACTCGACCAAGAAGCCTTTTCCTGTCCCGTCTGTTTGGATCTACTGAAGGATCCGGTGACTATTCCCTGTGGACACAGCTACTGCAGGAACTGTGTCCAACAGCACTGGGACCAAGAGGACGAGAAGCAGCTCTACAGCTGTCCCCAATGTCGCCAGAGCTTCAGCCCCAGGCCTGTCCTCATCAAAAACATCATGTTAGCAGATTTAGTAGAACAGCTGAAGAAGACTCATTATGATGTTGCAGCTTTAAAGAAACACCAGCTGGTGGCGCCGTCACACAAGCTCCAGGAAAACATCTGCTCTCAACATCACAAAGTGATGGATTTATTCTGTCGCAGTGACCAGCAGATCATCTGCACTCTCTGCTCTGTGGACCAGCACAAGGGCCACAACATAGTGTCGGCTGCAGCAGAGAGAGCCCAGAGGCAGGCAGAGCTGCCGGCCAGGAGGGCCCTGCTGCTCCAGAGCCTCCAGGACAAAGAGACAGACCTGAAGAGGCTCCAACAGGAGGCCCAGGACATCAGCCGCTCTGCCCAGACAGCAGTGCAGCACAGCAGGGACAGCTTCAGAGAGATGGCCCTTCTCCTGGACAAAAGACGCTCTGAAGTGGAGCAGCAGATCCGCTCCCAGGAGGAGACCCAACTGAGCCGAGTCCAAGAGCTCCAGGACCAACTGCAGCAGGACGTGACTGAGCTGAAGAGGAGCATCTCTGAGCTGGACACACTGTCCCTCAGCCCCGACCACAACCAGTTTCTACAGCTCTACGCTTCACTGTCCACAGACACACAGAGCACAGAGCCAGCCAGGATTCAGACAGGGCCCCGGAGCTACTTTGAGGAAGTGACCAGAGCTGTGTCAGCGCTCAGGGACAAACTCCAGCTCACTCTGGAGGAGGGCCTGACCAACGTCTCACTGGCTCTGAGTCATGTCCATGTTTTACTGTCACCAGCTGAACCCAGCTCCAGAGAGGACTTCTTACAATATTATACAGAAATCACTCTGGACCCAAACACAGCTCACTCTCAACTGTCTCTATCTTTTGAAAACAAAAAAGTAACACTTCTGAGTGAACGCCAGAGTTATCCTGATCATCCTGAAAGATTTGATGAATTTATTCAGGTCCTGAGCAGAGAGTGTCTGACAGGTCGTTGTTATTGGGAGGTGGAGTGGAGCGGGGAGTCTGTTTATATAGCCATTTCATACCTCGATGTTGAGAGAAAAAGATCCTTTTATCAAAATAGATTTGGGGGAAATAAAAAATCCTGGACCTTAGAATGTGACATAAGGTGTCCTACATTCACTTTTAACTCCCGGTCCAAGCGCTCAAATCAGCTCTCAGGTCGGGTCTCGTCCAGAATCGGGGTTTACCTGGACCACAGTGCAGGGGTTTTGTCCTTTTACAGCGTCTCTGAAAGTACCATGAGCCTCCTCCACAGAGAACAGACCACTTTCACTGAGGTTCTCTACGCTGGAGTCGGGTTTGTGCATATGAAAGATCGTCGTTACATTACTGGATCCAATGCATATTTCCCTAAGCTCAAATAGCAGCCTCCTCCACAGTTTTGGCTCGAATAGTTGTCTTTTATTTTTATTATTATACAGCAATTGAAAAAGCAGGCCTATATTATTCAAGTATCTATAATAAAGAAAAGTTTTAAATGTAATAAGTCTGATGAACATGGGAAGTTTCTCTGCCTGCAGCGAGTGACCCGAATTGTTCACAAACTATTCTGTCTGTTCACAAAATGTATAGCGTCATTTATCTGTGCTGTGATCTTCCTGGTTTGTAATTTCTTTGTGTAAATGTTGTGCTGTTCTAATAAACTTGTCTTCTTTAATCTGCTTCTGTTTTTTTTCTGTGTCTTGACATAGAGTAAAAAATATGTTGTACAAAAGAAGCATCCAGCTAAACGTGACAGTAAATATGTTATGTACAGATGGGTGGGCAAGATATTAACTCATCGTTGTGTCCTTAGGCGAGACACTCCACCCACATTGCTCAGTCTGAATCTGGTGTAGGTGTGAAGGGTGATTCATAGTTCTACGTTATGTTCTGTCTTGTTTTGTTTCCCCGGGGGCGTCTGTTGGCCAATCAGAAAGCTCGCAGCAACACTAGCACCCGTGTTTGTGCTGTTCTCGCGCTGCTACGCTCAAAAGTCACTTGGCGTTAAAGTTGATCTTGTGACCTGGTTGTGATTGGTTTAACTCTACAACTACAATTGGCTTTAAATGCATTTATTTTAGTAGTTTATAGCTTTACATGATCATAATTCAGTCAAACATGAAGCTTCCAGGTAAAAGTTGATGATTTAGGACATTTTAACTGCAACAAACGGACTCAAAAACAGCTTTTTTTAAGAAGGAAAATGTAATAAGTTCAACTGTGTGTGATTTCAATGTCTGATAAATGTGAGAAGCTAAAGTCTTGTTGTTTATCTGCTTTGCTACAACTGTTGACTTGATTTTCTCTTTTTTACATGTCAGTTACAAACCCAGTGCTCAGTAGACTTGTGGTGGGTTGAATTTGTTATCAAACTGTAGTTTATTTTTCCTGTTTTAGCTGTTTATTGAACTCTTACAAGAGAAAATGTCCTTTCTCTCCATTGACTCTCTCAGCATGAACATTTAGATTGCTGTGATGTCATCTGCAGAACCTCTATTGTAAATGTATATCTTGAAATCATCTTGCGACCCCGAGATTTCCCCCCTGAGGGATCCCGACCCCCACTTTGGGAACCACTGGTTTAACTGACTGGACACAGACAGAAACTCCAATGGCAGCCTGTGCGAGGACCTGACCATGTGACTGAACTATAAATCACCTTTGAATGGTTAGTAGTGGTCGAAAAGGGCGATGGTGCAAAATGACAACCTTGCTTCTGTCAATCTGCCCCAGGACAGCTATGGCTCTCCATCAATGAACGTGGAGTGAATGAATACTGTGCATAATGTGGAATATCTTTGAGTGTCTGAGGCCTTGTCCACACGAAGCAAACTCAGGTGTTTCTGATCAAATATTTGACCTAAACCTCACTTCGTCCACATGAAGCAGAAACCCGGTCCCAGAGTGAAAAGATTTCAAAACTCTGGTTTAGCGTCTCCACAGTTACGCTGACGACATCACTGCCCCAGAGTCACATCTCATCTGCAGAATGTACTGACCGTTATATGATGTTCACTGTTGCACCATAAACCTCATAAGACAGGGACGAATTAAATAAATTCACTACAATCTCCATTAAATCCGTTTTGAAGCTTTGTCAAAATATCCCAAAGAATCTGAAGCATAAATCCACTTTCTATGTCTCTTCTGTAGGTTTTAGAACCATGTTGTTCATTCAGAATGTTTGCTATGTTTAAAGAATTCTCTGCTAAGTTTCTGTTTACATTCTGCTACTTTTCTGCTCATGCTCAGTGTCAAGTCTTCTTTTAGTTTTGTGACTTTCTGTGTCAGTGTCACAGCGCCACACTCTGGTCAGTTACAGGAATTACACGGACTTCAGGCTGGTTTACTGATTCATGTGGACGTTCACAAATCCTAAAACAGCTTTTTCTTTATCCTCGAACTTGTCACGTGGGCTTTAAGTCACTTTTCTGCTGGAAACTCTTGTCTGGCTTTTGTCATTAAATCTTACATTTATTCAGTGTTGGGTATAACTTTGTGATTACAATTTTAAAAACAAAATCCACAGCCATGACTTATTCTGTAAGATAAAACTGGTTAAAGTCACAGTTCAGCAGCTGGAACAGGGTAAAGGCTGGTTCTGTGCAGATGTTACAATGGGCATCCCTCATGACTGAGGCCCTCGTCTGTGGCTGTTTTTTAACAGGACAACGCTGCATGTCACAATGTTCGCTTGATGCAGGGCTTCTTCAGGGAGAATAACATCACTCTTTTGGACCATCCTGCATGTTCTCCTGATTTAAATCCATAGAGAACATTTGGGGATGGATGGAAAGGGAAGTTTATAAAAATGGTCATCAGTTCCTGACAGTTGATGCTCTTTGTGGAACCATCTTCATCACTTGGAGCAATGTTCCCTTTAGATTCCTGGAAACACTCACATCCAGCTGCCCAAATGAATGTTTGAAGTGATTAAGAAGAACGATGGAGCTCAGTCCTACTGAGAACATTTTTTAGCTCTGGTTTGGAGAGTTTTTTGTTATTTTTTGAGCGTTGGTCTTAAACTTTTCATCAGCGGATAAACAGCCCATTTCAGTTCAATTGTTGTTTTTAATACATTTTAAGTGCTTTTTGTCACACTCCCCCTTCTTTCTTTTGCATAATGTAGCTCTGCTTAAAAACCTCATTAAGATCCAAATGTGTAAAAGGTAAATTTTTAGCTTACTTTCAACTGGTCTTCAGATTTTGATCAGGGGTGTACATTGGCTTTACCGCTGAGTCCAAACTTTCCTGTACAACAGCGACATCTGCTGGACTGTAAGTGGTAACTGCAGTTAAAAAATGCACCAGAGGATTATAAAAACTACAAAAGTAAAACGCTTAAAGCAAGTTAGACAAACATTTCACACACAAAAAATATATATATTTTAGCCTATTCCCAGTTTGATCTATTTTGGTGACGTTTGTTACTTCCTGGTTGAGCAAGGGTTAGTATTAGTCTGATCCGGAGGGACAGAAGTGAGCAGGTTGCCATGATAATGAGTTTAACTGTTGTTTTTATCTTAACCTTTACCCCAAACCTTTTCCCTAGTCTTACCCATCACTGTAACTTTTTTCCTAAACTTACCCATTCTTTTAAACCTAGTCACTGTCCCTCCGGATCCGACTATTTAGCTTTAACCTTCCAGCCGCCATCTCAGGGAGAGTCTACTAGAGAGAGATTTTAAATTACCTTTTATTACTTTGATAATTTAAACTTTTTGTATTTATGCATTTATTCATGCTTCTGTTTAGCCAAACTAACTGAAAACACCTTGGAAAAAAAAAAAAAAAAAAAAAAAAAAATGCATCAAATCCAGCCCAGTGAAGTGCTTTTAGACTTTTAGAGTATTTACTGCTGGGTTTCACACTTTAGAATTCATGGCAGTTATATTCCAGGTTGGGGGCAAGATAAATTGTCCTTTGTCATTACAATAATTCCAAAAATATTTCACAGTTTTTAAAATTGGTGATTAGACCAATTAAACTTTTCCATTGCGAAATAAACTTTGTATTTTCTACAAAAAGTATTTGATAAATGCAGCACTTTGTGAAAAAAATGAGACAAGTGTGAACTGTCTATATTGAATAATAAAGAATTTTAATTCTCATTAGAGGACAAATGCTGCACTCTGATTGGCTGTGCTTGGGTGTTCCTCTTCAGTTACCCCACCTTTAATATTACACATGTGTCCACATTTACATTATACTGTATTACATTACATTAAGGGGTGCACGGTAGCCAAGTGGTTAGAGCTCTGGCTTCCCAATAAGGAGGTCGTGGGTTCGACTCCCGGGTCGGACCATATCAACATCTCACGATCTCTCTGGGTGGAGTTTGCATGTTCTCCCCGTGTCACCGTGGGTTTTCTCCGGGTACTCCGGTTTCCTCCCACCGCCAAAAACATGCATGTTTAGGTTAATTGGGCATCACTGTAAATTTCCCTTAGTGAGTGAATGAGAGAGTGAATGGTTGTCTGTCTAACCCTGCGGCAAGTTGGCCACTGTCCAGGGTGTTCCCCCGCTAAGGCCCAAAGTTACTGGGATAGGCTCCAGTCACCCGCGACCCCTAACGGGATTAAGCGGTAGAAAATGAATGAATGAATGAATGAATGAATACATTACATTATGTTGCATTATACACTCAAGGAAAAAAGATACGCAACATTTTAATATTCGAAAATTCTTTAGAAAACGAGAACATTTGTAAAAATGTGTTGCATCATGATTTCAGTCCATAGTAAGCTGAAGACAGGTGAACAGATTTCTTGGCTTGACTGATTGTGAGAACAATAAAGAGTGCATTACAGGGTCGTTAACTGTGCTCAAGTCTTCTCTATTAAAGGCACCAGAATGAAGCCAAAAACACACTTCTTCACGATGCCACGATTGTCCAACCAGAGAGGGATCAGGCTCCAAGCTGGACGGTGAGCTGAAGAGGAGCATCTCTGAGCTGGACACACGGGTGACCCCCGTGTAACAACCGCTGCACAAGACCAACCTCTCCCCGCACATCTCAGTGACAGGTGACAGGTTCACCCGCCACCAGGTCCACAGCCGAGACCATTGGGACACACCACAGGCCAGTGTCTTCAGAATCATCTGTCGACCAGAATAATTTGTAATCACCTCCACGCTGACGATATTCGACCATATCAGCCATTAGCTGGATCAGTGGTTACCCCCCAACATCGCCAAGCTCGGGTCGAATGGTGCACTGCACATCGTCGTCCCCATTGAAAATGTCTGGGATCTGCTCAGTGTGCGTGTCCACCGACGTGAACATCCTCTCGAAACTCAGCACCAGCTGAGGGCGGCACTGGTGGAAGAATGGATCAACTCAGACACTACTGCCGATTCATGAGGCTGAATAACTGCTGTCCAGGGCCAACGGGGGTCACGTGAACTATTGACAGTCTGATGTCACTTTTGGTTTGGGGGTTACTCTGTTGTTTGGTTGTGTTATTGGACTCGAAATTGTGTAAACGCTGCAACAGTTGGCCTGAGGATTAGAAATGAATTAAGGGTTC
The DNA here is from genome assembly GCA_038363315.1 of Mugilogobius chulae. NCBI lineage: Eukaryota > Metazoa > Chordata > Actinopteri > Gobiiformes > Gobiidae > Mugilogobius > Mugilogobius chulae. The sequence goes on from CM076396.1 coordinate 2,095,921, forward strand.
ATATGAAACAGGCGGATCTCAAAAATAAAATTATTCTGCCCCCAAAACTCCAAAAACTGAGTGTTGCGTTTCCTTTTTCCTTGTATATTGTACAGTCTGTCATTCCAAGAACATTGTGGATAAATTGCGTGCACTTTGCATTCCAGTGCATTTTAGAAGTTTTGTAGTCACATCTCAGCAATAAGTTTTTATATTTCCAAAGGCTTATTAATCTGTTATAACTTCTTTTGTCTGTGCTAGGCTGCAGTGCATTTTGGGAGCTGTAGATTAAATTGTTGCATGCTTTTATGAGAGGGCCACTATCAATAATCAGAAATCATTCCGAGGGCCACATAAAATCATCTTGAGGGCAGAATTTGGCCTCTGGGCTGCCAGTTTGACACTCCAGCTCTAGTCATAGGTGTGTTCAAGATGGTCAAGACAGTACAGGAGCCTGGAGCCGGTGTCGGGGGATCGGGTGTGAGCACAGTGTTACGACGGCCCTGGTAATCTTGAGAGATCAGTCAGAGTGCAGGCGGCTTGACAGACTGTCGAGACGAGAAGAAAGCAACCGCAGCCCAACTTTACAGCCTTTACAGCTATGATGCATGATGGGAAATGTAGTGCAGTGAACACGAGTGGACTGACAGCTGATTGGCTTTGACGCGCTGCAGTTCCTCCTCTGTCTTTATCGTATCGGTCTACTTCTATAACATCACACGTGTTTAACATGAGTCAGAAAAGACTGTTGAAAGTCATTTTTTTCATACTCAAATCTGAAGTGTGCAAACTTTATCAAGAGCTCTGGTGATGTATGAGAGAAACAGAAAATAGTTTACAAAGTAGTATGTAGTTTTATTCATTGCAACACAAACAAACGCGAGGCCTGAGTGAAGTGTCCAGCTTGAATCTCCGCCCCTTTGCTTCAGCCGCCAGCTCTCATCTGCTATTCAGTCAGATTTTCGCTTCATTAACACACCTATTATTTTAATGCTCATAAGTACATAAGTTATTTTGAATATAAAAAGTTAGCCACGGGTTTTTGTGCTGTTTGTAAGTCTACCAATCATCAACAGATTCAAAACTCTCAAAACAAAAAAATCATTATAAAAGATATAAAGCTAAAGGTACAAAGTGTGTTCAGGACAGAGAGGGCAATGATACGTGTGAAGTCAGGATCCTGAACTCTGCTGTGTAATAAAAAAATAGACTTTGGCCTTTTAGAAAAGTTGCTCAACAAACCAAAGCTTTGTTGAACTACTGCCTCTTTTCTTATCGTTCATAATGATTAACTTTCATAATAAACTGTAATAAAGCTGTGTGTGTCTTTAATGTAGATGCTCCTCCCACAGCTCTCACTCATTCTTAGGTTCATTTGTGTCAAAGTGAACCTCTGAGTCGCTCTGATCCAGAGAGATGGCGCAGAAAGCACTCGACCAAGAAGCCTTTTTCTGTCCCGTCTGTTTGGATCTACTGAAGGATCCGGTGACTATTCCCTGTGGACACAGCTACTGCAGGAACTGTGTCCAACAGCACTGGGACCAAGAGGACGAGAAGCAGCTCTACAGCTGTCCCCAATGTCGCCAGAGCTTCAGCCCCAGGCCTGTCCTCATCAAAACATCATGTTAGCATATTTAGTAGAAGAGCTGAAGAAGACTGCGCTCACAGCGCCCCCTGCTGACCGCTGCTATGCCGGGCCTCAGGATGTGTCCTGTGATGTGTGCACTGGGAGGAAGCTGAAAGCTGTTCAGTCCTGTCTGCAGTGTGTGGCTTCTTACTGTGAGAGCCACCTCCAGCCTCATTATGATGCTGCAGCTTTAAAGAAACACCAGCTGGTGGCGCCGTCACACAAGCTCCAGGAAAACATCTGCTCTCAACACCACAAAGTGATGGATATTTCTGTCGCAGTGATCAGCAGATCATCTGCTCTCTCTGCTCTGTGGACCAGCACAAGGGCACGACATAGTGTCGGCTGCAGCAGAGAGAGCCCAGAGGCAGGCAGAGCTACCGGCCAGGAGGACCCTGCTGCTCCAGAGCCTCCAGGACAAAGAGACAGACCTGAAGAGGCTCCAACAGGAGGCCCAGGACATCAGCTGCTCTGCCCAGACAGCAGTGCAGCGCAGCAGGGACAGCTTCAGAGAGATGGTCCTTCTCCTGGAGAAAAGACGCTCTGAAGTGGAGCAGCAGATCCGCTCCAGGAGGAGACCCAACTGAGCCGAGTCCAAGAGCTCCAGGACCAACTGCAGCAGGACGTGACTGAGCTGAAGAGGAGCATCTCTGAGCTGGACACACTGTCCCTCAGCCCCGACCACAACCAGTTTCTACAGCTCTACACTTCACTGTCTACACAGCCAACCAGGATTCAGACAGGACCCCGAACTACTTTGAGGAAGTGACCAGAGCTGTGTCCGAGCTCTGGGAAGAAATTAATTCTCTCTGGAGGAGGGCCTGACCACTCTCACTGGCTCTGAATCATGTCGACACTTTACTGTCACCCACTGAACCCAGTTCTAGAGAGGGTTTTTGCAATATTATACAAAAATCACTCTGGACCCAAACACAGCTGAGACCAGACTGTGTCTGTCTGATGGAAACAGAAGAGCAACACGAATGAGAGGACCCAGAGTTATCCTGATCATCCAGATAGATTCATTTACAGGGAGCAAGTCCTGAGCAGAGAGAGTCTGACAGGTCGTTGTTATTGGGAGGTGGAGTGGAGCGGGAATTTGGGTATTTGCATAGCAGTTTCATACAGAGATATTCAGAGAAAAGAAAATGCTGATAATTGTGTTTTGGACACAATGATAAATCCTGGGCCTTAGATTGTGATAAAACCAGTCCTTCATTTCAGTTTAACTCAGTCAAGTCCCAGGTCTCAGGTCCGGTCTCGTCCAGAATCGGGGTTTACCTGGACCACAGTGCAGGGTTTTGTCCTTTTACAACGTCTCCGAAAACACCATGAGCCTCCTCCACAGGAACAGACCACTTTCACTAAACCTCTCTACGCTGGAGTCAGGATCGCCTCTTCTTTGGTAATAATGTTGGAGCCACTGCACATTTTCATAACTCAAATAGCAGCTTTGGCATAGTTTTGTCTCAAACACATCTGTAAGAATAAAACAAAAAACATCCAAACATTAGACTAGAACTTTTCAACACAACGTGTTAGTAAGATAGATAGATAGATAGATAGATAGATAGATAGATAGATAGATAGATAGATAGATAGATAGATAGATAGATAGATAGATAGATAGATAGATAGATAGAAAAAACACAAACACACAAATGTAAAAACACATAAACGCAAAACACAGGACATAAAACACAAACACACAAATGTAAAAACACAAAAAAACATGTCCAATGTGCCTCCCCAGGACTACAGATGGAAATTAGCTGTAAGCTACAATCTGGTACAAGCATCTCTGCCATTGTGCTTAATGTAATTGTACATTGTCCTTAATAAACATTACCTTACCTTACAAACACACAAATGCAAAAACACAAACACAATACAAAAACAAACGCTAAACACAAATGTAAAAACACAAACATAAAAACACAAAAACACAAAAGCTAAAACACAAACACAATACAAAAACACAAATGCAAAAACACAAACACCGACCGACTGAAGGATGACACCAGAAAGTGGCACAGAAAAGACTGGTTTACATCTGGTTCAGTCCTGATATGGAGACGCACGGACGCTTTTAACACCTGCGCTGGAGTGTTTCTGTTACAGGATTGATTATGTTGGACGGTTTGTCGTGTTACTCATGAACTGGATGTGTGGACCCGACACTGAGATTCCAGAATTCATTGATTGACTGTGATCAAAGTCAAACTAACTTCAGATCAATCTAAACATGGATATAATATTTATCCCACCCCACTCCCTTTCCATCCTCCCAGGGAGAACTGTGTTTTGGCAATAGTCTGTCTCTTATCTCCAGTGCATTCGACTGTCCTTCATGATCACGCCACAGCAACTGTCAACATCCAGGTGGTTTTGGCTCTTACTTCCAACACACTCTCAGATACAATCCCGAAGGCCACTGGCACAGACTGTTCTGTAAACATCTTGGACTGTCCTGTTAAAGCGAACCCTAGCTACAATCACATGTTTACCCTAAAACACTTATAATATCACTTATATAAATTCAGAACAAAAACCTTGAAGGTATTTGTAGTTTTATAAAAATCATGTTTTTAAAAAATCACATGGCTGCCATTTTGGCCTGGCTGTGACGTCAATGGTTGTCTGTCTGCCCTCTGGTGGTTGTCAAGGTAACAGGCATTTGCAGGTAACTAGCAACATAAATTCCTCAGTTAAATCTTTTCAGTTTAAGCCGGAGTTTGGTCAAATACAGAACGATTCTGTGGAAAACTGAAGATAATCAAGAGGAAGAACTGGACACTGTCAGAGGTGTTTTGTTTCAACTGTTCACCCGATCGAACCACAGGAGTAACCATGGCAACAACAAAAGCAACCATTTGATGTCATTAACCCAGAATGCATTGTCTGGACAATATGGCGGCACCAGTAGCTCAAAACAATGCAGATTTTATAAAAATGGTAAGCAGTTATATATTTGTTTGTAGTTTTATTTGGAGCAAACATGAGCTGTATCAGCATTTTAGCCATATTTGTAGTTATAGTCGGGTTCACTTTAACATTGCCGTGGCCCCTGCCCCTACCCATCCCTGTGTCTATGTCGTCTGCGCCTCTTTCCTTCTTTCCCCGACCCACTTCTCACAAAAAAATGTGTTTTTGTTGTATACTTGCTTTGCATTCATTCGGAAGAGTGAGTGGCGGCGCGCAAAAGCGGCCCGGGGGCTCACTCCAAACGTAATTTCGTTGTACTCTGTGACATGACAATAAATCTTTTCTGTTCTGTTAAAAAACACAGGGCTGCAGCTAACGATTATTTCTTATAAAATTAATCTATCACTTATTTTTTTGGATTAATCGACTAATCTAATCGGCTAATTTTTAAATTTCAACCTATCTTTGCGCAATGGGTATTTGGCCTAGTAAAGCAGAAATCTACCCTTTTCTCGATCTGCTTTGTTTAACTAGCATTCGTGGTTTTCAAATTTTTGTGGCGTGCATTTGTGCATTTGTGTTTTCTATTTTGTGTTTGTGTTTTTCCCTTCAGGGTCATCGTACGAACCGATATCACCAAAAAAAAAACCCACATAAATATCTGCAGATTCCGATAACTGTACTATAACGATATAATGTGCTGTTTTTACTGTAAATGTCCAGTTAGCAGCAAAATATTGTTACTATTAGAAAAGAAATAATCAGCATTTAAGAACAAACTAAAACATGATTGAAACTGCTTTAAAATGTGTAAATAAAAAATGTGGACAAGTCCAAAGTGTAATTTCTGTCACACTGTTAAGACAATATATAACCTCATTAAGAACATAATCTGCTTGACATGCTTGATCAATCACTGCTTCTGAATGTTTTATTGAATGTGTATTGTGTTATTTATTTTGATTTGATGAGGTTTACATGATGTTTCTTAATTCCAAATTAACTATTCTAAATTAAAAAGTTCGGAATTATAAGATTTTCTTTAAGTTTACATGGAAATAATAATTTTGAATAAGGTTTACATGTTAAAGGAGGAACTATTGTAATTTTTGTCTATATTTAGGAAGAAACTATGACATAAGTAGATCAAATAATTATGTAAAGCGCTTAGAAATAGAAGCAGGTCCACTGACTTCTTTTTCAAAACTGCAGAACTGATAAGCCCGCCTCTTCATTATAAAATTTAACTTTAATAAGCCACAGATTTAAAAATTACAATGTCTTTGTTGTTGGAAAGTGTCTACTGTACATGGCAATTTTGAACTTTACATGTTTTAATTGGAATTCTAATTTTTGAGTATTCACAAGTAAATACAGACTAGTGGGTGGGGATAGGTGGTAGGTGAAGACAGGGATTTTCTGAGCACCGGAGTATCAAGCTAACATGCAGAAGTCAATCTTAATAAAACTTGGGGTAAACGAATGATGAGAGAACACTGTTGTAACCATAATAAGTTAAAACGCTAAATTGTGTTTATTTAATTCCACTTAACGTCTGGGGATTAGGAAGAGTTCTGACTAGATAGAGAGAGCACGTATGTCATTATGTAATCACATTTATTGGAAAAAAAACACATCTGCTGGATATTGGCTTTTTTAAAGGTGCACTACGCAACTTTTGGCCAAAAATAAACTTGAATGAATGCATATTTTTGTTATTTAGATTGGGGGTGTCAAATTAGTGCATAATCTATTTTGATAATCTTTAACTTCATTGTTTATGTGGAGTTGTAAAATGGACATTAGGGTTGTTCAACTTGACAACTTGGCAACAAAAAAACTAACTAATAATTTGTTTGCAATATATTAATATTTACATCTGCAACAATAATGTACGTTAATTAAATTAGATAAAAACAAAACAAAACACTTAAGTTGAGTGTTTTTCTCCACAATTATTAGGTGAGATTAAAAAATAGATTACCGTTTTCCTGGATTATAAGCCGCTACTTTTTTCATGCTATGCACAATGCTGGCAAAATGAGATTCTCATAGTCTTATATTAACAAGTGCGGCCTATATATGGAGGTTCAGAGCCTACGTCATTTTGGGGGCGGAGCCGCACGGTGCCCTCCGCAGAGTTTCCCCATAAGTTATACAAAACGAGTAAGCTACTAACGATATTAAACGGTTAGAAAACTTACAATGATTTCAAACGAAGCTCTGACCATTCCTAATGTGTTCCTTGGTTTGCACCAGTGACACATTTTATAACTCGTGATTTTTTCGGGCTAACTAGCTTACCGCTAAAATCTATAGAAAAAATGAGGGATCACCATCAAAACAAATACATCGCCTCAGATTCATGTAAGTATATCCTTGGAGTCTTTTATACAATAATCTTCTGTAGAAATCAGCACAAAATAATGCCACAGGTGCAGTTTACTGTGAGTCTAATTCTCCACTGATAATTGATAAATAATTAACCCAACTTGCACAAAAATCTTAAGCAATGTCACGTTAACTCACCTCCTGTGCTTTTCCGCAAATTACGTCGTCAAACTCATCAAGGGATATGTATGATCAAAGCTTTTCTCTTCTGCACAGGAGTTTTTCCCATCAAATATAAGTAAATATCAGGCCACTGAATGTCGGGACACTTACTAAGGTCATGCTAACATTCAGGAGCTAACTGAACATGGATCTGGAGTCACTTGCTGTTCGTTAAATTGAGTTTTTAAAGAGAGTTTTGCGATTTTTTGATGAAAATGCACCTGCGTAGCTTGAAAAGCCTGAGACTGGGCACCACTCAGGGCTCCAGTTAGCGCGCGCAGCCATCTTTGTTTACTAACAGTAAATGGGTCTATAGATGCGACTTATATTCAGGTGGGCTCAATAGGGCAGAAATTACAGTAATTAGATTAATTAATTGCTGATCATAATTAATTAATCTCTTCAGTTTTTTAATCGCTTGACAGCACTAATTTAGATCCCTTTATTACACTAAATAATTAATAAAAATATGCATTTTTGCTGTGAGCGGGCTTGCATGGCCACAAAATAGTCTAGTATTTGGCCTGGAGGAGCCCGAACACGTTTGTTACTTTCCACAGAAAAGCGGTTCCTTTAGCTGATTTGTTTTTCATATTATGGCATTTAGAAAGTCTTAAACTATAGTTTTAACTTTACCACCTTTACTCACCTCCAGAAAGTTACACAATGCACCTTTAAGCAGCAGCAGGAGAATCACATCATCAGCTCCACGTCATGTTCTGTAAGCTGAGGAAAAGTTCAGTTTGCACTTGTGTTTGCACATCAGCGCAGCATCTGTCTCCGCGTACACTCTTGTTCAAAACTTTCCGCTGCTTACATTTTTACAGAAGAAAAAAAACAGGGATTGCATCTTTGACAGCTGTCCAAAAATACCCAGAAAAAAAGTGTCCTAATAAAAAACAAAAAAACGCCAGCGCAAAAGCAAAATGATATTGTTTGTGCAGATGACCTCTGCGGTGACGGTATTCAAGCATATCGGTCATATGTTGGATCAGTGCTTACCCCCAACATCACCGAGCTCGGGTCGAATGGTGCTCTGCACATCGTCGTTGGACTTTGCAGAGGTGGTACCAAGTCGTGTTCAGTGATGAAAAAAGGTTCCAGTGCTTCAGAGCAGATGGCCGAGATCAGGTGTACAGGAAACTCAGCAGCAGCTGAGGGCGGCACTGGTGGAAAAATGAATCAACTCAGACATTACTGCCGATCCATGAGGCGATGAATAACCGCTGTCCAGGGCCAACGGGGGTCACGTGAACTAGGGCTGGCGATATGACAAAAAAATTTATATCACTATTCTCTTGGAGCCAGATCACGATTTCAATTTTATCACGATTCTTGTAAACTGTCTATTTTCAAATTGCTTTTGAGGTAAATGCAATTATCTGCTTTTTAGAAAGTTTCCTTCATCGTGAATGTCTAGATCCAGCCGCCATAGGCTGATCAGTGTAGATTTTCAGAGAAAAACAAGCGACCAATACCAAAAGAAGTGACCTCAACGCTTCAATAAAAAAAACTTCAAGTGCAACCCAAAAAATACTACCTTCAATATTCATAAGAGACTTACAAAAAACAAACAAACAGCCCAATATCGCTATAAAGAAGAAAAGTTGGCAACTTTGAGGCTGAGAAAAGTAGGTTGGAGAAAAAAGGCTGTATTTTGAACAGATGGATTAAATAGAGAAATGGGAAATCTCGATAACGTGTTGCGTTTCTTTTTTCCTTGAGTGTATTATTGGTCTGGAAAGTGCTGCGATGTCCGGTGAACAATGTGAAATGTTTGCAAATGAATCACAGAGGTGCAGACATATTACATTTATATCAAGTTGAAAGTTACTAGCATCATTTTCTATATTTTCTATTCTTACATGGTTCTTTTTGTTTACATAAAGATATACTCGATATTCAGTGTTTGGATATCTTGAAAACCATATTCACGATATTATCTAAAATTCAATATATTGCACAGCTACTCAAGACCCCTCTTCTTGTCTTGACTGTATCTGAGTTGTTTTGTCTGATGTTATATACAATGTGACAAATACTGACCTCTTGTGGCAGCAGTTGGTTCTGCCATTGAGTTATAATTGTAGTTTATTTAATTGTAGCCGTAGTGACGATGGCTGTAGCTGAAGCTGTAGCATTTTAATAGCTTTTGTTTTGTTTTTTCATATTTTTCTCTGTTACATGAGATGATCATAGATTTTCTTCTACATTTTTTAAACATTAATGTCTCTCATGATCAGACTGTGCTGTTACATGCAACAGTGCTCCCACTACAATCAGACTTCTCCACATGTGTTTATGAGATTTGGAACATTCAGTTCAGGACATTCAGATTCATCACAAAGTTAAGAGTTTACTGGTGTTAGCTTCAGTTTTCCCGTAAGGCATGTTAACATATGAGTGATTCTATGAAACCAGTTCAATAGTGAATGGTTGTGTTTGTTGTGAAATAACATCACTGCGGTTACATGATCAGGGAAATCAGACTTGGCTAGAAAACCGGACTCTACTTGGTTTTCCCCTGAAACCGGTTGGACAGTTTTGCTTCTGTTTACATGCACCAGAGTAAACCCATTACCCTGGAGAGACTGGTCCTGCTGTGTCAGACTCACTACTGCAGGATTGAGGCTGTAATTTGTTGATTACTTTAACATTATTAATGTTGTTTATTTTTATTAACTGTTTGTAATACTGTTTGTTAAATGACACACAGTTTTTTCCTGAAACATGTAGAACAGTGTTAAACATGTAGTTAAAGAGTTGTGTGTGATACTTTGTGCAAGGCACTTTATAGTTCTAAAATTCTTATTTTATGGTTGAATGTGCAGTGGACAGGGGTTGTGAGCATGCTCAGTTGCATTTGTCCAGCTGCAGACCGATTGTCTGTTTACATGAGTCTGAAATCAGACTACAATCGGTCGGGACCACGTGCGCCAACTAGTTTTCCGAAAACCGGTTTACAGCTCCTCAACAGGTCTGCCCGGGTTTACATGCACTTTGGAAAACTGGTTTAAATCAGACTAGGCTAATTATCCAGTTTTCCTGGCCTCCATGTGAACGCCCTGAGTGTTGAGTTTCCCTCTCCTCCACCTCAGACACGACTTCACCTTGAGACTTACCCCTGACTCAAACCTTCACACCTCTGCCTCAGCCCACCTCCCCAAAGAACCACCACATGCTTTCCTTTGTTATTCTAATGCTGATGTTGTAGCTCTGCCGTTGGAACAGAAACACCCCACTGTAAGACAACTGAGGCTTTTCTTCTCTTTTGCATCTCCATGTCTACATTAGCTTATCAAAAGTGTCTCTGCGTTCATGTAAAAACCTGAATTGGAATAGGCACTTTTTAAGTTGTGTCTTTGTATTCCTTTAAGCTAGCACCTTAACTTTTAAGCACTTTTTCACAGTGTTTTGTTTCCAGAAACAATTTGATAATGATGAGAAAATACAAAAACTAGTATCTAGAATGAGACATGGGCAAAATATTAGTGAAAAAATGCAAAATTGACGATTTGTGTGTCAAGAACACTCCTCTAGTGGCTAAAATGAGAAGTAGTTTGTGTTTATCCCTGGTGATACACGAGTGTTGTGTGGATGTGTGTAGTTCTTGTGTGTTGTGTGAGTGTAAGTGACTGTGTGTATGTGTGTTTGTTTGTTTGTATGTATGTGTGTAGTTTTTAGATCATAAATGTGAAATATTTATACATATATGTATATATTATGTTATGATGTTATAAATATGATCGTTTTATTCTGTGCACAAGTGTAAAACCTGATGAAACATACAAGTTATATGTCCTATCCAAAAGCTCCAGTGACAATCTGCCCTGATAATGAACTTGGGTGGAAAAATTTAGCATATTTTCACTGAAAATACAAAAAACCTCATTGGCATAGTGTGAGCCAAACTGTGCCAGTCTGTGCCAAAGGCCATTTCCACCTAAAAATATCATTACTAAAATGTAAGTTGAGTTTTTACCCTTTAAAGGAGACCTATTCTGTCAAATTCACTTTTCTAAGTTTTTAACCTTGTTATCATCATTAGTTTACTCAAAGTTATATTTGAATTGATTCATGCATGTTGAGTAATCTTGTATTGTTCTTCAGCTGCAGCTCAAGTGCTCAGAAATCCCCGTTCTCACCTACCACCTATCCCCTCCCACTTGTCTGTATTTACTTGATATAATTCAAAAGATTAATACTCAAAGTGAAGTATGTCTGGTTCAGACGCATTCCAACAATAATAATTTGTTATTTAAAATATGTTGCTTTTTACAGTTACATTTTAAAACAAAGAGGCGGGGCTTATCAGTTCTGCAGTTTTGAACAGGAAGTCAGTAGAGCTGTTTCTATTTTTAAGCTGTTTTAGATCAACTTTGTGTTTTACAATGAACAAAAGGTAAATTACTGATCTGCATGTGTTCTAGTTTCTTACTAAATATATATAAAAAAACACAATAGGACCCCTTTAATAGATTTTTTTTTTAATTTGGCACAGTTGCTGTCTCTGTTTAGAAATAGAAAACTGGGCATAAAAACCTTATTAGCTTGGTGTTATCCCCTGTTAAATATCAAAATCACTAGGTGAGAATGAAAAAATATATAATTTTTCCTTATTTAGATGTAATTTTTAAACAATTTTAGTCCATGCACAATTGATTTATAAAGTGCGTTTTTCAGCAGAGAGAGATACATAATTATAATGAATCTATAGTTTTGTAACTTTTAACAACTTCAAAGAGCATTATTGTGTAGATTTTGTGTCTCATGTGGGTGTTGCAGGAGTGCCCGCCCACAAAGACTTCTGATTGGCTGATGTGGGCTAATAGAAAGTAAGCATTGTGTTGTTTGTCTCACAGAAGAAGCAGGAGGAGAGGGACAAAAGGAGCAGCAGAGACAGACCAGAGACAGTGAAGGGGCAGAGACACAGCAGCAGCTCTTTTTGGGACAAACTTTAGAGGGATTGAACCTTCAGACTCTGTTCTTTGGTCAACGCTCCTCAGGACTTTCTGCTGTTACTTCTACATTGAACCTGCTGCAACATACTGTATGTGAGTATGACTTTATAATCTAACTCAGGGGTGCCCAAACTTTTTTCTTGGTGGGCAAAAATGTATTGCATTGAAGAGTGCCAAGGGCCAAACATAATTTTGTTCGGTATTTAAAAAACAGTCTTTTCAACACAAAATTTAATCAAACAGTTAGTCCTAACAAACTTGAACAATCCTTTGCGGGCCAAAATGAACCATCTGGCGGGCCGAATTTGGCCCCCGGGCCCCACTTTGGGCACCCCTGATCTAACTGTACACTGTAAGAAATCTTTCCGTAAAAAAACAGGAAATTCTCCTGGCAAAAAATGACCACAGGGCTCCTGCGGAGTCTTAAAAAGTCTTAAATTTGAAATGGAAAATTTAAGGTCTTAAAAAGTCTTAAATTTGTCAAAATTAGGTGTTTAGGTCTTAAATTTGAAGTGGCTTTTTTTAAGACCTTGTATTTGGAGCAGATTTATCAAAGTTAAATGAAGAATGTGCGTGTTTGTGTCAGAGAAGTTGCTTTTGCTGTGATGCCCGTCATGTAAATGAGAGTCAGATGGAGCGACAGCGCACAACAGAGGTGCGTGTAGCAGAGCACATGAGCTCACGGTTAGCTTAGCCAAAGAAAAAGCACGTTTCCCTGAGCGAGCGAGTTTTAAGGTAAGCTCACAGCGCTTTAATTCGAGCTGAAAATGTCTGACTTTACCATCGCTATGCAAGGTCTTAAAAAGGTCTTAAAAAGTCTTAAATTTTGTTGTAGAAAGTGTGCAGGAACCCTGGACCAGCAAACTGTCCGTAATTTTTCCGTTGCAATTTTACGTGTTAATTTAAAGGTTTTGTTCCGTAAAACTCCTCGGGGCAAAAAACAAAACGTTTTTTGTTAATTTAAGAAACGTTTTCATTCAAATTACGGACTCTAATGTGTTTTATATCTCCCGGAGACTTTTTCATACGGTGAAGCATTTCTCAAACAAGACAGAGACAGTTATTTTTGTCAAAGTCAAACTTTTAATAAAACATTAATATTACAACATGAACATGAACAGTAAAAACAAATGATCATAATAAAGACAATTTACCTTCGGGTTAAAGCAGGTTTGTGTCTGAAACAGTTTAAATCACTTTAGTCTTTAAGTCCTTTTCTTCTCTTTGTCCAGATTCTCTCAGAGAAACTTCTGAAGGAAAACAAATTACGATTATTAAGAAGAAATGTTCAATAAAGACCAAAACAGAATCTTAATCCTTTTATCCCAAACCTTTGTGTGACTGTCAGGCTGTTGCAGAAGCTTCAGATGTTTTCTTGACCAGACGTCACTTTATCTGAACAAAAACAGTTAAAAATATAAATCATGTCAAATACAGATGATTATTTGTTCAAATCCTCTAAAAATAGAATAGATTCAGCACTTACTTAGTTCTGTGGAAAAAACCTCATCCAGTCAAAGTTTTCAGACACTTTTGCAGCTAAAAATCACATTTAAATGAATCAAACAAGTCACTTGTTGTAGCTAAATGTAAAAACTATTAAGGAAATATATATTTTGAAATCTCTTCAGTCCAAACAGACTCACTCTGACTCTGACTGTTGAAGTTTTCCCTCCAAAACACTTGTTTTCTCCCACAATGCATTGCTTTCAGCTAGAAAATACGGACAAACTCGTAGAATATAAGAAACGGATCAGTTCATGTAAAACTACACAGAAAAGTCTTTCTTTTTACAAACAGAACTGTTAAAACACATGAAAACACCAAAACTGACAAAATCTGTCAAAATATACAGGAAACATTCCAGTTTTTTTTTTTTTACAGATTTTTTAAGAGTGATAGGTCCATTTAAGTTAAAAAGCAGCCCTGGACAAAGTCTTTGAACTTGACCTGATCAGATCAGAGCAATATTAACAAATGAAATGAGTGTATTGTGTTATTGAACTGTTTTATTGTTGTATGTTATGCTGGGTCCATGGAAATCATAGAAAAGTCATGGTCTTGAAATGACAACAGCTTCAAAATAAATCGCTCTAGAGAATCCAAACCTGTTCACATGTCAAGACAAGATCTGCAGCTTTCATTTCATGTAGTTTTAAGCAAGACTTCAACTAAGATTACTGGTAGGCTGATATGTCAAATCTGGAAAAAAAAGTGTTACAATTGTCCCTGGTCTCCTATTATAACTTTGACATCTCTTTGTTCTGTGTTTATGCCAGATTTATAAAGTCCAACTGAATGGGGTTCACCTGTGACCAGTGTGGAAAGACATGGCCCACTACTTTCAAGCTCAAAGTACACTACAGACAGGAGAAAAACCATATGAGTGTGACCTGCGTGGACACAGCTTTTCTACAACACGACTGCTCAAAGCTCACACCAGAATCCACACTGGAGAAAAACCATTCAGCTGTGATGTTTGTGAGAAGACATTTTCAGCGTCAAGCGACTTAGCCAAACATAAGAGAGTCCACACTGGAGACAAACCATTTGAATGTGACCAGTGTGGGACAAGATTTACACAGTCTTGTAGCCTAAAAACTCATGTGAGAATCCACAGTGGACAAAGACCGTACAAGTGTGAGCTTTGTGCGAAGGAGTTTACACGTTCCAATTCACTTACAGTTCACATGAGAATCCACACCGGAGACAAACCTTACAGCTGTGAGGTTTGTGGTCAGAAATGTACACGTAAGTCGTATCTCAAAGATCATGTGAGGATCCACACTGAAGAGAGGCCTTTTGAGTGTGATCAGTGTGGAACAACATTCAGGATAAAAGGGCTGCTCTCACAACACCAGCGTGTCCACAGAGATGAGAGGCCATACCAATGTGATCAGTGTGAGAAGGCTTTTAAAACATCAAAGGAACTCTCCAGTCACCGCCGAATTCACACAGGAGAAAAACCATACAGATGTGACCAGTGTGGTAAGGAGTTTACTCATTCTTCCACCTACAAATGTCACTTGAGAATCCACTCTGGAGAAAAGCCATACAAATGTGAACAGTGCAGTAAAACTTTCAGAAGTTCATCAATCCTCACAAGGCACCGTCAGATCCACACTAAAGAGAAACCATTTGTCTGTGGAGAGTGTGGAAAGGATTTTAGATTTGAGTCAAATCATCATCAACATATTAAAATCTGTCATTCTGCAGAGAAAAGCTGCAGCTCTAACCAGAACAACACTTTGAGAAAACCTGATCATCTGAAGGTGAGTCGTCTTGAACAAACTAAAGGAGGCTGGATCAATTGAACCCAAAGTCAGACTCAAAAAGCTGGAGATTAGACTTTAGAGCAGAGGTTCTCAAACTTTTCAGCACTGGGGCACCCCTGAACGTACCTGCCCTAAGCCGAGGCACCCCTTACAATTTTACATAGTACTATACTTTAAGACTGTGTTTTTTACCTTTTGTATTTAAAACGTGCACAGCTTCTTTAGATTTCATTGAAATTCACAATAAAAATTCTAAAACTAATGAGGCAAGTAAACACTAGCAAAAATAATGTAATGCCTAATTTAGAAGGGTGTTCGGGGACATACTTTACAATTCTGATATTTTAAATGCTTTTTTCTTAATAAATGATGTAATTGTATTTTATTGAAAAGGTATAAGACATGTTGTAAAATTATTTTATAATTGGAAGCTCTCATGGGGCCCCAACCTAGCTCCGCCCCTGTAAACCAGCGTTCAGAAGCTTCAGTGTGACGAGACTGTCCAGTGATCAGAGTTGCCAAGTCCGCTTTTTTATAGCGACTTTGGGCTTCTTTTTTAGGAAAGTCGCCTGTGAATTTTGACGGTCGCGGGTTGCGGTTTTTTGGGCTTGTTCCTGAGGGGCATTTTGACGTCATGAACAATAGCCGTTTTTCCTGTTTGAGTTAAGAAAATATACTCCCTCATGACAGAAAATACAGACCTTCAGTATATTATCATGCTTTAAATCATTTATGAATGATCAAATACTATTTAAAATGCATCAAAATCATTAACCCTTGTTCTGCTGTGACACATAAAGTTTGATTAGTTGATTATTTTAATTACTTTTTGTTGAGGGGCTGAGGTCGCTTGTTTTGGGCTTTTTTTCAAAGGCTAGGTCGCTTGTTGCTCTCTGAAAATCTGGCAACCCTGTGCGTGATCAGAGCAGAGAAAACGCTGCTGTTCCACAAAGTTTTGTCAGGACAGGACTTTTGTTTTATGAAACAGTCTTGTAAATGTAAAAGCTCCAGAGATCACTTTGACTATTTCCGCCGTTACGCGCCGCATTGAGTTTCTAATCCCGTATGTTTTATTTCACCGTATGTTTCGGACCTTTACTCCACGGATATAAGGCAGATTTGAAAAAATAAAGCCTCAATACGAAGCTCCAGTTTCGTAGAATATCGCTCTGTGTTGGAAACGCTTCTTTAAAGGGGACCTATTATGTTAAATTCACTTTTCTAAGTTTTTAACTTTGTTATAACGGCCTTCCTTTCATCATTAGTTTACTCAAAGTTATATTTGAATTGCTTCATGCATGTTGGCGTAATCTTTTTTTGTTCTTCAACTGAAGCTCAAGTGCTCAGAAATCCCTGTTCTCAACTACCACCTATCCCCTCCCACTTGTCTAGATTTACTTGATATTTTTCAAAAGATTAATTCTCAAAGTGAAGCATATACGGTATAAAACTGTCCCAGAGCCACTTTCCAACAATAATCATTAGTTATTTAAAATCTGTTGCTTTTTACAGTTACATTTTAAAACAAAGAGGCGGGGCTTATCAGATCTGCAGTTTTGAACAGGAAGTCAATAGAGCTGTTGCTATTTTTAAGTTGTTTTAGATCAACTTTGTGTTTTACAATGAACAAAAGGTAAATTACTGATCTGCAAATGCTCTAGTTTCTTAAATAAGAAAAAAAAACACAATAGGTCTCCTTTAAAGACAATCTGCAGCTAATGAGCTCTACATGACACAGACACGCAGCCTCTCTGAAGTGAGGATGGGAGAGAGGAAATAGAAAAGCTGTCGGAACGCAAATGTTTAAGTGAAGAAAAAGAGCGTGCTCCGGGTGTACACAACTACTGATGAAAATGAAAGTCTTTACATAAAAAATTCTATCAGACTCAGCAATTTCCCGCGGCACCCCTGGACTCACGTCACAGCACCCCATTTGAGAACCTCTGCTTTAGAGAGTCCAGACTGTATTTTCATGTAAAACACAAATTAAGTCACTGAATGAATAATCTTCTTGTTCAAAGACACTATCAGTATTTTGTATTTATAAAGAGTTTTGTTAATGCAAACTTGTTTTTTCTTTTTTGACTGTTAAATTGAAGTTTTGTCCTGGTTGATGGTTTATTTCTCTGTCATTTCTGAAACTGTCCACATGAAACATTTTCAGAAGTTGTAATCGAAAATAAGTGTATTTTTTTTTTTCCACTATTATATGACAATATGATGAATTGTGTTTTTTTTTTTTTTTTTTTTTTACAATAAACCATTTAATCTGACATTTTCTGAGTTAGTGTGTTAAATATAAAAATTCCCAACCTTGTTCCCAAACAGTTTTGCATAGTTTGATTTAAGTTTAGCAGTAACAGAAGAAAACATCTACGGTGAATATTGGTAAAGTGGGACAATGGGTAAAGTGGGACACTTAACTTTGTCGACCAATTTTGGTATTTTTTTTATTTTCATTGCTGAAAAAACTATACTGTGTTAATAATTAGAATTAGAAAATACAACTTCTGGGGGGTGTGACATCACTCCATGGGGGCGTGGCAATTGCCTGGAGAATCCAGCCTCACCGCTGTACCAGCGGATGAGTCTGGTCGCCCCCCGAGTCAACTGGATTTCTAGGGCGGAACAAAGCTCACCTAACAGACAGCGGAGGGAACTAATCAGAGAAGAGCATAAAGGCTTCTAGTGCCATAAGTTGTTGGGATTTCTCTCGCGCTGTCATCTGCCGGTAAGGGCGTTCCCTTTACCGGCTCGAGCCGACTGCACTGCCTTGACCATCTTGAACACGACTATTGACGCGATCTCTTTTTGGTAATTTAAAACGGCTTTTACCCGTGAATGGAACAAACTCTCGGTTTTCCGGTGCGCCATGTTGTTTATCCTTCCGCCGCGCTGCCTAGATCCATGCGCGCTGCCTAGATCCATGCGTGCTGCGCACAGCAGGACGTTGTTAGCAAAAACCACGTGACTGAAATAAACGATTTTCATTGCACGGTACGATCTGGATTTCAAAGGAAACGCCCTTGGAGGGGAGGGCGACCAGACTGACATTTTCTCTGTGTAAAATACAGAGAAATGTCATTCTGGATCCCAGGCAAGCGTGGCAAAGCATGTTCTAGAAGCTTTCAGTGAAAAAGTGGAGGTAGGTACAATGATAGCAACTTATGTAAATGAGGATAAATGAGCTTAAGCCAATAACTTTTAAAAACAGACACTTATTTAGATTTTCTTTGTTTAATTATGTTTGTCAATGAAACAAATTTTGTTTTTTGCTGTCCCACTTTACCAATATGCTATTGGTAAAGTGGGACACAAGATTTAACCATTTTTTTATTGGACAGTCTTCACAAAACTTATAATTAGGCATGATTTATTTTTATTAGAAATTCAATTTTTCTAAATTAAAAACACTTTTATTGATTTGTGAAAGTGCAAATGCTAGATGTTTACAAAAACTATAGGGATGGCATAGCAGCTAAGAAGTTTAGTAAACAAATTAAATAAGCTAAAAATAGACAAAAGACTACTTCAGAATAATAAATAAATAAAAGAAAAATAATAATTAGGTTAGTAGTCCATTTGTGCTTATACTGTATTTATTTCTTTCTCTAAAAACATTATCTGACACGTTTTTCAGTTGCAAGTATAAAAATTGTCATCATTTAACTGAAGATGCAAAAGTAGTTTTGAAACGTTTTTTTGTGTATTTATTTATGCTTAGGACATTTATGCCACTGATAACAAAGCAAGTTACTGCTTTGTTATCAGTGCATGTGACGCCTATTTTAATAATTGATATTTATGTTGTTTTTTTATTGTAAATTTAAAAATGCATTCATAAGCTATTACATTTGTGTGTTATTTATATCAAACACTGAATATTTGTGTGTCCCACTTTACCAATACATACTGTCCCACTTTACCAATATGCACCTTTTCACTTGTGCTCTCTGTCAACTTGTTTATCAAAATAAATTAAACATTTGCAGTAAAATATTTTACCTTTTTTTTTATTTGCAATGTGTAGTTAAGTCCTTAAAGGGCAGTGTGTAAGAAAAACAAACAAACAAAGTGATTTCCACTTTTGAACACTAGAGGGAGCCTTTCACATGCATTTTGCCTATTAAGCATGATGCCATCTAGCGTCAATGATCCACATTCCGGCCCGTAATAAAACATTTCAAATAAGTATAAATGTATCACAATTGATGTGGATTGGTTAACAGTGCTCTCTTAAGTATTCATGTTGTAAAGAATAAATATGATTTAAATATTTGTGGACTATAAGTGATAATTAAAATTCCTCTCAATCTTACACAGTGCCCCTTTAAGCTTTCCAGAAATGAATGACAATAAGGATTTCAAGAATTTAAAGACAACAAAAAAATGAGCTGAAAATGAATTTTCAAAAAGTGTCCCACTTTACCAATATTCACCCTACAGATCTACTTGTCATGTTTGTGGTTTAAGGTTGAAATGAGCCTGTAGCAGCTTCCTGATGCCTGTCCCTTTATCACTTTATAAAGAGGTGAAGTTGGTCCTGTAAAATGTACAAGTGTTTAAGGTGTTAAAGAATCAAGGATGTGTTTATGAGAACGTTCATGTTTTAAAGTGAACCCTGGCTATAATCACATGTTTACCCTAAAACACTTATAATACCATCCCTTATATAAATTCAGGACAAAAACCTCGGAAGTATTTGTTGTTTTATCAAAATCATGTTTTTAAGAAATTACATGGCTGCCATTTTGTCCTGGATGTGACGTCAAATGGTTGTCTGTCTGCCCTCTGGTGGTGTCAAGGTAACAGCCTTGGGAGCAACTATGGCAGGAGCAACCATGGCAACAATCAAAAGCACCATTTGACATCATCAACCCAGAATGCATTGCATCTGGACAATATGGCTGCTGCCAACGGCTCAAACAATGACCAATTTATAAAAAATAGTAAGAGGTTAGATATTTTGTTTGCAATTTATTTTAATAAGCATGAACAATACTAGCATTTAAACCATATTTATCTTTATAGTCCGGGATCCCTTTAAGAGTTTAGTTCAACTGTATCTGAGTCGTTTTGTCTCAGATGAAATAAAATGTGACAAATACTGACCTCTTGTGGGCAGCAGTCAGTCAGTTCAGCCATTGTGTTATAACTGTAGTTTATTTAATTGTAGCCGTAGTGACGATGGCTAAAGCTGAATATTTTATACATTAAATGAGTCTAAGAACAAATTGTGATCGACAAAAAAAGTTTCGTTAATACTTTTCATTCTGTATTTTTATATTTTACTTTTATAGTTTGAGTTTTATCATGTGGCACGCAAAATCAAACCACTTCAATTATTTACAACCTGAATAATAAACATTATTCTGTGCTGTTATTTTATCATTCTTTTTACTTTAATTTACTTGACTGGTGCCACAACTAAGATGCTTGTATTTTCTGACTAAAATTATTATATAAATACTTTAAGAAGACATCATGAACATCCCTAACCTGAAAGTCATTTTGGTTTAACATTAGTTTGTGCTTTTATTAAACCGTAAGTTCTTCAAAGACTGATTTGAAAGGCACTTCTCACTCTGATTATTTAATAAACTAATTAAACATGTGAATCACCAAAAATACAATGTGGACATTTTACAAACATGGACGATTCGCACAGGACTAGAAACTCAGACGACGTTCATATTTATTACAACTTACATGAGCTCCCGAGGTAAATATTATGTCAGAATTAGAAAAAACAGAAGAACTCAGTGAAAAGGCTTCAAAGGTTTTCGTCTGGACAGTTTTCTGAAAATCATAACAGTTTGACTTTTGTTCTAGATCATTTTTAAATGATGAACTGAAGTTACTTGCAGATTGTCCAGGCGACTTTCTTTGAAGCCTTTCTTCTTCAGTTCAGGACAAACGAGGGATCACACACACACACATGTTCATACAAAGTTGCAATGAACACGGCAGACACGCTCAGGATGAGTCTGTGTGATTCATGGACTCTCAGTTTCAATTGCTGGTATGTTCTTGGGTTTTCATTAGAAGTGACGGGAAATAAAGTGACGGTTAGCTACACCCAAGAAGGAGGAGCAGCAGCACAGTCTAAACCTGGAGACAGTCAGATTCCTCTCATTCTGCTCTGGACTCAGGAGGAACACTCACACAGACATGGCTGAGAAAAAATCGAAAGTTCCCCATAATCTGTCCCATCTGTTTGGATTTACTGAAGGATCCAGTGACGACTGCCTGTGGACACAGCTTCTGCATGAACTGTCTTAAACTACACTGGGATCAACAAAACATCAAGTACACCTGTCCTCAGTGCAGAGAGAGCTTCAGCCCCAGGCCTGTCCTGAATAAAAACATCGTGTTAACTGATTTAGTAGAACAGATGAAGGAAAAGAAGAAAAAAAAGACTGAAGTCACAGCGCCCCTGCTGACCGCTGCTATGCCGGGCCTCAGGATGTGTCCTGTGATGTGTGCACTGGGAGGAAGCTGAAAGCTGTTCAGTCCTGTCTGCAGTGTGTGGCTTCTTACTGTGAGAGCCACCTCCAGCCTCATTATGATGCTGCAGCTTTAAAGAAACACCAGCTGGTGGCGCCGTCACACAAGCTCCAGGAAAACATCTGCTCTCAACACCACAAAGTGATGATATGTTCTGTTGCAGCGATAAGCAGATCATCTGTTACCTCTGCTCTGTGGACCAGCACAAGGGCCACGACATAGTGTCGGCTGCAACAGCAAAAATGAGCTGCTCCAGATCCTCCAGGACAAAGAGACAGACCTGAAGAGGCTCCAACAGGAGGCCCAGGACATCAGCCGCTCTGCCCAGACAGCAGTGCAGCACAGCAGGGACAGCTTCAGAGAGATGGCCCTTCTCCTGGAGAAAAGACGCTCTGAAGTGGAGCAGCAGATCCGCTCCCAGGAGGGAGACCCAACTGAGCCGAGTCCAAGAGCTCCAGGACCAACTGCAGCAGGACGTGACTGAGCCTGAAGAGGAGCATCTCTGAGCTGGACACACTGTCCCTCAGCCCCGACCACAACCTGCCTTGGACGGTTCTCTGTCCACAGACACACAGAGCACAGAGCCAGCCAGATTCAGACAGGACCCCGGAGCTACTTTGAGGAAGTGACCAGAGCTGTGTCAGCGCTCAGGAAGAAATTAAATTCACTCTGGAGGAGGGCCTGAGCAGCTCTCATTGGCTCTTGCTTTGAGTTATGTCGATGTTTACCATCACCAGCTGAACCCAGCTCCAGAGAGGACTTCTTACAATATTATACAGAAATCACTCTGGACCCAAACACAGTTAACACCAGTCTGTCTCTGTCTGATGGAAACAGAAAGCAACTTTCATAAGTGAAGACCAGAGTTATCCTGATCATCCAGACAGATTCAGTTACAAATGGCAGGTCCTGAGCAGAGAGAGTCTGACGGGACGCTGTTACTGGGGGTGGAGTGGAGCGGGGAGTGGGTTATGTAGCAGTTTCATACAGAAATATTCAGAGAAAAGGAAGCTCGAATAAATGTATTTTTGGAAACAATGACAATCCTGGGCCTTATATTGTAACAAATCCAGTTCTTCATTTGTGTTTAAATCAGTCAAGTCCCAGGTCTCAGGTCGGTCTCGTCCAGAATCGGGGTTTACCTGACCACAGTGCAGGGGTTTTGTCCTTTTACAACGTCTCTGAAAGTACCATGAGCCTCCTCCACAGAGAACAGACCACTTTCACTAAACCTCTCTACGCTGGAGTCTGGATTGCCTCTTTCTTTGGTAATAATGTTGGAGCCACTGCACATTTCCCCAAACTCAAGTGACAGCTTTGTTCTACACAGTTTGGGCTCAAATTGTTGTATTTTGTTTGTTTATTTAGACAAAAACTATTAAATTGAACCGACATTTAAATATCTATAATGTTTCATGTACAAAACTGCAAATGTCCAATTAACAGCACATTTTTGGCATGAAAAAAATGACAAGTTTTGTAAGGCACATTGATTTGCTTTGTTTAAATATTGTGCTGTTGAAATAAACTTTCTTTGTCTAATCTGCTTCTGTTCAGAGTCTGTTTTACCGACATGGTCATTTTCTGTTCGACCAGAGTCAGGACTAAACGTGGACCAGAGTCAGGACTAAACGTGGACCAGAGTCAGGACTAAACGTGGACCAGAGTCAGGACTAAACATGGACCAGAGTCAGGACTAAACACGGACCAGAGTCAGGACTAAACATGGACCAGAGTCAGGACTAAACACGGACCAGAGTTAGGACTAAACGTGGACCAGAGTCGGGACTAAACGTGGACCAGAGTCAGGACTAAACATGGACCAGAGTCAGGACTAAACGTGGACCAGAGTCAGACAGGCCTTGATTGTTTTTGTTTATTTTGTATATCTGTGCATTTGGCTGAAAAAGCTTTGTCTTCACTCTTTATTTCTTTTAAAGTAAATTTTATGCTGATTATTTATATTTGTAATTATGCTGTTAAATTTCATCAGGTTGTGTCATGGCTGTTTGGTTTATGTTTTACTCTGTTCTGTCACTGCAGACTCCAAACTGACCTGTACAACAGCGACCTCTACTGGTCTGTCACTGTAACTGCAGCTGAAATAAACGGGCTGCTTGAAGTAAATTAGCCACAAAAGTAAAATCTAGTGAACAGAATTTTTTACAATTTTGTTTTCTCCAGATTTTATTTTGGTGGAGTCTAAAATGTCTCTTCCTGGTTGAACATAAGAAATATGAGGCAAAGATAAAAAAACAATTAATAACCAGAATTTACTCGTGTGAGAGAAGAAACAAAACTACTTACTGAAGAAAGAAAAGGAACACTAGTATTATATTTGCATTGTGTCTTTTAAGTAAATGGTTATTGCAGCAAACACTTTTTTATTCATGGTTTGTAATGATTAACTTGTAATAAAACCTGCGTGTCCTGCTCGGTGCTTCCTGCTCCTCCTCACATCTACACAGAGCTGTGGCTGCAGCCTGGCTCCTCTCACAGCTCTCACTCACTCTTAAGGTTCATTTGTGTCAAAGTCAAACTCTGAGTCACTCTGATCCAGGAGAGATGGCGCAGAAAGCACTGGACCAAGAAGCCTTTTCCTGTCCCGTCTGTTTGGATCTACTGAAGGATCCGGTGACTATTCCCTGTGGACACAGCTACTGCAGGAACTGTGTCCAACAGCACTGGGACAAAGAGGACGAGAAGCAGCTCTACAGCTGTCCCCAATGTCGCCAGAGCTTCAGCCCCAGGCCTGTCCTCATCAAAAACGTCATGTTAGCAGATTTAGTAGAACAGCTGAAGACTGGGCTCACAGCGCCCCCTGCTGACCGCTGCTATGCCGGGCCTCAGGATGTGTCCTGTGATGTGTGCACTGGGAGGAAGCTGAAAGCTGTTCAGTCCTGTCTGCAGTGTGTGGCTTCTTACTGTGAGAGCCACCTCCAGCCTCATTATGATGAAACTGCAGTATTACAAAAACATCAGCTGGTGGCGCCATCACACAAGCTCCAGGAAAACATCTGCTCTCTACATGATGAAGTGAAGAAGCTCTTCTGTCGCAGTGACCAGCAGATCATCTGCTCTCTCTGCTGTGTGGACCAGCACAAGGGCCATGACATAGCGTCGGCTGCAGCAGAGAGAGCCCAGAGGCAGGCAGAGCTGCCGGCCAGGAGGGCCCTGCTGCTCCAGAGCCTCCAGGACAAAGAGACAGACCTGAAGAGGCTCCAACAGGAGGCCCAGGACATCAGCTGCTCTGCCCAGACAGCAGTGCAGCACAGCAGGGACAGCTTCAGAGAGATGGCCCTTCTCCTGGAGAAAAGACGCTCTGAAGTGGAGCAGCAGATCCGCTCCCAGGAGGAGACCCAACTGAGTCGAGTCCAAGAGCTCCAGGACCAACTGCAGCAGGACGTGACTGAGCTGAAGAGGAGCATCTCTGAGCTGGACACACTGTCCCTCAGCCCCGACCACAACCAGTTTCTACAGCTCTACGCTTCACTGTCCACAGACACACAGAGCACAGAGCCAGCCAGGATTCAGACAGGGCCCCGGAGCTACTTTGAGGAAGTGACCAGAGCTGTGTCAGCGCTCAGGGACAAACTCCAGCTCACTCTGGAGGAGGGCCTGACCAACGTCTCACTGGCTCTGAGTCATGTCCATGTTTTACTGTCACCAGCTGAACCCAGCTCCAGAGAGGACTTCTTACAATATTATACAGAAATCACTCTGGACCCAAACACAGTTAACTCATGGCTGTCTTGTCTGATGGAAACAGAAGAGCAACACTTATGAGAAAAGACTTGAGTTATCCTGATCATCCAGACAGATTCAGTTACTGGGAGCAGGTCCTGAGCAGAGAGAGTCTGACAGGTCGTTGTTATTGGGAGGTGGAGTGGAGCGGGGTCATTGTTTATGTAGCAGTTTCATACAGAGATATTCAGAGAAAAGGAACCTCTAGTGAATGTGTCTTTGGAAACAATAATAAATCTTCGGCCTTATGTTGTTGCAAAACCAGTCCTTCATTTCGATTCAACTCGGTCCAGTCTCAAGTCTCAGGTCCGGTCTCGTCCAGAATCGGGGTTTACCTGGACCACAGTGCAGGGGTTTTGTCCTTTTACAGCGTCTCTGAAAGTACCATGAGCCTCCTCCACAGAGAACAGACCACTTTCACTAAACCTCTCTACGCTGGAGTCTGGCTTGCCTCTTTTTTGGAAATCATGTTGGAGCCACTGCACATTTTCCAAAACTCAAATAACAGTTTTGTTTTTCACAGCTTGGGTCAAATCCTTATCACTAAAGTGTTTGTAAATGTATAATTAGAAGCAAATTGTGCTTCCGTAGAGCAAGATACAGTTTATAGATTAAGGTCAAATAACAATTAAGATGAACGTCACATCTCCCGTGCGCGTCGCTGTGTGAGCCGAGTCTCTATTTTAGGTCTAATAAACGCTGAGCCTCAAAAACCACAAGAACACAGGAAGTCTTTCTGCCAACGTCTCTCTTCTCTCTCTCTCTCCTGCAGCAAATAATCATAATCATTCACAGACTCTATTCCATCTCTTCGTAAAGTCGACAGCAAAGATGATGAGCATTTTTTACAACTCTCCAATGCACATACATTCTTATGTTTGAATTAAAAGTATAATTTTTTACGCTGTGGAAGTTTTGGTTAAGAAATACATGACTTTAGTAATCACGGTGACTTCTGCTCCGACACAGGAAGCCAGCATTTAAAAAGAAAATAAGCAGATTTAAGAACAAACTTAAAACATGATTGATACGTCTTTAAAATCTGAAAATATGTAAACGTTTAGGAGTGAGAAATGATCATGCAACTGCTATAAAAACATGAAACTGAAATAAAAATGTTCTTCTTTAAACTTGGTCATAGAAGCTGGACAATTTACGGTTTGACAAATGTAGTTTTTCACTTGTAATGATGTAAATATATCTACACAAACACAATCAAGGTGTTAAGGTTTTTGTAAAAATTCAAAAAGAAAAAAGTGTTTGTTGATTTTCAGGGCTGCAACAAGTTAATTAATCAAAACAAATGTATTGCTACAATAATGTAAGCTAATTTAGTAATCAAAGAATAATTAACTGGTCTTTATTTAGATTAGGTTTAGATTTAAATTTAACAGCAATAATGACTAATATTTTTCTGTTTTTGTGGTATAAGTTTGCCTTTAAAGGGGTGCTATTGTGTTTTTTTTTTTTATATTTAGTAAGAAACTAGAACATCTGCAGATCAGTAATTTACCTTTGGTTCATTGTAAAACTCAAAGTTGATCTAAAACAACTTAAAAATAGAAACAGCTCTACCGACTTCCTGTTCAAAACTGCAGATCTGATAAGCCCCGCCTCTTCATGTTAAAATGTAACTGTAAAAAGCTGTATAAAAACTATTTTTATTGTTGAAGAGTCTCTGGACAGTATTGAACCATAAATGCTTCACTTAATCTTTTGAATTATAACAAGTAATTACAGACAAGTGGGAGGGGATAGGTGGTAGGTGAAAACGGGGATTTCTGAGCACTTGAGCTGCAGCTGAAGAACAAAACAAGATTACTCAAACATGCATGAGACAATTTAAATATAACTTTGAGTAAACTAATGATGAAGGCAGGCCGTTATAACAAGGTTAAAACTTAGAAAAGTGAATTTGACATAATAGGTCCTTTAAATCTCCAACTGCAAAATGTCTTCAAACGTTACACTGGAAAATAATAAAGCAAGCTAATATGAAAAAAAGAGATGAATAAAGCCCCTTTTTTTGTTTGTAGGTATAATCTGACATTCTTACGCTAGGCTGCCAATAGAACAAGCCAGTTTTATTCATTTTTGAAGTGAAGTGACATTTTTGTCCTGTTATCAAGTGAGAACAGCTTGTTTCCTTATCGTGGGTATAACTGCGTGTTTTAGGATTGTTCCATCGGCAAATTAAAACGTTAAAATTTCAAGCTTGAACTTGTTGCCTTTTTCCAGTGAACCTCAGCTCAAATTTGTCAAAATCTTGTAGCTATTCGAGTAACTCTTGCATTCTAAGCAACTAAATCACCAGACTATTTGATTACTTAAACAATCGTTAGTTGCAGCCCTGTTAATTTTGTGATGTTGTTATTTGTAACCAAGAAAATGTACTATATGAGCAGAGGGTTGATGTGTATCTTGTGTGAAGGTGGTAAATTTTGTATATATTCTGTAATGTAGAAGGGGGCTTATTTTAAACTGATTGTAGTGTTTTTTATCAATTGTTTTGTGCCTGGTTTGATCTAGCAGGGACTAATGATGGAAAATATTGGTTATAATTCTGCCATTTCACACAAATATGTCTTCATCATGTCTCTGATGTGCATTGTAACTTCATTAAATAATAATAATAAAAAAAAAGAAAAAAATCATTTTAAAACATAAAAATGCAGGATATTAAGTTGTGCTAACATCACTTAGCATCTGTGGCTATGTATTTTTGCATCATTCTTTATATTGCAAATGTTTCTGAATTTAAGGTTGTTCAATATTAGAAAAAGGTTTAAGAACAGGTATTCTGTTAGTAAAGCTTTGGTTAATAAAATGATAAGCTAGCCAGGTCATGACATTTGGAGATGCTAATGGCTAATAGCATGGATGGAGCTAACGTTAGATAGTCTGGTCCGGAGGGACAGAAGTGAACTGGTTGCCGTGGTAATGACTTTATTTCTGTTGCTAAACTGGCCTAAACTGTTATAATTTTTATCTTAACCTAATCTTACCCATAACCTAACCCTTTCCCTAAACTTAATCATTGCCCCTCTGGACCCGACAATCTAGCATTTACCTAATAGCATGGCTAGTAGTTGTTATCTTTACTGTGACGGCAAAATGTCCTGTTTTTAAATAAATAAGTGCCTGTGGACTAAATAAGCTTTTTCTGTCTTGACTTCATTATTATTAGAATCAGGAATAGACATAGAACTAAGAACTAAACATAGGACTAAACATGGACCGGCCTCCTACTGGTGCCAGGGTCAGGACTATTTAAGTTTTTTCACACTCGTCTGGAGGCTTTGACCTCATGACCAGAAATGAGCTGTAATCTGTTGTGTCCACAGCCATGAGGTCCAGTCAACACAGGGTGAGCTGGAGTTTGGGGCCATCCAAAGGTGAGATGCACTGACAATATATCCATAGATTTAGTTTGGACCATTTGTTCTCAAGCTCCACTTTCTGAGTTCCATCATAAATAAAGTGATTCAATGACCCACGTTTGTAAACATTTCCAACAATGCTAACAGCAGCTGTGGGCTAAATGCTAGATAGATGCTAAGGTGGTTCTGGCTACACCTTATGTACTTACACAACAATCTGTTTACTTTTCTGTATCCAACATCCATTAGGTTTAAAACCCCTTCTCGTTTCACTGTCCCTCCGGGGGATTCAGAATATTAGACTCTGTGTCTGATGGCATAATTTCATTTTGGCGGCACGGTGGCAGAGCGGATAGCGCTCTGGCCTCGCAGCAAGAAGGTCGCGGGTTCGATTCCCGCTCAGGCCCGGACCTTTCTGTGTGGAGTTTGTATGTTCCTCCCCGTGTCTGGGTGGTTTCCTCCAGGCACTCCGGTTTCCCCACCAACTGATGATAACATGCATGTTAGGGAACACTTGGTGATAGTCGGAGGTTGAGGTGCCAGGTGTTAGGTGAATCGCCTCTGCTGAGTTGCCCCAGGGCAGCTTACTGTCACTGAGTGGGAGGGGAGGGGTTCATCTCACTGTGAAGCGCTTTGTGACTCTGTGTCTGTGAAATGCGCTATACAAATAAAGATTACTTACTTACTTACTTACTTACTTTTGTGGAGACTGTTTGATATTGAGATTTACCTGCTTTATGGTAGAAAGAACTTTAATCAATCACTGTTGGTTGTTTTGTAATCCAGGAACAAAAAAGTATTTGTATTTATCGGTATTGACTGCGGGATTTGGCACCACTTGTTTTGTTTTTTGACTTATGTTTTTCTCTTCTTTTTTTCCAGTTGAACCTCAGACGCCTCTTCTCTTTGTGTCTCCTCCCAGGGACTCCCACAGCCTCGTCTTCTCACACAGACAGTACAAGAAGAAGAAAAAAAGTCTCCCCCAGGACCTGGTTCAAATTCGTCCAGACTCAGGCCGGGGCTTGGTTCTTCCCAGGAGCAGTCCGGTGATCTGCAGGAAGATCAGGCCCGTCTCATGGCACGGACTCAACCAGCTCTCGCCAACAAGGTACGAGGTTATGTCATGTGATCAGTCGTTTGCAGAGACACTGAAGGGTTGGGTCAAATGCAAAGTGTTCTAATGATGAGTATTTTGTTGTAGTTTAGGAGCAGAGCAGAGTGAACAGGCTTTAGTGAGAAGCACAGAGGAGCTGAGAGAGTCTGCAGAATGTCACCAGGAGGAGAAATCTACCAAACCAGGTCAGACAAAAACTATCAGAAGAGTCAGAAATACGTAATGTTTAAGTCCCAAGTCAAGGAGAGACAAGTCCAAGCCAAAGAGAGACAAGTCCAAGTCAAGTCTCAAGTCTTTATCTGAAAATTACCAAACACATTCTTGTATTTCCGCAATTTAATATTTTACAAGGTATGATTTTGCTCAATTATAATACATTTCTGATCACAAATACAGGAGTGAGGAGAGACATGTTCCAGTTTGATCATGTAAAATGGACCAAATGTTTGAGGAGAAGCATCAAGTCGTCTCAAATCACTGGATTCTTGAAAGTCGAGTCTAAAGTCTTGGTCCATTTCATTAAGTCAAGTCTCACGTCATCAAAGTCTGACTCAAGTTCAAAACCACACTTTATGATTGATGATACGATACATTTGGTGGTTTTGCTATTGTTTATTGTCAGGGGTCGTCAAAGCCAACAAAAGATTGATTTATTTAATTTGGTTTCTTTGTTTGGACAGAATACAGCAGAAGCCTGAGTGTCTCTCCAAAGATCAGCCGAGATGTTTTCAAGTCGACGAGTGAACTGGAGCAGGTCTGACTTACTTTAACATGTAAAAGGTCTATGTAAATATGTCTGGTTCACGAGTAGCCATACTTTTTTTGCTTCTGGTAAGATAAGACAATTAATAGAAAAATCGGGCTCTTATGACTACATTATATTTTCCAATGTGAACATTTAGCTGTAATTAGTAGAAATAGTAGTTATATTTGTCATCTGAGGGATCGGCTTCTATAGTCTCAGTGGGGGAGACGGTTAAATTTTAATGTTGAACAGCAACTTTATCACACTTTTCAACAACCACAAGAGCAAAGATGATTTTTTGAAGATATTTCACAGGTTTCAGTCTCTTTTGGTCTGAAATCGTGAGTGAGGAACCATCAACAAAGCACTAGATGGTTTAAAGGGCTGGTTCTGATGTAGAGCTTGAAAACAGCATCAAAATGTTAAACCGTATACCAGGGCTATTCAAATACGCCCGCGGCCGAAGCAGTATGATGGGCCTACTTGGTAAAATGGGCCATGGACTGGGCTACATTGTAAAGAAGCCAGGGAAAGAATCCGTATCTGATTTACAGTGAACAGTGGTGGATACAGCTACATAATACTTTGAAATAAAGACTGGCCCATCACAACCAAAGTGGGCCAGGGACTGGGCCACATTTCCTGGTTAGATCTGGTTTTCAGTCACCTGCAGTACTGTTAAATCAACTTTATCAGCTAAAATTCCACTGATGTTTGTTTTGTTCACTTTTGTTCTGGTTCATAAATTGTTCTCTAGTCTTGTACCAAATTGAGGTTCAGGTTCTTGGTGCAGTTTAGGTATTCGACCTATGGGCCATAGTCCTCTGTCCGCTGTAAAATATAATTGAATAGCCCTGCTGTAAACAACTCTGGTCTTGGGCACAATCTTACGTAAAAAAACTGCGATGTATTGTGCAACTGCCCGGCCCACAAGCCGTGGTCCTCGATAACATCTGGCCCTCTGAAAAATAAAGTGGAATAGCCGTATACGATCAAAAACCAAGCTAACAAAGAGTTTTAAGAATGTGTGTAAGAAGGATGTTACAGAAAACTGTGTGGCAACACTATGGCTGTATTCACAACATCATCGTTTTTTTCCTGTTGTTTAAAAGATAACGAAGTGATAAATCTTAGATGGAAGCAAATTCAGAAACGCTGTTTTTATTGGTTTAGGTGAATGAGATTCCAAAGTGCTCGGAAGTATGTTTAAAAGACACCAACAACGCAAATAATGCTTCATATGTATTTCTACTTCAAATATAATCACGCTCACTCTGTTTCAGTCAAATATAGTTTAGCCTGTAGTTTAATAGTGTTGTTGTTTTTCAGGAGAATGTTCACTTCATCCTGGTGGATCTGGTGCTGGAGGTTTTGGAAGGAGCCAAATGGAGACTCAGCTCACAGTGGGACCAGGACCAAGACCAGGACCAGGACTTAAACTCAGGTCCAGAACAAGTGAGGAAAACAACTGTGAACCTGATCAGGAAGAGCAAACCTTCAGGCCAGAGCAGAGAGCATTGTGGGAAACTGAGTCCGAACTGAAGACTCTCTCTGTTCTCTCTACAGACAGTGGCTTTGGAGGTATTCAAACTATTTATCAGAGTGTTTGTTTGGAGTGTGAATTTATGATTGAATCTTAAAGGAGACATATACAGTATTATGCAGAATCAAAATCAACTTTTCTGACTTTATATCCATGTTACTGCGTCTCTCATCATAAGTTTACTGACAGCTTTATTTGGATTATTTCATGTTAGTTTGAGTAATCTTGTATTGTCCTGCAGCTGATGCTCAAACCTATCCCTGCCCACTTGTCTGTACAGTATTTACCTTTAAACAAAAATGTTACTTAAAACCAGCTGCTTGTTACAGTTCAATTTTACACTGAAGAGGCAGAGCTTATCTTTATACAGAGGAGAGGCTTTCTTGCCACTTTAAAGGTGCATTGAGCAAGTTTTTGAACAAGGGCGTCATCTTTGGCGTTTAGTGACATTGCACATACACCATCACTCTCAGTTGAAGTTTATAGCTTAAACTTTCTTGTTGACACGTTGTCATTTTCTGCAAAATGTTTTCTGAGGTAAGAAGATGAAGTTATTAGTATGAAAATGTAGATGCTGACTTTTTTTTTTTTTTTAATTAATTTTTTATTTTTTTGATTGATTGTCCAGTTTGCAAACTCCAAAAGCTAGACAAGGGAAGTTTTGTTTTTGTTTTAGGAAAAGTCTTTTTTCTTATGTTAGAGCAAATCGTCACAGGTTCTTTACAGGACCAAGCACAGCTAATAAAGTAACGCAAAATCACTAAATCCATGTCTAAATATACGATATAGGCTACTTTTATACTTGTCTTATAGTGTCTTACCTTATCTCCAGATGAACGTCCGATTGATCTTCTTAATTGTTACTTGGCCCTCACTTCAATGCAGTAGTTGTTATAGTTATGATCATGATGTCCGATGTATAAAACAGAGAGAGAAATACAAATAATGACAATAATACAGTGAACAAGCAGTAGGGTGGGAGGATTCTGCCAGAGCCACTCACATATAACAGGCGCTTACAGAGGCAACCTCACTGAGTTTAAAGAACGTCATGGTGCATATCCGGGCAAGTGCCAATAGACTGCACATAATATATTGCATTTTTTGAGCATTTTAACTTACACAATGCACCTTTAAAGAGGAGGGGCTTATCAGTTCTGGAGTTTTGGGAAGACAATGTTTCTATTACGAAGTCTTTTTAGATGAACTTTGTGTTCTGTTATGAACAAAATCTAGAATTACAAATGTAACAATCTATTACTAAATATTGTAAATGTCAGAAAAACACAGTAGGTCTCCTTGGTGTACTCCCGTTAAATAGAATTTCTCTTTTTTTGTTTTGTTTGTGTATTAGACTATTGTAAAGCATCAATAGAATCACCGCGAGACACTGCTATAAAGTAAGAAACACTACAATTTGTTGTAATGGCAGCAGATAGACTCTGTGCACATAAGACATTATTAATCTCTCAGCTGCATGTACATTTGAGTTTGTGTTTGAAATGTTCCAGTGCCGAGGTGCTGGCCCAGCGTTTGGTGCAGTTCTTCAGGCGGAGCTGGTGTCCCTCTCGACCTCACAGAGCCAGGAGCAGTCTGCGCAGCTCTCTGCAGGAGGTAAACACAATTTTTACATAAAGCATTTACTAAAAGTGTCACGTGTTTTAGCGCGATTTATTATTGAGATCACATACATTTGAACCTATTTTCCACATCGACTGGGAACTATCAGTGCGAGTGACTTAGTGACTGGAGCTGTGTGCCAGCAGTTCAGGGTTCTTTGTTCAGGCCAGGGCTGTTCTTGTTCAGTCACTGTACAACCAGAGCGGAAGCTGTGTTCACACTGTAGCAGAAAGTTAGATCTATCCCCAGTGCATGTTGGATCCCCCAAGGCTGCCCTTTGTCACCGGTTCAGTTCATTGTTTTTAATGGACAGAATTTCTTGCCCAGTCAAGGACTAAAGGGTGTTTATTCTCCAGACAGTCTAGAGGTGAAGTTCAGCAATGCAGTTTAGCTCATAAGAAGAGCGAATAGGGTTTGGTTGGGGAAAGGGCCAGTCTGTTAGTCTTTGTGACCTGATTTCCTTTTTGATTAGGTTGATGAATGGATTCAAATTTAGAACTCTGCAAAAACTTCCAATGATTGTTTTTATTACACTGTTAGATTCTAACTAGATTCACAAACTGCAGCTGCACTGCTGAAAAATTATAGGCCTAAATATTTACCACAGGCACACAGTGAAAGTCATACAAAGAAAAACGTGAGAATCTGTCATGTCAGCTTTAACTTTTTGTGCAGTTTGTCCCAGGGCGGCTGCAGCTACAGAAATATTCACTCTGAGTTTCTGTTGTTGCAGTTACCGGGAGGAAAGTGTGTGGTGGGCTCAGACCTGAAGGACCAGATCAGGACCAGGACCAGGATGAGAGGAGGACTGAGCTGGACACCCCCTAGTGTCCAAATCATACTCACTGCACCCAGAAGCCACAGGTACACTGCAGACTTTTTCTAGTATACATAAATACATCACAAAGAAGACATATTTGCAGTGTTTTTTGTACTTTTCAGACGCAGCGAGGTTGTGGCCGCTCAGCATTTCTTATGTGCAGGATGTGGCACTGAACTGGAGCCTCGTGAGTAAAAGAAACATTTACAAAGCACTTTTAAACATAAACAGATATTTTTCTCTTTCAGGACACATAAAGAAACTACGATACTGTGAATACTTGGGCAGGTACAAACATCTCATGCTTAGAGAAGATTCAGTCTCATTCATGGAGAAGGGTCGGACTGTGGCTTGGGCGTTTCCTATTAGACTCGAGAACTTTTATATTTTTAAAGTTAACTTTTACCAAGAACCTTTCACTAAACATATTCATTCTTTGATTAAACTTAATCCCTGTCCTTCCAAACCTTGATATCTAGCACTAACCCTTCAATGGACAAAAAATGTAACAATTTTTCTAGCAATTACATACAGATTTTCATATTAACAACCATGTACTATTTATATGAGTGACGTTTGTAGCTGGATGTTGGTGAATTTGGTTTCTTAGGAAAACCTGACATACAGTTTTCTCAGCATCCTAAAGTGAAAGTTATGCACACTTTTTAACACATGTTCAATGCAGTTCAATGCAAGACCATATTGACTGATCATCTTTTGTTGTTTAAAGGTATTTCTGTGCCTGTTGTCACTCTGGAGCTGAAGCTGTGATTCCAGCACGAGTTCTGTCTTCATGGGATTTTAACAGGTCAGGTCTTATACACTTCACATTCTCTTTACACATCTGTTACTGTTGCATGTACATAGAGCTAAAACTGCATTCTAACAGCTAAAACCTCCATCGTTCTGCAGGTATCCGGTGAGCGACTTCTCGAAGCAGCTGCTGGACGGGGTTTGGTCTGAGCCTGTGTTGGATTTGTCTTTAGTGTCAGAGCACAAAGTGACCAGAGAGCTGCACAGGTTTATGGTGAGAATGGAAAATGTGTGTTAAAAAAAAAAGCTGATTTCCTAAATTTCTTGTTGTGGTGTTCAGGAGCTGCAGAGTAAACTGGTGGGACTTAAAAATCTACTGAGAAGATGCAGATATTCCAAAAGGTAAAAAAAATATTTTATTAATTTGTTTTGCACACTATCCTATTTTTCATATTACTATTTTATAAATATGTACACCTGTGTGCTATGGAAAGCACTTAGAGCTGTCGGTGTGCATGAAAGGAGCTATAGACAAATACAAATTTTATTGAATTTAAACCACTTAAAGGCCTTACAAGAACATTTTGGAGATTGCTGTTTTACCAATAGGTCTCCTTCTCTTTATTTCTTCAGCACTTTTGCCGTCTGCAGTGAGTTTATGGTCTAGATCAGTGTTTTTCAACCTTTCTTGAGACACGGCAAATTGTTTGAAAATATTCTGGGGCACACCTCATACAAAAATGCTATTAAATTAGAGGCACTCTGCTCCATTTTTATCATGCATATCAGATTTTTTACAGCGGACACAGTAAGTGCAGACTTCCATAATACATTGTAAACCTCCTAATTCTTCACCAATGACTTTAGATCTGCTTTTTACAATGCTCTTTCTGTAGTCCTAGATGGAACCTGCAAATTGATTTTTTTATCCAAATAACTTGGACAATACATACAGTACATCTGTAAAAGTACAATACTTATATGAGTTTCAAAGAAAAAAGTGTATTTAATCTTGCAAGTGTTGTCCATGGCTACAAAATGAATCTGACATTTTTACAAGGCACACTATCACACTGGTTGAAAATCAAGGGTCTATAGATAAAGCTTGAAACTTATCTTTATGCTGACTCTTAATTGTTCGCCAATGTTACTGATAATTATAGCCTTTGTTTTCGTTCCATTCATTATCATGGTAAGTGAATACCTCTCTACTATAGCTTGAAAGTTTTCCTTTTTTTTCCACTAGCAACATGTCTGCATAACGCATATTCTTAATACAGATGTGTGTGTGTGAATATGATTTCAGTGTAAAGGTTAAAAAGGCTTGGGGACAAAACACATCCCTGCTGGACACCCAGTTTGATCTCAGTTTTAATTGAGATGCTATGCTATTTTATATTAGTTATATGAACAAGTTTGTATTCATTTGAAAACAGCTAAACATATGGCATCACACCTGAGGGAACAAACACCTGAGGGAACTTGAAAGGCAAAAGTGACTAGAAAAACATGTGAAAGAATCAACTCCTCAACTTTTTCTCATGAGGGAACAATGTTAAAAACCTTTCTCTTTGTTTGTCGTTTTCGCAAGAGTTCTGCTGGAGTTCGAGACACTTCCTGGTCACGTGACGCAGCAGCCTCCTCTCGTCTCATTGGCCGATCTGCTCAGGGTGAAGAAAGGCTCGCTCGTGTCCCAGGCCAAAGCTGTGATTCAGTCTGCTCACCAACATGTGCTGCACTGTCAGGTCTGCTGTTTCTGCCTGAAATACAGTAATATGACTAGACATTACTATTTACCTGAGATGGGACAGTTTAAAGTCATGTGTTCCATGAATAGACCATTTAATGAGTGACCAGTGTCATGCCATTTGCGCCTGTGTTTCAAAATGAAATAATTAACAGTATTGAATCGTCTGTGTCTCTTTCTCAGTAACTGCTGGTGCCGGACTCAAGACTGACATTGTAAATAAAAATATGAACAATAATATCTGTCCAATCATGCGCTCGCCCCAAGAAATTTGGCGTTGCAGAGGGAAGTAAGAATGGAAGAGTATGAAATTTCCACAATATGATAACCGTGACAAAAAATATTGCGGCACAATAGAAATACATCTTAATTCATTATAGGCTTTATCGGGTCTGTTTATTCCAAATCGAAAGCGTTCAAACTAACATGTTAGCTACTTTAACAGAGCTTAACAGGAAGTGCTTTGTCAAGAAAAGTGGGTGGGGCAGAATAAGGTAATTGTCATGTTTAGATGAGAAATGAAAACTTGCAGAAGAGCAGAGAAGATGGCCATGTAAGATGTCACTCTCAAACACAACTTGACAAAACTGTTTTTATTTCAACTTTCTAGCAGCCTTTAAGTCACATTTTCAAACTGGGGCCTGGAGGTCAAACTTGGCTCACCTGGGGGTTCAATTTGGCCTAAGAAGGGGTAGTGAGTTTTGTAAGACAGTCAGAAAACACCAAATCAAGTATAATCTCCTAAATCATGTTAGTAAAAACAATTGAATCTCATCTCTTCTAAAAGAAAATGCAATGTAAAATTAAGCTTGGCCTCATCACGCTTTAACGTAATACATTTTGGCTCATGGAAAAAAGTTTGGGCACCTGCACCTGATTTAGACCAAGAGAGCTTTTCAACAAAAAGTTACACGACTGGTGACCTTTGTCAATACTGTCAGAGGCTCATCTTTACGGTATTAATATCATGGCATTTTAACACCGCGGTAACAAGTATATCGTCCCATCCATGTAATATTCCCCACTCCTGATTGCTCTGCAGTTGCGACGAAACAGAATGACACATTAAGGTACACCGTGTATATTTATGTCCAAAAAATATATTGTATAAAAGCATGTTTTTCTAGTTTAGTTGTATTTGTGACACAAAGTAAATAATAAAAATGTGTAATTTACTAATTTTACTATGAACAGGCTTGCATAGCCACAAAATAAACTATTATTTGATCATGAGGAGGGCCTCCTTCTGCTTATTTCCATGGAAAAGCAGCTATATTTAGCTATATTTTCTCACATTATGACATTAAACGTATTTTTTCCCATAACAAATTATTATTATATCATGTTGACTTTTCACTTCCAGAAAGTTACACGGTGCAACTTCAATTTCCAAATATGGTCTTTAATACTGCTTTATGCAAAAGCTTCATTGGCCAAAATGAAACAATACGCTGTCCATATGTCCACTTGGTTCAGGTTTATCCAGAAAATGGTCTAAATATAAACTTTTGCCAAAAAAACCGTCAACTACTCGTAATAGCAAAAAATATATTTGATCAAACAATTTTGGGAAAACAAAACAGGCCTTTCATAAAAAGTTGCATGTCATTTGCATTGGACACAAAGTCTGGATCATTAATGCGTCCACAGCACCTTCTGTTTGGTGATTAACAAGTCATTTTCTTCTTTCTTTTCAGTCTTGTTCGTCTCATTGTTTTGTCTGTGAACTCTGCAAAGACAAAACCTCATCTTTCCATTTCAGACGGACATTTACAAACGATGTCCAGGTTCGTCACTATTCATCTTCTGTTATTTCTTTTGTTGAATATTGCTTTGTTATTTTATGTTCCTGTTTTAGGCTGCAGGAAGTCCTTTCATAAGCACTGTTTTGTAAATGAGAAGTGTCCAAACTGCACAAGAGCCAAATCACAACGAACGCAGCAGAAAGGATCCAGGAAGTGAGGTTTTAAAGAGACAGTACAACGTTATTAAACAGGAAATGTACAGTGCTATTTTATTTTATTATAATGTTTAAATGTCATGAAAATGTCAGGATTCTTCTGTGGGAAGTGAACAGCAGCTACCATGTGAAAATAATCTAATATTTTTTTAATAAATTAAAAATAAGCCTTGAATTGCTGCCCTCACATGGTTCTTGGGTCAGACAAGAACAAGGTCGGTTTCTCAGCACAGGCTCTGGCTCTGGAGGGTTTGGATTTGGGCCTGGAGCAGCTGGTGCATCGGCCTCGTGACGGTGACTCCTAAACTGTTGACTAAGAAGAAACATTGTCTCATCGTCTGTAAATAAATGTAATGCTTTGTGCTCGTAGTCAAAGTGAGGTGTTCTTTTTAGCCACTTTACTAGAACATGGCCAGTTTAATCTGACTCTACTTCTTGCAATATTTGTGATTTTCAAATAGTTCAGAGTGATATACATTATCAATCTGTCATGAGCCAGACTAGCTTCTCTACAAACATACACAATGTAAGTAAATAAATAAGTAATCTTTATTTGTATAGCGCATTTCACAGACAGAGTCACAAAGCGCTTCACAGTGAGATGAACCCCTCTCTCCTCACTCAATGGTAAACTGCCCTGGGGCAGCTCAGCAGAGGAGATTCATCCAAACACCGGGCGCTTCAACCTCCGACTATCACCAAGTGTTCCCTAACATGCATGTTATCAGTTGGTGGGGAAACCGGAGTGCCCGGAGGAAACCACCCAGACACGGGGAGGAACATGCAAACTCCACACAGAAAGGTCCCGGGCCGTGCGGGAATCGAACCCACGACCTTCTACAATGGTGGTCAACAGTGACCGCCCACTTCCTGGTTCAACAATCTCGAGCTCCCATGTTAATCCACAAAGCGGTTTTGAAAAAAAAGAATTATATTAAAAGTTTGAAGACGTCCTCAGGGTTAATCAGCTGACAATAAAACCTATATTTTTGCTTAGAATATGCAGCTTTATAAACTACAAAGTTATTAAGCCATTTTGACAAATTTTGAGTCATATGTGTTTTTTAAACTGAAAACTACCGCGCTGGGGATCTGAGTTGGCACTTAGTCTTTCAACTAGTATTATTTAAATTTTTCTAAAAGCCTATGGCACTTTACAATGAGCAATTTAGGCTATACTTCCAGAACCAAATGCTGATATGAATTGTATTTGTTTTTAGTACAAAAGGCACAACAAATTAATTGGTTGTTTAAATGTAATTTGTTAAGCTTTTATAATTTTAATGTGTACAACATCTACTGTAATGTGATTTTTTTTATGCCTATGGACCCCAGGAAGACTAGCGACCACCCTGTGGAAGCTAATGGGGTTTCCAATAAATAAATAAACCAGGGCGATCTTCCACTGTAGAGCTCCGTAAAATCCTTTCCTAACCCAGGACTCTTCTGAAAAAGAGATTCTAGTCTCACAGTTCTCTGTCTGAAGGTGGTAAAGCACATGCATGATCTCATTCAAATAGCTAAAGCCATACTTTGAAACATTCATTATGGAGCTAGATCTTGAATGCCAGACTGTGAAATAATAGCCTAAAGATATATAAAGAAACAGATGCAGCTGCAATGATCAAAATAGGTTCACCCTAACCTTAACTCTGATAAAATACATTATAGTGTTTGATTTCCTCTCGTCACGTTTCCAGGTGTCTCCCTTCATGACTCAGGTCTATTAGACTTTTATCATAATTATAAATGACTTTGTTTATCCGGTGTTTGACTGCACTCTTATCTGTGTGTGCTCGTTTTATCTGCATCACTGGAGCAGGTGGAGACTTTGAGACTTTGAGCCGACACACCTCATTCACAGGGTCGAATAAAACCAACATTTATGACACAGAGTCCACGAAAATATGTCACGGGTTTATAGGTTCTAAAAGGTTTGTGAAGAAAGCTGTAAACAAATAAACACAAAGGACTGACACAGGACTAACAAGACTGTAACACATTAAGACAAAGAACATTTTACTTTTATTTTTAATATTTTATTCTGTTTGTGAGCAATGACCTGGTTATGACAGTATTCTGGATATTTAGACTGGTAACTATGGAAACTATGACACCAACAGATACAGGAAGCTTAACTTTTTTCTTTTAAACGTTTTCCAGTGAATAAAGTGTATTTTTAGCACAAAATTCAAGTCCAGTTACAGCACTTTTAAATGGAGGTTTGTTATGTGAAGTTATGTCAGAAAAGTAAACAGAAAGGTAAAGAAAGAGTCTAAAACAGGGCCAGTCAGCGCTAGCATAAGCTGCTAATGTTACAACATTAAGCTCTTATAAAATAAATAAGAACATTTAAAAAGTGAATGATAAATATAGCATTTTCTATGTTGTTTGTCCTTGTAGGTGTTTCTGTAGTTAAACACTAATGTTTATGCAACAGCAGTTGGGAATGACAAGAGACTCCTCATAGAGACCAGATTTAGGGGGTCCCAGCCCCAGCTGCCCCCCTCTGCTCTACCCCTGTAAACCTGGCCTAGAAGCGTCAGTCAGACTCAGGACTGTCCTGTGGGATCCCAGCAGAGAAAACACTGCTACTGCACTCACTTTTGTCAGGTCAGTGTCGAAACATCAGTTTAATGTACTGTACATACAAAAGCAAAAGTTGTAAACATCACTTTTGCCACGCTGCATCGTTTTGCGCAATTTGTGTCGCTGTTTTTTTTGTTTGTTTTTTGTTTTTTAATTTTCACAATTTACTTGGTAGATATTAGGCAAATTCG
This sequence comes from Mugilogobius chulae, assembly GCA_038363315.1. NCBI lineage: Eukaryota > Metazoa > Chordata > Actinopteri > Gobiiformes > Gobiidae > Mugilogobius > Mugilogobius chulae. Next base: position 2,137,954 of record CM076396.1, read on the forward strand.
CACAATATGAAGTTCCAATTTCACAGAATATCACTGGGAACTAAAATCACATTTTAAAGGATAAATATTATGCTTTTTTGTGTGTTGTTCTTGTCTATCAAACATGCTCCCGAGCACCTCCACTTGGAATCTCATGCATCAGAACCAATAAAAAATAATGCTGTAAATCACAAGTAACAGTCTTGTTTGAGCTCTATCTGCAGACTGCAAAAGAAATTACTCAGGGAACACAAACAAATTGATCCTTCCTGATATGCAGACATGCTCAAATCAAGTCTGGATGATTTATGGAGTTAAAAACCGAGCAGAAGATCTCAGAAATCTATCTATGACATCACAGATCAGGGACATTCAGAACAGTGTTTTGGAGAAACAAAACATTTATTACAGACAAAACTTCAGCTGTGTTATTGATGAAGAAGAAAATTAGATAAAAAAAAGCTGATTGTGCATAATATAATAAAACTGTTAGGTAGTTCTGGTTTCACGCTGCACTGATGCACGCAGTCACGCAGCTTCTCAAGGGAGAGAAAAGAGAGAGAGTGGAGACATAAATGTTCCTGAATGAGCCAAAGAGCCACATGTGACTCGTGAGCCTCATGTTCACCTCCCCTCGTCTAGAGCTTCTTGTACTGAAATCAGAATATAGTGCTTACGTGGACATAAAATAAAACCAGGAGACTTAAAAATTATGATCATAACCAAGATATAAACACCATCAATGAGTAACGTTGAATTAAACCCACAAAAAGGTCAGATGTGTCTAAGGTGTGTGTCCTTATCAGTAACTCTACACGACTCTATTCTCCTGCAGAAATCCACACCCAAACACAGCGTTCTGAGAAGCCCCGCCCCAGAGCATCATGGGACGTGTGAGCTGCAGGTTTATAAGGGCAGGGAGTGTGAAGACTGACACTGGATTTGACCAAACCAGCAGTAAGTCTGAACACTGAGGATATTTAGAAGGATTTGGAAGTTAACAATAATAATAATTTTTTTTTTTTTTTTTCATTTCCAGAATCCAGTGTGACTTGAAATGTATCCGAACCAAGGTAAGAACTGGAGGTTTATAGTGATTAAACAGATGTGTTTGTGGGAATTAGTTTAGAAATGTCTATGTTTAGTGACAGTTGCTTAAAGCCCATATTTCACATATAACATTTTTCTAATATTGACTTAGTTTAGTGTGATAGTCCTTGTGGTAAATATTTATTACACTGTTACAATTGTTTGCAAATTATGAAGAAGTTGACATATAAAAGTTGAAAATGACGGGAAGTAATCTGAGTTTTAAAACAGAATCTCTCCACGTGTGTCATCTAAAAGCACCAAATTCACACGACTGACACAGTTTAATAGAGTTTAAACAACCATTTAACAAATTCAAAGTTACAAGATATTATCATTTATCAATAGTGTTGGGGAAAAAGTATTGAAAAAGTAATTAGTTACTCATTACTTATTACTTTTTAAAATGTAATTAGTTACACTACTTAGTTACTGCCTCAAGAAAGTCATTTATTACATTACTTTAGGATTACTTTTGGTATTATTGCAAACATCAATCAAAAATAGAATTTAAAATTGTATTATTGGCATTTAAACAAAGGCAAACAACAAACCAGTTGCTTAAATAGGCTAATAATAAATAAAATAATCAATAGAAATGATTCTGGACCTTGTTACTAGTTACTCAAAATGTAATCTAATTACAGTAACTAAGTTACACCTAAAGCTGTTTGTCAAATCACAACGTTTGTGTCATTTACAGTGTGGGTAAGTTACATTATATTACTAGTTACAGGGAGAAAAATGTAACACATTTGTATTACAATATTACTGTCTCAAACATGTAACTGAGTTACACTACTGTGAGTTACTTTGAGTTACTTTGAGTTAATCACACATTTGTTACAACCTTGTACAACACTAATCCTGTTACATTCACACTTGTTTACTGGTTAATTTATGGAAATGTGACGTCACAACATATTTTCCTCATAATATTTCATTCATCTTTAAGCCACAGTCAGTATTTTAGTGGTGTTTTGGTCCTGAAGTGTTGTTTTCAATAGAATATAAAAACAATTATTTTATCTGAAAGTAACTTGAGTTACTCAGATTGTAACTATATTGTCAACATTTTTATAAGTAATGAGTTACACTACTTAGTTACTGAAAAGTGCAATATATTACAAGTAGTTACTTATGTAATTACTCCCAACACTGGTCATTTATGTGGATTTTGGCTCATATTTACAATATTGTTGGAAGGTAACAGTTGTGGAATTACTTCTACATATGTCATGGACAATATAATCCAGATCACAACAGACACACTGAGTGAAAACAAACAAGCTGTTTAGTAAAACTCTAAATACAATCACGTTCACTGTCTTTTACTGTAAACTGGCACGCTTCAATGTAGTACATTTTGGCCCGCAGAGGAAAAACGCTTGGCACCCTTGAGTTTCTTTTCTTTGATACAAATATATACATGTTTTTAGAAAAAAAAAAACTCAATTATCAAAGTTTTAAGGGAAAAAGACATTTAAAGGTTCAGCTTCCTATTACTTTGTATGAGATTTTAGTAGACTTTCCCTTCACAAGATGGCTGCCGTAAATTGTGGTCACATAAACAAAAACTACTAAAATAACTGTATTTTAACCACATTTATCAACTTTTCAACTTGAATTTATTACAGACATCTATTTTATTTGCTGTGGGGGTCACGAGTTGCTCCATGGTAATTTTGGGATTGTAGCCATAGGTTACCATGGCTAAGCTCTCTCCAGTCATTCTAATAACTCAATGTACAAAACACTACTTATCAGCTGACTTTTGCTCCTTCCAACACTCAAAAACATGAAGGTGTGGTGGTGGGGTGTTATCGACTTTTCCAGTATAAAATGTGAAAGTTAAAAATTAATCCTGATTTACTGTGGGTGTGAACCGACTTTAACCAGAAGCAAACAGTTGGATCGTGATAACAGTCTGCCAGAAAATGTCCCTGAGAAATTATTTTATTGAACACTCATTTACCTCTGCAGTTATGGTATTTGGAACAGGAAGGGCATCTGATGGAATGATTGGTAAAAGTCATTGGTTTTCTTTGCAGCTCTTGATAAAGTGTCTTCTTAGTTCTACACTGCAAAAGGGCCTTTCAAAAAATAAGAATATTTAGCTTATTTTTGAGGTAAAAATGTTTTATTTTAAGTTAAATAATCTGCCAGTGCAGGAAGAAAATTGACTTACCTGGTTGTTTTGAGCACGAAATGTTACTTTTACAAGATTGTCATTAGCAGGACATTTGTTTGTCTCCTAAAACGTCTTATATCTTTGTCCCACAGGAAACCAGTACCCAGGTTACCCCGGGGGCTACCCTCCACAGGGCCAAGGCGGGTACCCTGGTCAGTACCCTCCAGGACAGCACCCCCCAAACCCTCACCCAGGCCAGCCTGCCTACCCGGGCAACCTGGACCTGGCTATCCTGGGCACGCTGGCCCGGGTATCCTGGAGGCCCCGGGTATCCTGGAGGACACGGAGGACATGGGGACACGAAGGACATGGAGGACACGGGTATCCTGCAGGAGGACATGGGTATCCTCCAGGTCCTGGAGGCTGCGCACCACACGGACACGGGCACAAGAAGAAGAAGAAGCATAAGCACGGGCACAAACACGGGCACTGCCACAAGAAAGGGAAGACCGGGCATGGGGTGAGTCCAGTCCACTTTTATTCTATAGAACATTTTACAACAACACAGTTTACAAAGTGCTGCATTTATTAATAGTCAAACTGAACTGGGTTCAAACAAAACAAAAACACCTTAGACCAGCCCAACCTTTTTTCTTATAAGGAATAGTACCGTCAAGATTTTCTGTTCTAGGGACCGGACAACATGTTTAGTGCCAATAACAACCATTTAAAATACATACAACCATTCTATTCTTTATTTTAGCTCTCTTAAGTCTTTTAATTTGTTGATTTAGGGTTAAGTGCCTCTAATATTTTTAAGTAAAGAACAAGGACATAATGATAGACCAAAACATAAAAATAAAATACATTTGAAAAGGTTCTCTGGGGCCTGGTAGCAGATGGGCCGTGGCTCGGTTCTGGTCCCCGGATCGGTGGTTGGGACCAATACAGAGACAAAGACTAAACAGTAGAAAGTAATAAAACCATCTACAGCAGTGGTTCTCAACTTTTTTTCATTCGCAACTCACAAAGTTCACAATCCCCAAACACAAAAAATCCTGCATTATGATAATGCACTCTTTAGTCTTACGTTTGATTTTATTTTGGAGACATACTACAAGCCTATAATTTTATCTGATAGTTGTGCAAATGGAAACAGTATAATATGATTTTATTTGTACAGGCTAATGCAAAATAAACATTAACCAAGTTGAAAGATGTTTGTACCCAGTTACAGCAAAAACTGCTCATTTCCACCTGGGCAGGCTGATGTTACAGATCTAATTGTAAACGGTTATAAACTTTCATTACAAACATATAGTCTTAACCATCTACTAAAACTATTACACACCGTCTGTCACATACATACAGTATCTATAACTAGGTTGAGATTGTTTATGATTTATTGTTTATGATGAGCAATAAAAATATCTGTAAATGAGCTGCACCTCCATAAATATGATTAAACTTACCTCTGAATTTAACTATGGGGCGGAAATATAGTAACAGTAGCTTTTCATTGGTTTGTAAATAAATTCAGTGTAATTTTTGACATATTTTCTGTGTTTTTCATGTCGTTGCAGTCTTCCAGCAGCTCTTGCAGCAGCAGCGACTCGGACTGAAGACTTTGGACCTGAAAACAGCACACGTTTTATTAGTTTTACCCAACAGCACTCTCTAATGCATTTTATCTTTTATCATGTGTTTAATAAATACTTAAACCGTGTGTTGTTTCTTGTATATATCACAGCCAAGTGTACTTAAGAGCCTGCATTGGTTTGCATTTGTTTTACATTGTTTTCTTCTTATAAGACAGGGGTTCTTAACCTTTTTGACCTCGGGCCCAAATATTCATGTAGAAAGTAACCTGGGGCCCAATCTCATATCAAATGTATTGTATTTTACTGATTTTGTGGCCCTCAAGGAGGTGCTCGCGGCCCAACTTTGGGCCCCGGCCCTATAGTTAAAAATCACTGTTCTAAGAAATATAAAGATAGGCTAAAAAGTAAAACAAAAATTATAATGTTCAAAATGTCTGAATTGAAGCAACTGAGGCAAAATGAACTCAACTATCTGACCCATTTTCAATAATTATCCCACATTTGTTTGAAGCTTGCATAACAATCTTGGATTTCTTTGTTGAAATGTCCTTTTCAAGACTCAAAATTGTTTTAGTATCATTTGTGATAATAAATCTTTTGACAAAAGAAAACGTGTGTGGATAATAATTCCTGGGGTATTTTTGTGCCGTAAAAGCAGTAGTTAATTTTGTACGACTAAAAATTAAAATTTTGGTGCTCTTGTTTCTGTACGATCATAAAAGAAAAATTTCTAAAAGCAGCAGGCCTAGTTCATTTTGTACGACTATAAACGAAAATGTTTGTTTGTGTGTGTATATGAATGTAGCACTCATTCTAAAATGAAGCATGAGTGTATGCTTGTTAGCACTCCAAGCAAAAATATTTATGTATGTATATATTTGTGTGCAAGAGGGGTAGGACTACATTAGTTCCTTGAACTTCCACCTACTCCTTTTGAGCATCACTTTCTGTTGCTAAATTCTTTTTTGTAAACTGTTCTTTTTTTTATTGTATATAGTTCTATGAACTGATTGTTGCTCAAATAAATCAATAAAAAATAAAAATAAATAAATAAATATAATTTCTAAATGAAAACAAGTAGCCTAGAGAGAAAGCTTAAATTTTTACAAGAATTCAAGCTTTCTCAAAGTAAACGCACACTGCTACAAAATGTCTTAATTAGAAAAAAAAAAAAAATGTTTTTGTTGCAGTTATAAAGTGACAGAAATAAGTATGCTAATATAAGATTTAATAAATGTTCACGCGATTTGCCAAAATTGTCAAACTGTTACAAACAATAATTTTTCATATTTTGTTATAATTTGAGTGTAACCAGTGACACTTTCATATTCATATTACAATGCATTTAATTTAAAATATTTCGTCTTTTATCCTTCATTGTTATCGTTGTTTCGTGCTAATGTTAAAGTTTTATTTCGTCCTTGATACGGACACCGGAGGTCGCTGTTGTTATGGAGACCTGCGTCTGACCTCAGCAGCTGAACGGGCCAATCAGAGCGCGCTGGGGACACAACCCGGAACTGAACTCGTAAACACTGGAAAAAACTGGACAAAGTGGACAAATTTGACTCGTAAAAAGGTCAAAGTGAACTATGTCGCTCACGGTCCTCACACGCGCCTGCAGGTACGTCCAGAAATCGCGAAAAAGTCACAGAAATATGCGCTGAAGTTACGCTTTTGTGTTAAATGTGCGAGTTAGCTGTTAGCCGCTTCAGCTCTCTGAGGTGACACATGCTTTAAAATGCACTGAGGAATGAGTTTAGGCATGAATATCTACGTTTATGTAACAGAAATGTGACTGACAATAGCTTCGGGTCGAGGTCACGTGTAATGCAAGTTTTTCGCAGTTGTAATTTATCATATAATGCACAAAAAAATTGTCTTCTTTTAGTAAAGTATACACTACAGTAAGTGTCATAAAAAACTCTTTGCATGTATGTAAATGCATTTCAGTATGGATCAAATAAAATGCAGAGAAAAATATGTTATTATAGTTGAACTAAACATGAGTAGGAGTATAATGTGATTCTCTGTTTGTAAATGCAATAGTTTTGAAGACCTTAGACCTTAGAAAAACTTAGCTGAAATAATAACAGACTGCTTCAATAATGTGCGTTTGTCTTTCATCCAAGTTTTGAATTTCAATGTTGTTTATGCACATATTTAGCTAAACATAACATCAGAATTAAACTAGGAATGTGAATGTGTTGGTTGTCATTTCTTAGACACAGATTGTAAAACATATAAAGAGTTGTTATTGTCATTAAAATGGAAATCATTTATTCTTTATCTTTTTTTCTCCACAGACTCAGGAGTTTATGTCGGCTGCAGAGAATCCAGAGTCACATGGTGAGAACCTGAACAAGTCTAATACTGTATATTTATGAATTTCTAAGAAATTAGTTACATGAGATGACACTAATAATCTATAAGATTACATGTTGACCAAATGTTAAACCGATAAATCATTTGTCAGAGATAAAGAAATCACACTTCCTCAGTACTTTATGAAGTGTTGGTCTAGTCCAGGGGTGGGCTATTATTTTCACTCAAGTGCCATATTAAAACGCAGACAAGTGGTGGAGGGCCGGATCTCAAACATAATATTATTTATGATTCTTAAAAAGAAAGGGTTACAAGAATAACTGTGTAACATTTCAAGATTATTTTCAAAATGTTACTTTAGCCCAACTTGTTTTTTTTCCCTCTTATACTTGGCCAAACAATGTTATTGTTTTACTTACTTACAAAAACAAAGGCACAGACAAATAGGGCACATGCTTTAAATACAAGTGAACGTGGATAAAAGTACAGTAAGAATACACATCATCATTGATCCAGACATCAATGGATTTGTTGTTGCTCCAAGAAAATTTGTTATTATTATAGTGCAAGCTTTTCAGAACTTATCAAGCTTGTTTTAGTGGTGTAGCTTATCTTTTCTAGTACAAGATAAAAAGACAATCCTTTCAACCATTTTTAAGCGGATCAGGGAGTTACTGATTTCCATTAAGTAACTATACAATGTCTGGCTTCCAGAAACAAATATTCAACAAAGATATAATTTGGTCAGACATTTCACGGTCATATTTTACAGTTCATAGGGACTTTCTTGCCCTCATATTAGTGTTCAAAACATTGCTCCAATAGGACAAAATGCAAATATTTACATTCATTTGTTCAGATGTCGTCGCAGCCTGAGCCCGAGGTTTTGATGCAGAGAGTCGGACGAGCCGGAGTCATCACCATGAACCGACCCAAAGTCCTCAACGCTCTCAACCTCAACATGATCCGGAGCATTTATCCACAACTAAAGGTACAACCCAGTCTCCGTAGGGAAATTTAATTCATAGAAAATGCAATGGCTCAACATCTGAAATAGTGCGATCTTGTAAAATGTGTTTTGTGTTATAGAAATGGGAATCAGACAACGACACAGACCTGGTGATCATTAAAGGCGTGGGAGGAAAAGCGTTTTGTGCTGGAGGAGACATCAGAGGTCAGCAGCCAGAATAACATACACACACCTTTGCTTTTCTGGAGTTTAAATATTGTAAGTATAAATGTTTTGTATTGATTCCACAGCTGTGACTGAGGCGGGGAAAGTGGGCGATCCTTTGGCTGAAGACTTCTTTAGGGAAGAATACATCCTGAACCACGCCATCGGTGAGAGAACTAGTGATGTCTTTGATAGGACGATATGGCAAAACATGAATATCACCATTTTCTTGAGCCAAATCACAGTTTGATTTGTCACAATTCTTGCACACTTTGATTTTAAGATAAATACAATCATCTGCCTTTTTCAGAAAGTTCCTTCTTCACTATCAGTAGCTAAATCCAGCTGTCAAAGGCTGACCACTGTTGCCAGATTTTCAGGGAAAAACAAGCAACCAAGCTTTTGAAAATAAATCCCAAAACAATCAACCTACGCTCTTTAATTTGATTGATTTCTTTATTTCAAGCAATTAAAGGATAGTTCCAGATTATGATCATTTTCAAACATATACTGATAACATGCATGTTAGGGAACACTTGGTGTAGTCGGAGGTTGAGGCGCCAGGTGTTAGGTGAATCGCCTCTGCTGAGCTGCCCCAGGGCAGCTTACTGTCACTGAGTGGGGAGGGAGGGGTTCATCTCACTGTGAAGCGCTTTGTGACTCTGTGTCTGTGAAATGCGCTATACAAATAAAGATTACTTACTTACTTACTTACTTACTATTCCAGTGTACATACGTTCATTTAAAGATAAGATTAAGACAGCATTAGGATAACACAAAAAAAATGTTCGAAAAGGAATGGGATGAAGTATTACTTATTGAGTCCCATCCCCCTCATCATAATAAATTGATTTACTCTCTTTAATAAAAAGTTATTAATAATAATCAACTATTTAAAACATTGTGTGTTTTCGCAAAACAAGTGTAAATAATTTTGGCATATTTTATATTTTTTAACATTAATAAAAAACAGGGCCTAAGACCACCGGTCCCAGGTTTTGGGCCATGTGCTACTGGGCCCCAGTGAATCTATTAAATTGTATTTTATTTTTATTTTATAGTCTATCACTACTACTTCCTTGTGCCATTTCACACTCGGCTGCAAACCGTCCCAGTGGATGTTGCATGTTCCGAACAAATAATCCCAAACACACATACACGCAAAAAAGCAACCGGCAATTTTCACAATTCTAAAAAGATTATTTTAAAAAACATAAGCCCAAAGTCACGATAAAAAGTGGACGTGGCAAAAAGTGGGACAAGTGGGTTGAAAAAAATACAAACATAGAGAAATGTGAAAACACGACATGACGATTTCATCAAAAAAATCATATTGTCACGTTGATGAGCTCATGATTTGATTTTTATCATGATATTGCCCAGACCTTCTGTTCTGACTCGAGCAAACAGTGTTTCATAATGTTTTTCTATCTTTATTTCTTTCTTTCTTTCTTTCTTTCTTTCTTTCTTTCAGGAACGTGTAAAAAGCCTTATGTTGCCCTGATAGATGGAATCACAATGGGAGGGGTGAGTTTTGAGTTTTTTTCTTCAACTCCTCTTGCAAACTGTGTAACTTTTCTGGGTCCAATTGTTGTCACCAAGAATACAGGTTTATACATGTTTTTTTGAGCAACAGCCTCACCTCATTTGTCCTGCAGGTGTCATTGTTTTCATGTGTTTCCTGCTCCAGGTTCAAATCCTCACCCTGCTTCTGATTGGACCAAATCTAACGTGACCAATGAGTTTATACAGAATGACTACTGGTTTTCATTAATACACATTTTTACTTTTATTATTGATTATTAAAGGAGACATATTCTTTAGAAAACAGGTGTCACATATAAAATAAATAAGTTATAATTGTAGGGCAGCAACTAACCATCAATTTGATAATATTCTTTCAGTTAATCTATTACAACGCTCTTGAATATAAAATTATAGCTAAATTTGACTCAGACAAAGCAGAGGAAGCAGTGACATTCCTTAGCGTTTCTTTTCCATTTTCACACAGAATCACGTTTCATTCTTCACAAATATCCGCGATTCCCTGAGGCTGGATCTGCAGACACAGACTCGACATGGAGCTGCTGTCATTTCCTGTTTGTCCTGCTTTACATCTGACTTCTCGACGTTTTCTCTCTGTGGCTTTTGCTTCTAGTTTAATGACGATACATGCCTTTGAAGTTCGTTAGCAAAAGACTATATCAGGCCTATTCAACTTAAAGCCTCCAAAGATACGACTCGGCTCTCAAAATATTACAAAAACATATTTTTTCTGTTTGTAGATTTAATTCTGTTTTAATGCTGTATTTTTCATATTTTAGCCAAACAGTTCACTTTGCTCTTGTTCTATTGGCAAATCGTGTTTGAAGACAGTTAAAATTATAATTAGTGCTGGGCAATATCATATTGTATAATCATATATCATGATATTAATATGGAAAAGTTGACATTGAGAATATTGTGATAAATTGTGGTTTTTAAATTGTGACTAATTCCTAATGTTGCCAGATTGTGCCATGACACTTTTAACCATATTTTTTATCATTAATAAAGATTTTTAAGACATGAAAATACACTATAGGTACCAGGATATATTTTTGTCATTAGTGGGTATTTTTTTTGTGGATGAGCCTGGAAAATATCCAAATTGACCTTAAATATGAAAATTCAGAAATTCAGAAAAAAATGTAAGCCATATTGCCTGCTCTAATTGTAATACATTATATATTACAGGGAGAAAAATGTAATACATTTGTACACTGTGGGTTACTTTAATCACACATTTGTTAAGACATTGTACAGCAGTAACATGTTACATTTACACTTGATTACTGATTAAATTATGAAAATGCAATGTCGCAACACATTTTCCTCATAATATTTTATTCACCTTTGAGCCAACTATACAATATTTTAGTGGTGTTTTGGTCCTGAAATGTCGCTTTCAGTAGAATATAAAAGCAATTTATTATGTGAAAGTAACTTGAGTTGTTGTAACTTGTGATACGTATATTGTCAACATTTTTATAAGTACCGAGTTACACTTCTTCGTTACTGAAAGTTTATTACAGTAACTAGTACTTTTGTAATTAGTTACCCCCAACACTGACTACACCTGGTCCAAAAGCCATGGTCCTCGCTAAAATCTATTTCTCTGGAAAATAAAGTTACAATATGATAATGTGAAGCCGCTGCAGAGAGAGAGAGAGAGAGAGTGTGAATATTGTGGATTGTTGTGTTTGTAAAGCAGCAGCAGCTTTAGTAAAATCTGTAATCTGCACATCTCCACACACTTCCTGCTGCAGATCTCAGACGGAGCAGAGGTCGTCACCAGGCCACAGTAAACACACTGTCTGCACTGTAAACACCGGGAAACGACCCGCTGTCCTCTGGGACGTCACAACTGCAAAGAACTAGAGCAACACAAGCTGCTCACTGTCAAGGGAAAAACACTACTGTAAACTGTAAAAACATCATTATTTAAGGTAGAGCTGTTATCGACCAGAAGAATTCTTGGTCGACTAAAGACATGTTCCATCGACTGATTAGACGACTAAGAACAGAACAGAACAGAACAGAAAGATTTATTGTCATTGAGTACAACGAAAGTAGTTTGGAGTGAGCCTTCGGGCCGCTGCATCTTTTGTGCGCCGACACTCGCTCTTCCAAACAGGAAATGCAAAGCAAACATACAGAAAAAAGGTAGAGCTGTAATCGACCAAAGAAAAGAAACAACAAGTTAAACAAAAGGAATAAAAAATCCATGTATTTTAATCTTAAAAGGCAGATCAGACTAATCATTCAGGCCTAAATTTTCTGCCAACTCTCCCTTTCTTCGTGCTGTTCGATATAAATCCTCAGAATCTAAATAAAGGAATTACTCGACTCTATCAATCGATTACTCGACTAAAAGACTACAGCCCTGATTTAAGGTACTGTACAGAACTTTGTAGTAAATAACAATTACCTAAAAGTAAATAATGTAAATAAAGTTGCACAATAATATTACAATTATATATTGTTTTTTTTGTTTTTTTTTTGTTATGTCGACCCATTGTGAAAACAGTTGGACACACCTGCTTCTGTGTATCTGCAGGACAACTAAAACGCCAGACAGTCAAGCTTATTTTTAGTTTCAGTTTTATCACTGCATACATTTTATGCTTAGCCTTTTAGTTTAACCCTTCAAATGAAATATGGCATATCGAATCAAAATCGTATTATCAAACATCATGCAGCCCTATTTGAGTCTGACTCCTGCTTCACATGTCAGTGTTTGTGTAAACTTGTCTGTTCTGTGGTTTATGGGGGTATTCCATGAAAGTGGCTTAACAAGTCTAGGCTTATCCTAAAATCCTAAAAAATGAGCTGAAACTAGCTTCATCTCCAACTTAAGCCTCAAGTGGTTCCATGAAAGAAATAAGCCTGGGTCTGAACAACGCTAATTCAAGCTTGAAGATTAATCTGGGCTCTGAGCGCGCTCCCGCTGAATGTGACGAGACCAGATCAATGGAGCGACGACTTCACTGAGAATGAGAGGGAAAAACGCTTATTTTACATGATCTGACTGAAACACGAGAAAGCCAAAGTGCACACGGACTACAGTTTGATTTGCAACGCAAAGTTTTAGTTATAGTGGTTTATTCTGATGCGAGGAGCGAGAGGCAGCCCCTCCCCTCCTGTACACTGCTGGAGAAAGACGAGGCGGAGATCCAGAGGATTTATCATCGTATTTGTGAGTAGTAGGCTCATCGTTTTTTAATGCAATGCACAGTTTTCCACTCCGCATGTGGAACTAGTCCCGCTGCGTAAAGTTGTCATAAAGTTGTAGCGTAACCTGAGCGTAAGTCTTCACAACCAGAACTAACCAATCAGAGCAGAGGATGTCCGTGGTGTGACAGGGGGGTCAGAGACGAGGGAGAGAGATGCGCTGAAGCGCTTTTGCGCTCAAAAGCAGCAGCACAACTCCACCGCTTGCTCTCACACTTTAGTCATGCTTTCATTGCTTCATCCTTTAGAGAAATAGCTGCATGTCTGTGGTGAATCTTACGTAGTTTAGATTCACGTAGGAGTAGCCTACAAGTTAATTTTCCAGTTAAATATGTGGCTTTTTGTGCTGCCAATTTGACGTTTGCTCTTACAAACGCGTCTCTCCACAGCGAGAGCGGCTCAAAAAAGGATGAAAAGAAATGGTCAGAGCGGCTCTTTGGTGCCAATGCCAAGTAAATAAAAGTGAATAAAAAGTGACTTTATAAGTTGTGTTGGACAGACAGAGAGATTTCACACAGTTGTGGAAGTGTGTGAGGATAAACATGAGATTTAAGACGTTTTTTGAGACAAAGCTATAATAATCTTGACTGTTAGCCTGGTCCGGACCAGGTTTATGACTGCGGACTTGTTACTGCGGCAACTCGGCGTCACTCTGGTTAGCCTCATTAGTGGAACGGAAATGGAGATTTCATAAGCCTAGATTAGCCAAATAAGCCAGGCTTTGGCTTTATCTCGCTTCATGGAATACCCCTATATAACACATGACCTTTATAAAGACTGAGGGCAGCACATCCACCTAGTTTGCTTCTACTGACACAATAATGTTATGTACATTAACTCTTTAACACAGACTGCACTAGAATGAGATTATGTAAAGAGCTTTTCCTCACTGTTCTTGTGATTTCTGCTGATGTTGTGATTTTTCACTGGGTTTTACATTTGTGCACATCATTTTGTCTAAACGTTCCTACTTTTCTCGTGCAGGGCGTCGGGCTGTCGGTTCACGGTCGTTTCATAGTCGCCACAGAGAAAACACTGTTCGCGATGCCCGAGACTGGAATCGGTGAGAAATACTTTTATATTTTTTCCTCATATGCAATTGATCTGTGGCTGTTTTCAATTAAATATACTTTTAAAGAGCCAAAAACCACAATAACGTTCAGATTTAGCAAACAAAGACGTTGAAAAATCAAACAATGAAACCGTCCTTGCCAATAAGAAACAGAAACTTTAGAATGCCGAAGCTGATTTTTCAACAGCAAAGAGCAAATGGATAGAAATAGTTGATTATTTAATACTTGTTAGTTGGTAATAGAAAAAAAACACTAGATAATTTGGAATTTAATGAATACTTTATGGCTTATAGTGCATTTCAGGCAACTAGGACCCATATTCATCTGTAACTCTAGGCATCAAATAGGCACAAGAGCTGGATATAAACTGAAAATTTAACTGCCATGCATCTATCTATTGTCTATTTTACAATGAAATTCTAGGCCATTTCTCTTTAGAGTGAGTCTTATTCAGTGAAGGCCCAAACAAAAAGGGTTTGGTTTGAGAGGTGAAGCTATAGAGTCGTACTGCGGCGGCTTTTACATCTCTTTCCATCGCCTCTGATCCTGTCAAACCTCGATCACACAAGCTTTAATTTAAAACACAACACTGAACCTGCTGAACTCATCTCTCACCTAAAGGTTCGACTCTGCTGTGTCTGGATTTACACAAATGAACAATAATCCCACATTTATGATATTACATTTGTCTGAATCAGGTCACCGCCATAATCCCTCTCTCCCTCCTCTCTCCTCTCCTTTCTCTCACTTCTCTCTCCTTCTCTTTCTCATTCTTCTCTCTCTTTTATCTTTCTCTCTCTCTTCTTTCTCTTCCTTTCTTTCTCTCTCTTTCTGTCTCTCTCGCCTCTCCTCTCGCTCTTTTTCTCCCTTCTCCTCCCTCTTTTCTTTCTCTCTCTCTCCTCTCCCTCTCTCTTTCTCTCTCCCTTTCTCTCTCTCCTCTCTCTCTCTCTTCCTCTCTCTTTCTCTTCTCTCTCCTCTTTCTCGCTCTCTCTTTCTCTCTTTTTTCTCCCCCCTCTCCTCTCTTTCTCTCTCTCTCTCTTTGCTCTCTTCTCTCTCTCTCTTTCTCTCTCTCCTCTTCCTCCCCTCTCCTCCTCTCCCTCTCTTCTCTCTTTCTCTCTCTCTTTCCCTCTCCTCTCTCTTTCTCTCTTCTCTCTCTTTCTCTCTCTCTCCTCTCCCCCCTCTCTCTCTTTCTTTCTCCTTTCCTCCTCTCTCTCTTTCTCTCTATCTCTCTCTCTCTCTTTCTCTCTCTTTCTCTCTCCTTCTCTCCTCTCTCTTCCTCTTCTCTTTCTCCTTCCTCTCTCTCCTCTCTTCTTTCTCTCTCTCTCTCTCTCTCTCCTCTCCTCTTCTCTCACTCTCTCTCTCTTTCTCTCTCTTCTCTTCCCTCTCTCTCTCTTTTCCTCTCTCTCTTTCTCCTCTCGCTCTCTCTCTTTCCCCTCTTTCTCTCTCCCTCTCTCCCTCTCTCTCTCTCCTCTCGCTCTCTCTCTCTTTCTCCTCTCGCTCTCTCTCTTCCCTCTTTTCTCTCTCCCTCTCTCCTCCCTCCCTCTCTTTCCCTCTCTCTCTCTCCTCTCGCTCTCTCCTCTTTCCCTCCCCTCTCACTCTCTCTCCCCTCTCTTTCTCTCTTTGCTCTCTCTCTTTCCCTCTCTCTCTCTCTTTCTCTCTTTGCTCTCTCTTTCTCTCTCTCTCCTCTCTCCCCCCTCTCTCTCTTTCTTTCTCCTTTCCTCCTCTCTCTCTTTCTCTCTATCTCTCTCCCCTCTTTCTCTCTCCCTCTCTTTCCTCTCTCTCTCTCTCTCGCTCTCTCTCTTTCCCTCTTTCTCTCTCCCTCTCTCTCTCTTTCCCTCTCTCTTTCTCCTCTCGCTCTCTCTCTTTCCCTCTTTCTCTCTCCCTCTCTCCCTCTCTTTCCCTCTCTCTCTCTCCTCTCCTCTCTCTCTCTTTCTCCTCTCGCTCTCTCTCTTTCCCTCTCGCTCTCTCTCTCTCCTCTCTCTCTCTCTTTGCAGAATTTTTAGACGTTTGATGTGATCTGATTGTTCTCTGGCAATTCACTTTTGACTTTATTAAAATAACACATCAAAACTGTTTACCTCTCATACATTTTCATCACTCACTGCTGACATTTAGACTGCTGCGATGTCCTTTGCTTTTAGATTTTTCCTCGCGGTGCGTTCGAGGACAGCTGCGGCGTTTCACCTCTGACGCTAAAACTAATATTTGTTCATGATACTTCTTAGTAATATTTAACTTCAGAGTTCAGCAGTGGAAAAAGCAGCGATTCTGACCACGTATTTTCACTCAGAGCTGCTGCATAAAAACTAATAGTTCGAAAAGAAGTGGTTTATAAAGTCAAAGTAGCTGAAAATAGCTCAAAATAAAACTTGGCACGTACTGTATTGTTCATATATGGTGTAATACGGCGGCTGCATTATGACAAACTCTCAGACATGTTACTGAAAATGCCTTGATTGAGGTTAAGGTAAATACATTATAATTAAGCCATAATTAATCCAGTCTTTTTGCAGTCTTTTCAGTGTACTTGGAACATACTTGATCTTGTATTTGTCCACTTTCCATCCGTCTGTCCCAGGTTTGTTCCCGGACGTTGGAGGAGGCTACTTTCTCCCGAGGCTGCAGGGAAAACTGGGATTGTTTTTGGCTCTGACCGGATTCAGGCTCAAAGGACGAGACGTTCACCGAGCCGGAGTCGCAACTCACTTTGTCGACTCCAACAAGGTGAAGAAAAAAAATGTAAACTTCAGACAACTGCCTAAGGAACAGTAGGTTTACAAGTTAGGAGTTAGAGGAGAACTTCTGCAGACTACAGAGGTTTTGGCCTGACTTTAAGCCCATTAACCGTTCTTTTATAGTTCATATTAAAGCAAATGAAGGAAACTTAAAAATGCCCCAAAACTGCCCAAAATTGCATCAGTCATTTGTGTTTTGTTTGTGCTGCTACTGCTGTAAAAACTTGCACTTTTGCCGCTTTACTTTTAATAAAAAATTATAGCATCTTTAATCTGATGTCCTCAGGTTGGAAATGACGTCATGCAATTGCCGCAAACAAAAAATTATAATTGTGTTTTTTAAATATGCTAATGAAAAATTAAATATGTCCAGCCCCAAACAGCACAAATGACTGACGCCATTTTGGAGCCTTTTTAAGCTTCCTGTGAGGCTGCATTTGCTTTGTTATGAACTATAAAAGAATTGTTAATATATTTCAAAAACTAAAGCAGCACAAACACAACTTTTTGCAGCAGAAAACAGAAAATCTAACTTGGACAAAAATGACTTGAATTAAGCATATTAATCTGAGTTATCTTATCTAGATATAAAAACTATTTTTAAACACATTTGTATCTGTTTTAAGCCATAATTGCTTAAATCGATTTAAAGGGGCACTGTGTAAGAAAAACAAACAAACAAAGTGATTTCCACTTTTGAACACTAGAGGGAGCCTTTCACATGCATTTTGCCTATCTACCATGCTGCTCTCTAGCGTCAATGATCCACATTCCGGCCCGTAATAAAACATTTCAAATACGTATAAATGTATCACAATTGATGTGGATTGGTTAACAGTGCTCTCTTAAGTATTCATGTTGTAAAGAATAAATATGATTTAAATGTTTGTGGACTATAAGTGATAATTAAAATTCCTCTCAATCTTACACAGTGCCACTTTAAGCAAGAATAGATTTGCTTAAAAGTCTTGTCAAGAGTACTAGGTTAGTCAAATTTTCTTACTGCACTGGCAGATTATTTCACTTGAAATAAGAAGTGTTTACCTCAAAATAAGCAACATCTTTCTTAATTTTTGAACGGCCTTTTTTGCAGTGAACAAAGCTTAAACAATTGACATAGTTTTTGTGTAGAGGTCAGATCGCATCATGGTGAGGTTCACCTGCTGCACAAGCACGAGGACCTTCATCATCAGCATCTGTTATAAAATAAAGAAGAAACATTGCCTAATTTTCTGTAAATAAATGTAACGCTTTGTGCTCGTAGTTAAAGTGCAGAATTACACATGTCATCTCCAACACACCTGCTCCTTAAATGATGTGAGAAGCACCTTTACTAGACTACAGAACATGGACTGTTTGTTTAAACTTTTACAATGCTGTGTCAGTGCTCTCCTGTGACCTTTATAAACCTGCTTTAATCCGCTGGTGTTTCATCATTGTTGTTGTTTCACTTTTATAACCGCGCACATGAAAGAAAACACTCTGCACTTGATCACGTGACACACACACTGTTCTCCACTCACTGCTGCTCCACAAGTCTGTTGTGTCGTCTCTGATCTTCTGACACATGATGCCACTGTCAGACTAATAATCCTGTAAATGTCCTTATGTCTGTGGCCTGTTCTGTTTTTAAAGTGTCTAAAAATCACAACAGATCTTAAACTCCTCTAGTGTGCAGCTTAAGAGAGTCTTTTTAACTTTGTCCACTTAATTTTGTTATGGAGAAGGGCCTGATTTGTAAACTGTCTTCATGCACAGAGCTTTATTAATTAGAACGTTTATACTTCTGCCTTTGCTCTGGCCTGTGTCAGCGGCTCTAACACGTCACAAGTGTCACTAGTGTTTGGTCAGCAGAACTTCAGTCTGTTTGTCACAGACTCATCTCACGCTCAGGGCAGAAGTCACACTCTAAACAGGAAAAGCTTACTGATGTACTTTGATGCAGCTCAAAAACTGAAGAGATTACGTTGTATTCATTCTGTATTACCAATACTGATATCTGTATTTAACCTCCTGCTGGGGCAAACAAATAGCAGCCGATATTTGGAAATTTACATACATAACAAGGCTAAATCTCAAATTTACTTGTCACTGTAGTAAAAATAGATAAAAACAATGTATTTTTCTGATATAACACATCTTCGCCTTAAGCTGGAACTGACATTTTGCTCTGTTTCTGTAGAATAAACTAAAAAAAACTTGTATTTTGCTTCTTAAATGGTCACGATCATTATTCTTTCGTAATTGTGATTATATTGGGGCTGGAATAATCATGATTATCAATTAACCTGTGTGTGTGTGTTGCAGATGTGTGACCTGGAGCAGGAGCTGGTGAACTGTCCCACTGTGGACGACGTCGCTAAAGTGTTGGACTCGTATCAAAGCCAGGTGAGAGCAAAACTATGGATTTATTCTGTCTCAAAAGTAATGCAGACTAACCCAGTTTTATGTGACGAAACAGTTCAGAGCTGTTACAAACCTGACATTGTGTTTCTGCTTCGTCTCCACAGAGCAGCTCAGGCTCAGACAAACCATTCGTCCTGGAGAAACACATCTCCGACATCGACAGGTGTTTACAGCTGTTTATCAAATCTTTATCACAAAACACACAGACTGTAACATGTTTTGTCTGGATGTTTCAGGTTGTTCAGTGCAGACAGTGTGGAAGGCATCATGCAGAACCTCACAGCAGACGGATCGGAGTTTGCACTGAAGCAGGCTCAGGTAGGTTTATCACTGTTACTCTATGAACCTGGTTAAGTTTCTCTGATCTGGACAGACAAACACAGACATGAGATTCTCTGGATAAGCTCTTCTACAAAACCAGTTCACAAATCGTTCCATCAACTCTGGATTTTCTCAATAAAGGGGCAGGGGGCGTGGTCACAGAGCAGGAAGCGGGGCTAGAATTGCTGAACCAATCGGAATATTGGAGAACGATCAAGCGCTCAGACTTCAAACATGATGAAGTGTCAATCATAGACCAAACTAGAACTAAACTGTGACTAAAACTGGGACTGAACCAGAAATATACCGGAGGCCTGAACTACAGACCTATATTTGAGGTTTAGAGAGGTAAGTTCTGGGTTAAACCTGGTCTGGCGGTCCTACGAAACTGGCTCACTTCCTATCAGGACAGATCTCTATGGCAACATGCGGCAAACTCATAACCTGCTCCAGACCAGGATAAGTTCCCAAATAAGTTGAAAAGACGAGGCGTCAATTAGAGACGAGAATTTATGTGGAAAGAGAGAGACAAAAGACTTGTGTGAGCCAAAGACACAGCTCATTCAGACTTAGCGGTCGATCTATTAAATGTTTGTGATGTTTGCACATTTGTGCTTTAGTCTGTTGTATTAATGCAAGACATTTAAATGAACTCTGTAGCATAACTTCTGTGTGTGTGATTGGTCGTTAAGTGCAGACTTCACTTGACTCTGCAGCGTGTTTCCTTCGCTTAGATTTAATACTCATATATTTTGCTTCATAATTGATGTTTCCTCACATTTGAAGTCTGCCGCTCGGCTATTCTGATTGGTCAGTTTGCGTTAACCCCGCCTCTGCTCTGTGAACGCATACGTCTTCATTGAGAAAATCCAGGGTTAACAGATTGACTTGTGAACTCGTTTCGTAGGACAGTTTATCGAGAGAGGCTCATGTTTGGTTTTGTCAACCCAGGAAAGAGAAACTTATCCAGGATAAGTTCAGTCACTTTTGTAGTACTAAACTAGGACTAAACCAGGACTAAACTAAACCGGAACTAAATTAATTACTAAACCAGAATAAAACAAGAAGTAACCAGAACTAAACCTGGACTAAACTCGGACTAAACCAAGGCTAAAGTAGACCTAAACTAGGACTAAATTAGAACTACACAAGGACTAAACCAGAACTAAACCAGGAACAAATTGGACTAAACTAGGACTAAACCAGAACTAAACTAAACCGGAACTAAATTAATTACTAAACCAGAATAAAACAAGAAGTAACCAGAACTAAACCTGGACCAAACCAGGACTAAACTCGGACTAAACGAAGACTGAACTAGAACTAAACCAGGAACATACCGGCACTAAACTAGGACTAAGTCAGGACTAAACTAGGACTAAATCAGGACTAAACTAGGCCTAATCAGGACTAAACTAGGACTAAATCAGGACTAAACTAGGACTAAGTCAGGACTAAACTAGGACTAAGTCAGGACTAAACTAGGCCTAAGTCAGGACTAAACTAGGACTAAACTAGGACTAAATCAGGACTAAACTAGGACTAAATCAGGACTAAACTAGGACTAAGTCAGGACTAAACTAGGACTAAGTCAGGACTAAACTAGGACTAAGTCAGGACTAAACTAGGACTAAACCAGAACTAAACTAAACCGGAACTAAATTAATTACTAAACCAGAATAAAACAAGAAGTAACCAGAACTAAACCTGGACCAAACCAGGACTAAACTCGGACTAAACGAAGACTGAACTAGAACTAAACCAGGAACATACCGGCACTAAACTAGGACTAAGTCAGGACTAAACTAGGACTAAATCAGGACTAAACTAGGCCTAAGTCAGACTAAACTAGGACTAATCAGGACTAAACTAGGACTAAATCAGGACTAAACTAGCCTAAGTCAGGACTAAACTAGGACTAAATCAGGACTAAACTAGGACTAAATCAGGACTAAACTAGACTAAGTCAGGACTAAACTAGGACTAAGTCAGGACTAAACTAGGACTAAATCAGGACTAAACTAGGACTAAATCAGGACTAAACTAGGACTAAGTCAGGACTAAACTAGGACTAAACTAGGCCTAAGTCAGGACTAAACTAGGACTAAACTAGGACTAAATCAGGACTAAACTAGGACTAAGTCAGGACTAAACTAGGACTAAATCAGGACTAAACTAGGACTAAATCAGGACTAAACTAGGACTAAGTCAGGACTAAACTAGGACTAAGTCAGGACTAAACTAGGACTAAATCAGGACTAAATCAGGACTAAACTAGGACTAAATCAGGACTAAACTAGGACTAAAGCAGGACCCGTTGCTTATTATTATAAAATATTAACAGAGCGTCTCTTCCTCTGTCTGTTCTCACATTAAATATTAATACGTCACTTTGTCTCTGTTTACACTTTAGAAAAGGCTCAGAGTGATTATTGCAGATTTCACTGTTTCCACTGGGCAACGTTAGAATATTAGAGCAAATATTTAAACAGATTTAGCAAAGTTTTTACATTTTAGAGGCTGCAGTTATACAAAAATCATCCAGTGTCTTCTCTCGTTCATTTATAAGCACATTTAAGCACATCACAATTACATTTTCTATTGTTTTTTCTGTGTGTTTTTGTACCAGACTCTGTCGCGGATGTCTCCCACCTCTCTGAAGATGACGTTTAAGCAGCTGCAGCTAGGTGGCGCTCTCAGTCTGAAGGACGTGCTCATAATGGAGTACAGGCTCTCTCAGGCCTGCATGGTACGGCTCACGTTCACACAGACAGGAAACACCACTTTACCACAGTGAATTTAGACTCAAGTTTGGCACTGACTGAACTACAGAATGACACGGGGCATTGTGTCACTTTTCTATGAACCCTACATCCATTTCTAATCCTCAGACCAACTCTTGAGGCGTTTACACATTTTCGAGTCCAATAACACAACCAAACATAGAGCAACCCCCAAACCAAAAGTGACAGGAATTTCATCAGACTGTCAATAGTTCAAGTGACCCCGTTGGCCTCATGAATCGGCAGTAGTGTCTGAGTTGATCCATTCACTAGTGCCGCCCTCAGCTGCTGCTGAGTTACGAGAGGATGTTCACGTCGGTGGACATGCAAAAACGCAACATTAAAATTTTTGAAAATTAGGGGAAATTATTCCTTTGTAAAAATGGGAAATTATTCCTTTGTAAAAATGTGTTGCATCATGATTTGAGTCCATAGTAAGCTGAAGACAGGTGAACAGATTTCTTGGTTTGGCTTGACTGATTGTGAGAACAATAAAGAGTGCATTACAGGGTCGTTTATTCACACAAATTCATGTTTGAAACTCAGAGTTGACTTTTACCGCTGGTTAACTGTGCTCAAGTCTTCTCTATAAAAGGCACCAGAATGAAGCCAAAAATACACTTCTTCACGATGCCACGATTGTCTCAACCAGAGAGGGATGGAGCTATTGGCTGCTCCAAGCTGGACGGTGTTGTTTTGCTGTCGCCAGGGTGTTTGGAGTCCACCGCTCCACCATTAGTCGTCTTACGGAGCGATACCAAGCCACTGGTTCCTCTAACGACCGCGCTCGTACTGGTGGCCCCCGTGTAATGACCGCTGCACAAGACCAACTGCCCCGCACATCTCCGTGACAGGTTCAGCCGCCACCAGGTCCACAGTTGAGACCACTGGGACACACCACCGGCCAGTGTCTCCAGAACCATCCGCAATCGCCTCTGCAGTCTGCACTGACCTGTATTCGACCATATCGCCCATATGTTGGATCAGTGCTTACCCCCAACATCGCCAAGCTTGGGTCGAATGGTGCACTGCACATCGTTGTTGGACTTTGCAGAGGTGGTGCTCAGTGTGCGCGTCTGCCAACGTGAACATCCTCCCCAAACTCAACAACCGCTCAGGGCAGCAATTCCACAGGATCAACTCAGACACTACTGCCGATCCATGAGGCGACGAAAAGCTGCTGTCCAGGAGCCAACGGGGGTCACGTGAACTTGACAGTCTGATGAAATTCCTGTTACTTTTAGTTTGGGGGTTGCTCTGTTGTTTGGTTGTGTTGTTGGACTTGAAAATGTGTAAACGCCGCAAGAGTTGGTCTGAGGATTAGAAATGGATGTAGGGTTCAGATGAAACATTTGAATCTCAAAAATAAAATTATTCTGGCCCTCAAAAACTCAGAAAACTGAGTGTTGCGTTTCTTTTTTCCTTGAGTGTAATACAAAAATGTATAATACTAGCACAATATTCTATAGAACTAAAAGAAAATGTCAGTTAATTCATAATTAATAGAGTAGAATTACATGAAAAAGTCTAGGAGTTTGGAGAATTACAGGAGGTAAAAATGGGAGGAAACTTTGCACACACTCAATATAATCTTTGGAAATGTTGATGCACTCTTCAAACTAAAAAATCCTACATAGTTCAACTTTAATGACAGAAAACAGCAGTCAAACCGGTCATTTCATGGTGTCCTTTTATTATTCTAGCCTAGACATTGTCTTAACTTAAAATGTCATTATACTAACGTGTGTTTGTTGTGTTTGTGCAGCGAGGTCATGACTTCTACGAGGGAGTGAGAGCAGGTATCGTACCACGTTATTCCTTACATAAAGAGATTAAAAGAGGCTGTGATGTCGTGTGTTTCAAAGTTTCCATAAACATGTTTAAAGACAGAGCTGTTTACATGTGTCTCTGGTCTAATGCACTTTCCTCTGCGCACAGTTTACTCTCCATTTACGACAATCTAAGGCCCATTAACTGTAACTGTCCCCGGGCCTCCAGCCGTGACGCCCTTGTGATTCGATAAACATAAACCCTGATTCATTTCTGTCGACTGGCTTTAAACTCTGTGTTTTTAAAAATCTTCTATGTAGCATTTCTGTTTTTTGAGTTATAATTAAGATTAGAGAGGCAGTAGTAACTAACGTCCAGCTCCGGCTCCATGTTGTGTCTTCTCATACAAACTAAACCAGCGCAGGGTTTTTATAAGGCAGCTTCAGGATCTAAAAAGCAGTAAAACTAGCTTTGACATCTTGAAATAAGCTGGACCTTACAGTAAAAACTCCAATGGATGCATTTAGAACAACTTTTATTGAGCCACAAGAAATTTCTTTAGACTTAAAATCAAAATAAAATGCTTGTTATGGACTTTAATAATGATTTAAACATCACTGAGACATGGCAGAAAGAAGAGGAGTTTATCCATTTAAATGAACTCTGTCCAAGTGGTTGCTCCGTCATTGGGATTGGTCAAAATGCTTGAACTTGCCTGCAAGAAATGTATGATAATTTGATATTATTTCGTTAGCAAATACCACGCCAGACAAATATAGTTATATAATCTTTATTGAATGAGAAACTGATACTGAAGTTCCATGAAAACAGATGAACGAAGGCCAGGCGATGAGAGTCATCACCCCTCTTGCTTATTTGGATGTTAGAAGGAATGTTACACTTGTAAACCTGGACGGCTGCTTTAAGACTGAAAGTATTGAGTTAAAAAATGACTTATTCTTTAGGACACTTTATGTAACATTAATAGCAGTGTGAAATTACAATGATTCTGTATTTTGTTATTCTATAATGAAAATTACATTCTTAACATTAATTTTAAGGAGCCCTGTACTCAAAACATGTTGAAAAGAGTTTTAATGGTACTTTTCTATAGTTGTTTCTACATTTTCTCAGTTTGGCCAGTAAAATATATCTCAATATGTATCATATTGAGGGAATTGTCTCGGAATAAACAAGTATCGGGATGCGTATTGCGGTCAAACTGAGACCGCTGTGTGAGCCAGTGACATAGTTGTGTTGTTCTGGAGAACGCTCACAAAACTCAGTTAACATATATGCTAACTTGCATTTGTACTATGTTATTTTTATGAACCAATTTTATTTAAATCTTGTTTAAGTCAGACATCATTACTCAACCTGGGGGTCGGGGTCCTCATGAGGATATTTTAGACAAAGTTTGACACCTTCAAATGCAGGAGTAGATGGAGTAGATACATACATATTTGCTGGCCTACATGAATTTATCTAAGTTTATGTCTTCAATATAAACTACAACATTATACTAATGACTACTTAATCTCTAACTCATTGGTTTGCTCCTTCTTGTCTGCACTATCTCCATAGAAATAAGAAGAAATAATGGTAGTATAATCTAATTGTACTGTGATTAAGTGGTTGTTTTTTCTTGTGTGTTCAGTGCTGGTGGACAAAGATCAGAGTCCGCGCTGGAGCCCGAGCTCTCTGGACCAGGTCTCGGATCAGGACGTGGACCAGTGCTTCTCGTCTCTGGGACACAAGGACCTGGTTTTGTGAAAGAAACAGCCTCTGAAGAGACGACGCCTTTGGACTGACACGAGCACTTTCCACACTCCAACACAAACACTAACACGGACTAGAAACATCTGTAGAAATAAGTTATTCACTTTGTTAGACTGTCATTGTCATTTCAGTGTCAAATCTAAAGCTGGTTTTGTGCTGAACGATTCTGTCAAAGATCTTGTCATTGGTGTTTTATTAAAATAATGCAGTTTTGTGTTTCAAAACATGTTTGTTAAAGTTACTGTGGAAAACCAAGTCTGCACAGACAACTCAGACTGTTGTTGTTAAGGTTAATGTAAACTTTATTTTTCTTTATCAAGAGAAATTCATTCTCTGGTTTGACCCATTCTTCAGTGCCTCTGTACGTAGAACCTGTTGAGACCAGCCCCTGTCAGAACTGAGGATAAGCCTATAGCGGCAAACCTACTTAACTTAAAGTGAAGCTAAGCACGCGGTTAGAGACTGACTCCGCCCACAACTGAACTCCAAACAGACTCACAAAAGTGGAAGATGCCTGGAGACCTTTTAAGAGACGCCCAGTGGATGTGAACAGACTCCTGATTGACAGCTTGACAAGTGATGCAAATACGGTTTGAGTCAGAGGAATCCTGACATGCAGTTAGTCTTGTTGCTTATTTTCACTACAAGATTTCTTTAGTAACTTTGCAGACATATGTAGGAAATCTTTCCTTTACATAAGCACATGAGCTCATGTGAGTATTTTCTAAAGTTGAAAATGAGTAAAAAGAACTACCAGTACTTTCAAATCTGTGTACCTAAGCTTTTCGCACCACGCGCTTATCCACCTGAGCCAATTTACTAAAATGACCACGTTCCAACTCTCCACAGCAGCGGCGTCAGGGGGAAGAGTCTGTATATCTCACCTTGCCTGACACGCCAGTCTCTACACGCTTTGACAGACACTTTACAAAGACGTGAGGGTCTGGGTTTAATTCGAGGACGGGTTTTCCGAGTGCGGAGTCAACCAATCACAGAAAACCCCGAAATTCCACCAAAGCAGTGACGCTCTAAACCAGATGTTATTGTAAATATGTAGCGCAAGGATTTTTTCAATGGGGCAGTGACCTATGTGAAGGCTCTGAACGCGGTTTGCTGCTCCGGTTTGATTGATACGTTCCTAATTATTCAAAACCGAAGCTAGAGCCGAAAACAATCTATCAGCTACGTCCGCCATCTTGAATGTTTTAAAACGGTTAGAAAAAAGTTTTGAAATTGCGGAGTGGAGGGGAGGGGAAGGGGAGAGGGGGGTGGCTGTTTGTGATTGGATCGTCCTGACTTTGGACGACAAATCTTTGGCTACCTCTTCAGTTTCAGACCCTTCTGCATTTAAACAGAATGTAGGAGGGGCTGACTGGTCATGCAATATCTCACCTGGGTGGTTCCTTTGTGGCGTCAACTCGATGTGACGTCGGCGTGAACTGAAAATGCACCGACAGCGTTAGACCATCGTTTTTCACACATAACTGCAAAATAAGCGAGTTTGGACAGATAATTAAATTTTGACAGTGAAAAATAAAATGATTCTGCGTTTAGTTTCACTTTAAGACCATCCACACTGTTTTGTCAAAATTTGATGTGCGCATGCCCAGAAGCTTCGGCCCAAACACAAACACAAAGGTTACTAATTTATAACTAAAAAAGTTGGTCACCTCAACTTTAACTGCTGTAAAACTATGACAAATACCAAACTAAGTCAAAATTTGAAAAATGCTATAATCTGTCATATGGGCTTTAAAGCATTTAAACGTACTTTTAAAAAGCTGTGAATGTTCCTAATATGAGCCGTTTTCCTGTTTGAGTTTGTCGTCACAGAATCGTCTCATTTGAAGCTAAATGTGCTCTGATGGTTGAGTCTCAGAGGAGTTTGTGTTTTTCTGAAGTGATTTAGTCTGAAACGATGTGGAAGTTGATCCGTTCACTAAGAGCTTCAGAGCATTTCCTCTGCGCTAAACGTGAGAGTGCAGCTCTGAAAGGATCCACATTATTAGGTACAGCTCTTCTTAGGCTGAGATTTAACTGTGACTTTCTAATGTTCCCTCACTAAAACATACTTGGAACTAGGCCTGGACTAGGGCTGGGTATTGCCAAGAGTCTTCCGATACAATACGTATCCCGATACAGAGGTCACGATACGATACGTATCCTGATACACGCATATGCAGATATAAGTTCCTCAATATGTCACATATCAAGTGTCAAATGCAGAGGAATTGTATTTTCTAACTACTCTTTATGTTAGACACAAGTATCTTTCAAATGAGCCATTGTTCAGCTCATAGATTCAACTTTAAAGCTGCAGTCCAGGTTCAAAAGTGTAAATTATATGAATTTAAGTATGCTGATACGTATCCCGATACACCTCTTTGTAACGATACGCGTATTGCCAATGAGTTTGTCACGATATATCCCCGTATCGATACATTGAGTACAGCTGGACAATAGCGTGATCAACAGTAATTCTGAGCTAATCTCTTTGACAGTTTCTCTTAGCCTCAAAGTTGCCAAGTCCACTTCTTTATAGCAACTTTGGGCTTCTTTTTTTGGAAAGTCACTTGTGATTTGACAGTTGCAAGTTGAATTTTTCAGACTTGCTCCTGGGCTGCACTTTGCGTCATAAAAGAGGTGATTATGGTAATTTTTTAGGTTTGATTTACAAACAATGTATCCATTAAGATTGAATCATGGATTCTTAGCGTATTTTTATGCCTAAAAGGGATGGGCAATATAAATTGTATCGGCCGACATTTACAAGTTTTAACAATATCAGTATTGGATATAATTCGAACAGCCAGGGTTTCTCAAGACAGCAATTCGGGTCGAGAATGTGTTTCGAAGGATTTTTGTACTAGAGACAGTAGAGAGAGCAGACACATGCTTCAAACGGCCCACAATAAATGTAAAACCATTATCACAGAGACTTACAATTACAAAGTCATTTAACAAGTTCAAAATGTTACTTAAATCTGATTTAAAATAGAAATATCGGTTATCGGCCACAGTTCTTGATTCATGCAAAACTATCATTTCTATTTACAACAGATCTTAATCTACCAAACTATTTTGTTATGTTATTTTACAAAATTAACAACAGGAAAATCACAAAAACTTCATATACGCACTTTAAACAAGACTAAACCTTGTAATTTTCTGATTAACTGTGTCTCTGTACATTTTCTGTTCGAGCGTTTGTTGACTTTACAGTTTGGACGTTGGTGATAAAACATTTTTACGACTGAAGCTCGTAAAAGAAAAGCAGAGCTGAAGTGTCTCAAACAGACGTGAGAGCTGACGTTTGTTTTCAGCTCAAAGGTTCACAATGACAACAAGATTATGAGAATTAATGAAATGAAATGGAAAGAGTCTAATATGAAATGTTATTGTGCAATTTTTGTAAAGGAATCTGCTAAATCAAACATCAACATTTCAATTAGTTTTGCTAACAATAAAAAAAGCAAAACTGAAAAAATTATGAGAAGCTACAACAAAATATAAACATCTAGCCTTGCCTAAAATTACTTGAACACAGACTTGAGTCATGTTTAACTGGATAAGATTTAATTACTCGCATCACATAGAATATTTCACTTGTTTCATTACATTTCTAAAATAAAAAAAATAAATTTGCTAATGGGGTAAGAAAAATATTTTTTAACAGGGTTAAAAATCTGGAAATTATTGGTCTATTTTCCAGTCATGGAAGTGCATGGGAAATGGGAAATACAGCCAAATGTCATGGAAATTTTAATATTTTCCTGGAAAATTATTGAGACCATTCATTAAATGTATTAGAGTGTGCAAAAAATCTTATAACATTTCTTTCAGAATCTAATTGGTTATTTATTTATCCTATTGGACAATGTCTAAATCCTATTGAGTATTTATTTATCTCATTGGACATTTGGTTATAACCCAATGTTTTAAAGGAAAATATAGATTTTTATCAAATAGACTCAACAGTAGGTTGATTTGAGTCCAACAGACTGAGGTGAAAGTTATTCAAAAACTGTTTTTTTGTTTTTTGTTTTCATTCTTCCAGCCAATGGAAACCTGTAATAACATGCACCTCAATTTACTTATTTTTGAAAGAAATCTCTGAGGGAGGACCCCAGACCCCCCGCTCATGTTTTCCCTGCACCGTTGCTGAAATACTGTGGGTGTGATGCCACACTAAAAAGATTCTGTTGAAGGGGCCACAAACTTGGCATAATGGGCTAATTATTGATCATTCAGATGTCGTATGAAAAAAAAAAAAAAAAATTACAGAAGTTAACTGGTTGATGTCTGTCAAATGCAGCCCTGGTTATAGTTTTATATTGACCCCCTTCAAAATAAAGAATTAAGTTAATCAGTTTTAATGCCTTGGGTGGAAAATCCAAGAAAAATAACATTAAAAATATCAATATTTCTTGAAAAACAATTATGATTTTTGTCAAAATGGCCCAGTCCTGGTCTAAATGTTAAGGCTCACAGGACATACTTATAAGTACATAAGTTATGTATTTTGAATACTAACAAGCCACCTGACGTTCATGCACAGAGCCTGTTTGACATGTGCAACACGACTCTTTATAAATCTAAAACAGTTCAAAGATGGGCCTCGTTTATTAAGTCTTTCATGAGTTTTCTAGTTTATTGCCTCTTAAAGCTGCTCTTATCCACGTCTGCTCTGTTTGTTCTCTGAGCCTCTGAACTTTTCACCCGACTCTGAGTCAACTCTTCACTTTATATCTGTGAGTGTACCAGATTTTACTGTGCAGACGACCGGAGACAGGTTTAACGGCCGACTCTGTGTGTTTAAGGTGTTTATCTGTGACTGTACAAATGTCACTTTGTCTTACATCTAAAGTGTCTGCTTTTTATTCACTTAAAATTATAATAAGGCTCTAATTATACCTGCTCAAAGGCACATTTTAAACTGAACTGGCAAACTTAGAAGTGCTGGTTAAATTGAAGATTTAAGTCTGCAAAAATTCAGTTCAATAGACGATATATTTTCAGTTGAAAAGTACAAAAAAATTAGCTCAAACTGTAAAAATGTTGGTTCAAAAGAATACATTTTCATTTAAAAGTAAAAAGTCCACCCCCCTGTGTCAAACATAGAAAAATCTGTTAAAAAAATAGGAATAATAATAATAATAATTTTAAAAGATAAGATGAGAAAAGAAGACATTTTAAGTTCAAAAAATTGTCCATCAGAAAATTTCTATCAAAGAGAAAAATCAGTATTCATTCAGTTCAAATCAAAAGTAGACCATTGTAGGTCAAAGGTAAAAAAAAAAAAAGAAAAAAAAAAAAGAAAGTTAAACAGCGAAGTATGAAATGTAAAAAAATAAAATTCAGTTCAAAGCAAAGTTCAGTTCAAGCTTAGTTTCAAAAGCAGAAAAAACTCAGTTCAGTTCAAAACTAGAAAATTCAGTTCAAATTAATACAGTTTAAGTTTATAAGTAAAAATGCTGTTCCAAAGTAGAAAGATTCTGTCAAACATAGAAAATCTGTTCAAAACAGAAAAAAATCTATTCAGTTCAAATCAAAAGTAAAAATATTTTAGGACAAGGAAAAAAATCTTAAGCTACAAAGTAGGGTAAAATGTAAAAAAAAAAAAAATGTAGAAAAGTTTAGTTCAAAAGTAGAAAAAAATCAGTTCAAATGAATACATTTTAAGTTTAAAAGTAAAAATTCTGTTCCAAAGTAGACGCATACTGTCAAAGAAAAAAATGGTTGAAAATCTATTTCAAGTCAAAAGTAGAAAGTTGTAGGTTAAAATAAATAAATAAGGTAAGGTAATGTTTATTAAGGACAATGTACAATTACAATAAAGGGACTGTACTCGATTTTTTTGCAACAAGATAACTTAAAAGCAATTTCCTCCTAGCACTGATGCCTTGTTAATGTATCTAATCAGGTGGAAATTAGTCCCCAAAGTCCTGTCTATGTCTAATAAAATCCCGTTTGTGTGCAGCTTTTTCTGTTTTTGTTTTTAGCATTGTGGCTAACTGTTGTTAGCATAGTGACTCACCTCACTGCTAAAAGCTGTGAAAAAAACATTAAAACTCATCATGATGAACAATTCTGAAGCTCAGAATGCATTAGCTACGTGAGGAAATCATGTAGCCTGAAGGAAAAGGGTTAAAATTAATTATTTCTGTTTGTTTACATTTTTAGGATGTAAAAATCAGGTACAGTCCCTTTAAGCACAATGGCAGCGATGCTTGTACCAGATTGTAGCTTACAGCTAATTTCCATCTGTAGTCCTGGAGAGGGGAGGCACATTGGACATGTTTTTAGTTGTAGGAGGAAACCTACGCAGACACGGGTAGAACATGCAAACTCCACATAGAAAGGCCCCGGGCGGCCCGGGAGTCGAACCCAGGACCTTCTTGCTATGAGGCCAGAGCGCTAACCGCTGCGCCACCGTGTCGCCAAATAAATAAATAAACAAAAAATAAATAAATAAGTTAAGCTAAGTTTGGTTTAAAAATCATCTCCGTTTAAATCTAAAGTAGAAAATTCAAAAGTAAAGGCACAAAATAGAAGGAAAAAAATGTTTAAAAAAGTGAAATTCTGTTATAAAGAAAAGTTCAGTTCAAACGTATAAAAGCTTGGTTCAAAACTAGAAAACAGTAACAAAAACAAGTAAAAGTTAAAAAGTTAAGTAGAAAAGAACTGTTAAAAAGTCAAACAAGTCATTAAAAAAATAAAAAGTAAACATCAGCTCAGTTGAAAAGTAAAGATGTTTTATTTGCATCAGTATATTCAATAACAAACTCATACATTTAAACCCATAAAATAACAAAATGTTGTGCTTTTCTCAAAACGTAAAAATAAAAAACATAATCAGACACATTTTGACCAGATGAGTGAGAAACGTGACCCTGGAAACCATTAAAGGCAACATAAACCTGCTAACGCCGACTCTAATCACATTAAAACCATGTGAGCAGATCCGGATACACTAATTTCATCTCTGCTTTTTTCCCTCCGAACCATCTCCTGTGCGTGGGGTTTGTGGGCGTCGAGGTCCAGCCTGGTTCATGGTTTAAATCCTCCACAAAAGTGTGTCAATCCGCTCTAAAGCCAGATCAGCTCTGAGCCGCCGTGAAAAGTTACCGACAGAAACAGACCGGGATTAAAAGAGACGGCGCCGCGCGAATGTGGCCGAATGGAGCGAATACAAACGTGGGCAGAACGGAGCGCGAGAAAAGTAGAATCTGACTATAATGTGTTTATTTATGTGTTTAGAATGTGGACAGTAAAGCTGAGCAATCAATCAAATTTAAACAATATTGTGAATGTTGGATTGCTTGATTCTGTTGCTTCGGTGACTAAGGTTGGACAATTGTCGCCTCCAAATATGAAGAACCTGGACCCCTCCCACCTCCTGGATTAGGCTGTTCTCGTCCTGCCAGATGAGTCATTTCCCTCTCCCTGATCTCAGAGACAAAAGTGACCAGTTTAGTCTGAGATTAGGATTCAGACTTCACACATATTAATTCCTTTCTTGAGAAGTTGTCTTTTGCCACAGTGTCACAGGTATGGCATCTCAATATGCTCATTAGAACATGTGTCTGGGTCAAACGCAGAGGACAAAGTTCCCTATGGGGACAATAAAGTGAACCTTCTCCTTAACCTCACACTAGCCACAACAAAAGGTCCCTATGACATTTTCTTTAGCACAGCACAATGGTACAGAGCTGTTTTCCTGCAGTGAATGTTCATTTTTCCAACATATGGTGTTTCAAAAAAATGCTTCAGAGCATTTGGCATTACATCCAAAAGACATGCTGATGTAAACACACACTTGTAATTAACCTAATCTGAGGCGCTTTTAATACGCTGGTTTTCTGCGCTGCGTCATCATCAAGAGCCTGCAGCGCTTGTTTCACATGGAATGTACTCCCGGACGGCAACGCCGCTGTACTGCCCAGCGGAGGAGACGGACAGCGCTGTATTCCAAATCATCCTGCGGTGCCGGTGCACACCCGTGCCCGCGAGAGCGCGGACAGCGGAACAAGTCGCGGAGGGACGCCGAACCGGACCACGGAGGTAACGCTGAGAAATGACTCAAGCTTGAAAAGAACCAGACGAGCTGCAAACGCGCACCCAGAGCTGCGACGCCACACTCATGTTTATAAAACAGACTCGCGTATTTGTGTAGGCTTTTAGCTTTTAAACGTCAACGTGCTTTGGGTCAAACTCTGCAGATGTTTGTGGATTTAATATTTAATGATAAGTCACAAAGATACAATAAGTTCACAGACTCCCATCTCACTACATCTGTGTGAAAATGATTCAATCAGATGGTGAAATGTGGGTCACTTATTTTATTATGATACAAAACTTGTGTATAAAGGGGAAAAGTTGCAGTTTTTTATATGCAATGAAAAATAAGTGTGTTATTAAACTGAATATAAATTTATTACCCTTATAGGCCTACTTACCCTATAATTTTATTATTTGTCATTGAGTTTTGGATTTAATGCAAAATCTTGGTAATGATTTTATTCATGTCGTAAGTTATCA
This sequence comes from Mugilogobius chulae, assembly GCA_038363315.1. Taxonomy (NCBI): domain Eukaryota; kingdom Metazoa; phylum Chordata; class Actinopteri; order Gobiiformes; family Gobiidae; genus Mugilogobius; species Mugilogobius chulae. The sequence goes on from CM076396.1 coordinate 2,172,434, forward strand.
AACTGAATCGAAATATCGTTTTAAAACTGCTGTATCGTTCCGAATCGTATCGTTCCCAAAAACCCCAAAATCGTTTTGTAATCGTATCTCTAGGCTTCATATCGATATGTATCGTATCGTTCTAAAAACGTATCGTTACACCCCTAGTTTTTAGCCAGAAGACCAGACAGGACATTTTGTTATTTGAGAATAAAATAAAGGTTCTTCAAAGGTGACCGCCTCTTTTTGCAATCACAATTTGAAATAATCGTGCAACCCTGCTGTGAACTAGGGATGATTTCTTTAGACAAAAAGGCAGAAGACCTCAGGATCTTCACCTTTGACGTCGCTAATCTACAACAGAATATTTTGTGAGACTCAAACAGGAGCAGAGAAGTAAACAGTATTTGAGAAGCAAGCGAATTAAGCTAACGATTTACAAAGAAACAATTCTCTTCTGTATTTAAAATACAATAGTATAAATCTTTTAAATGGAAAAAACTTCACAAACATTGCATTTTGTTTGGTTGAGAAGGCCACACCTTTAGCTAAACGTCCAGTGTTTGAAACCGCATCATTTCCTGCCTGAACACATTTTAAAGTGCTTTGTTGTGGTCGGTTTATGGAGGTTATGGTCTGGTCTCTGTGCTGCAGTTCTCTGGGGAGGCCATTAGGGGGCACTTTATTTAAACCGCGAGGAGACAGATTGACCTGACAGCACCAGGGTCTCAGGGGAGGGCATCTGAGTGAAAAGGGAGGGACTGGGACATAAGCCAACCTTCAAGCTCGCATATAAATAAACTTGTGTTCAGACATTTGAAACCGAGCTGAAAGCAAGTGAGAAATCTGTTAGAATTTGGTTTTAATTGTCAAAAAGCAGATTTATTGACCTGGATTATCATTTATACTGTAATTCTGCCATTACTGAGCCTATATCCAAATTAAATGAAAATTTATTTTTCAATTTTTTTCAATTGTTCAATAAGCTCTGTGCACAAAACATCAGTTGGCTTGTTTATGTACACTTAAATACTTCCTGTTCAGTTCATTTCTATGGGGTTTTCACACATCAGTATAAAATGAGTAAATACTCAGAAGATCAGTGAACAGTGAGTTGTGGATGTCTTATAGTGTGAATTAGTAATAATTCATCAAAAGACATTTACAAAGATACGGGTTTGTGTCCAAAAGCTAAAGCTGACAGTGAGTAAGCGGTTTAAAATATAAACAAGCCAGCTGATGTTCAGTGCACAAAGCCTATTTATTTAAGTCATAAGTTTGTATAGGCAATTTTAAACAAACACTAATGAGATTAATCTTTAACACTATAAATGTAGCTTTTATTATAATGTTGGTTTTGTTTGGTGCATTTGTCATTGTTTTGGGGATTTTTTTTATAATATTTGATTTGAGATGGTCCTTTATGTCCTTAAGTAGTTGCAAATTAAATTAAGTTATGTCAGTTTTGGACTAATTGACTGTTTTAATCTTTAAAGGAGAAATAAAAGTGATAAGCTCAATGATCATCAAAAATGATAATACAATACAAGTCAGATTTTACTCAGGAAGTATTTATCTGAAACACAAGAAAAGGCTAAATTGACAAAACAAAACAAAAAAAAGGTTAAAAATTAGGCATGTCCCAAGTTAGCCAGGCTTGTGCCACTCAGTGCATTTGCTCAATTTCCAAATCTAGCTATTAGACAGGTATTGTGGAACTGCAGGTGGTTCCTGAAAACCAGGAAGTACAAGCAGCGAACCCAGACAAAGTGCTCAACTTGGGTTGCTCTCTAGCAACCTGTACTATTCACCTTATTCCACACCTCCCACTTATTTAGACATTTGGCAGCACACTTCCAGTTTACAAATGCTGTACTTGCCTTCCTGTTTATACAGGAAGTGCATTGTTAAGAAAAAGGTCAGTGCCCACTTAACGCTGCCCACTTTGTACCTTTTAGCACAACTACGCATGCACAGATCCAAGTTATAGCTTTTAAATAATTTTTAGTAGGTAAGTGTGCAGTTAATATTGTTTATTTATATTGATATTTATGACTGTACTGTATCTCACAAACCATGCCAAAGAAACCTCAAAATGCCACACTTATTTATCGCCATTTTAAGCTAACAGTTAGCAGCCGGAGCTAGCTTAATTGGGCATTTACAGCTTTTAAATAACAATAATCTCACTTTACAATCATTTGTTTAGTTGAAATCTGTGAGGAGGTTTTGTGTGTAGTAGGTTTGTTTTTTCTGTGTTTATTTAAAATTTAAAATGAAGAAAACATTGTAAGAGAAGCAAAGCTAAAGGTACAAAGTGGGCAGTGAAAATGTTCTCCTATCCTCCAGAACTAGCCACGGGGCAGACTTGCAACAGCTACAAGCTCGCAATATCCCATCTAGAATTTTGATTAGATCCATGGAGCAGGTTCTGGATTCCAGCAACAATGAAATGTAAACAAATAGTATAATGTTGTGTCATTAAAGCAACTTTATTAAAACACAAGGTCGTCTTATTGTCGATGTATGGCATTTGTTATGTTTTTGTAATATTTCATCATTTGCATAAAAAAATCAAAGCATATATCATTATTTGCCTCGTCTTCTCACAGATTCAGAGTCTTTCCTCAAACATTAGCATAAAAACGTTAGCATTGTCTCTGCGTTTGTGCGTCGTCAGGGCACGTCGCACTCTATGTACGGTATGTCTACGTATCTGCGGTCCACCTCCACCCACTGCTGCACCGCCCTGCTCACGATCTCCTCCGACAGCCTCTGAGCGTAGTCCAGTAAGGCAGGATTCACTGGGAGGAGGGGAGGAGGCGGCCATCTTGGGACTGCTGATCCGCTCGCACCAGGTAAGCCTTCTCGCCGCCTTTCCTGTGACCGCGGCCTTTCTTCTCCACGGAGTTAGAGCTGTCGCGTTTTTTGGACTTGACGCACCCCATAGTCCGGAAGAGTTTGTACATTTAGACGATTGTGAGGGTTTTCAGTTCAGAAAGCGACAAAACGACAAGTCAGCAATGCAAAAATACAAAATCTTCATGAAGAAATCAAACTATTTTGAGCTAAATTGGATTTTTACATTAAAATAACAGAATTATTTCATTTTAAATTGTTTTTCGTGGTCAAAGCTTGTTCCTCACTTTGTAATTCTTCACTGAAATGAGTTTATGTGCATTTTTTATACATCTTTCAAAAGCCAGACCAGTTTTGCTGTCATGCTAATGCTACAAACTAGTAGCATGCTCACGCAGCACTTCTCTCTGACAATAACACGTTTTGTAGTTAAATCTTAGATATTTTTGACTTTGTTACATTAAGAATTGGGTGTAATCAGTTTCTATGCAGTTTTTCGCACAACTTTCAAAGGCCAAAGTCGAGTTTTGCTGTCATGCTAATGCTAACAACAGCTAGCAAGCTAACGTTGCACTTTCTGATTGTCTGACGCTCTCTGATTAGATATAATAAGCTCACAGACGACTAATTCTGACACTAAAATAAGCTTTTGTAATACTTCTGTGATTAGGCAATGAAAATATTAACTATATTATAAAATAAATTGCTTTAGCCACTGAATATTATGTGTAAAATTTCTCAAAATATCATTCGACAAAAGTATATGCTTTCATCATTAGGAATAGAATTAAAATGTTGATTAGATCTGACAGTAAAATAATTCTCATCACAATAGGTCTACGACTAACTATTAAATCAAAATAGCCTTCATTAATTTTTTTAAAATTCATAAATAAATTATTTTTGTTCTGGCCTGTAGGGAAACAAAAATAATTTGCAATATATTTTATATTAAATTATAAAATAACAATAATCATAATAGGTCTATAACTAACTATTAGAATAAAAGATACTATATTAGTTTAGTTGAATTTATAAATAAATTATTTTTATTCTATTACAAAAAATATTGGTTATATATATTTTCAAATAGAATTAGAAAAAAAATATTTTAAGGTTGTTATGTTGATCAAAGAGGCAACTTCGTTGATGCAGTCAAATACAATATATAATAATAAAATATGATAATTGTATTTATTTATTTATTATTGTACAAAATAGAGTTACTGTTAGATATGTTTTAGAATTATAAAATGATTATTTAATATTCTGAGGAGCAACTTCATTCAGTTTGGTAATAATAAAATATTAATGTGGCAAATTAAATGTAGAAAAATCTGTATTTTCTACTTGTAATTTTGAATTTTGTCACTGATTGTCATTGGTTCATTTCTTCAATATTTCAACATTAAAATGTGTAATAAATTAGCTAAACGATAATAACAGATTAATGAAAAAGTATGGCTATGTTTTAAGCTTTGAGTTTGTAGAAGTTTGTAGAAAAGACTCAATACATTAGTTCATTGCTAAAGCTTTGATGGCAGAAGATAAAAACGTATGAATACTTTCTCTTTTGTCAAACTTGAAACAGGAAGTGACAAAAACCAGGAAGACGATTCTCAAAGCAGCCAATAGAAAATACAACATAAAAAAAAGGCAAAGCTCAAACCAAGTCACTCATGTATTTCCTCTTTTTTGGTTTTAGCTGCTCGAGTAAAACCCATTCTCTTCTCTTTTGTCCACGTTTCCAGTTGAAATGACAAAAGTATTATTCCTCATAAGGTGCTTGTTTGGAGGTCGGTGAACGGCGAAGAAGATTTCCCATGACAGAAACAATCCCAGGTGAGACGATCTTTCTTCACTGAGGGGATTTAGTAGATGGAGCTACGAAGAAAAAGGAAAAACAGTGTTACTAATTCTGCCAGGTATGTCTTATTATTAAAGAATTAAAGAAAAAGTACATGTAAGTTAATAAAAAACAAAAGAAAAGCAGAATAAACTGTGAAATCCGTTAATATTTTGAACTAGTGAGGATATAAATAGATTTCACATATTTTCAGTGAAGTCCTGCTGCTGTTCTGTTCATTCTCAGGGGAAAAACTGTGAATTGTCCTGTCACAATGTAGGTCATGTTTATTTATTATAGTAGTAAAAATTACACAGCCTATCTCCACTTCACCTGCGTCACAGTGAAACAACAGTGAGATAACAGAAGGATCAGGGGTTGGACCCGGACAGAAAGGAAACTGATTTTGACTCTTCATTTACATGCATAATGTTGGCACTAAAGCTCTAATATTTGCTCATAGCTACTTTTCAAACAGAGCTGTCAAACTGGGCAGTGTTGGAGAGCTAAAAGTGAAAAAGGGGGCGGAGTCTGAAGGTATAGAGAGCAGTGTGATTGGTCAGAATAGATATCTTTGGCAGGTGTTTGTAATCAGACACATTTGGCTGTAACCATGACATCAGCATGATGTTACTAATGAACTAGAAACGTGATTGCCACTGCAGTCATTTGTTCAGGAGTTGTCAATAGTAGAAAGGCTTCAAAGTTGTCATCTGAAAAGCGTTTCCGAAGATCAAGGCGTTTTCGACTCTCAAAGTCATTTTCAAGTCTGAGAGTCGAAACGTTTTGATCTTCAGAAACTGTATTGAGGACTGTATTATTGATAAGTTAGGCACTGGTAGCAATCACTACAGGGTGTCGGGTCAGAACAGCAATTATATGTTCAGGTGAGAGTAGAGGAGAGGAATGTCCACAGCCAGGTAGTCTTGGAACTTTCTTTAATGTCAAGGGTTTATGTGTGTGTGTGGTCTTCTACAAAGAGAAAGAAAAACAAAGAAAAATATATTAACAAGGTGCTCACGATACTAATTTACATATGCTGAACGCTTGCACAAAATGGCCGATAGGGGCCGGTCTAACTTGTACTAATGTCATCATACACGCACAATATAAATACTTAGCAGCATGGAAACACATGTCAGTTTACAGAAAGGGCATATAAAATGTATTAATAAAGTGAAGGCACTTATATACGTGCTCAGACGGGACTATTTACGTAACGTTTTACCCAGCCACGAGGCTGGCCCGTGACACAGAAGTGAAACTATAAGATAGCGACTCCAAAACTATACAAAACAATACGAAAATGCAGCTAACAGAACTAAACATTATAACAATCATCTGTACACAAAAATACTTACGTCTAAGGGACGCACACTATTATTTAGACATTAAAAAAGTCCGAGGCTGAGCTGGTCCACGGAGCTGCAGCCATGATTGTTTCTGAGTTCTGACTAAGTGCGCAAGCGCACCCCTCTAGTGGTGAAACAGGAGATAGCATGCAAAGAATATGAACTTAAATAATACTAAATAAACAGGAAAAATGCTATCTACAGACAACCTTTAATACAGCCGCCCCCAAATTTGTGGTGCAAATTTGACCACTAAGTAACCGTACTGTCCTGGGGTAAGGCTGGCAGCTTAACGAGACGAACCACAGGGCGAGTGTAGGTCCTGTCCTTCACTTGGATGACGGCTGTCCTCACACGTCCTCTGCTCCGGGAATTACAGTCTTTACCGTCCCAACCTGCCAGAGGCTCGAGGGGTTTGTTGGTCAACAATGAGCACAACTGTGCCCACAGTGATGTCTCCCTTTCAGTCTGCCACTTCTGCCGTGATTGTAAAGTGGGCAAAAGTGTTGAATGAAGTGCTTCCAGAAGTGATCTGCTAAGATTTGAGAATGGCGCCATCTTTTACGGCTCAGCAGCTCTGACTCAGGATAAACCACTTGAGGAAGGGAAGAGTCCGGCCGCCCCATCAACAAGCAGTTGGGTGTGACTGGGTCGGGTCGGCGAGGTCAGAGGACACGTAGCCCAGGGGCCGAGAGTTGAGTATGCCCTCTACTTCAATGAGAAGTGTCCTCAGCACTTCATCTGGCACTGACTGGTCTCCCAAAGTGGTGCGCAGCGCAGTTTTTACAGATCTCACTTCACGCTCCCATGAGCCACCAAAGTGTGGTGCATTCGGTGGGTTAAACTGAAAGCGGATCTGCTGTGAGGAGAGCTGCTCTTTAACTGTAGGTTCCAGTGCAAAAAATGCTTCACGCAGTTCCCTACTGCCTCCTTTAAAGTTGGTGCCCTGGTCTGAAAGGAGCTCATAGGGTTTTCCTCTGCGAGCGATGAAGCGTCTGAGTGACATCAGGAACGAGTCAGCGTCCATGTTGGGCAGGAGGTCTAAGTGGATGGCTCTTGTAGTGAGACATTTGTACAGAATGCCCCACCTCTTCTCAGTGCGTCGGCCTACTTTAACAAGCATGGGCCCAAAACAGTCGACGCCTGTAGAATAAAAGGCCGGTTTAAAGAGCCTCAACCGGGAGGGAGGTAAATCAGCCATTTTGGGGACTTGAGGGGTGCCTCTCCACTTTCTGCACTCCACACAGTTATGTTGATGCTTCTTAACCGCTTCTCTGCCTCTCAATATCCAGTATTTCCGGCCAGCTCTGCAAACACGCGCTCAGCCCCAGGGTGGCGTAGCTGGTCGTCATAGTGCTGGATGAGGAGCTTGGAGACGGGTGAGAGATGACAGGAGAATGGGGTGCAGCACGTCTGGGCTCAGAGCATCACATCGTCTGAGTCTACCCCAACACGGACCAGGCTGGTAGAGCTGTCATATTCAGGAGACAATGTTAGTAATCTGCTAGTAGATGAGAGGGGCTTACCAGATTGGAGGAGTGACACTTCTTCTGGAAAGCTCTCTGCCTGGGCATACTTTAAGAGAGCTATCTCTGCTTCTGGTAGTCGTCAGCAGTGAGAGATGTTTATCAGCCGCCCGTGTAGCTTCTGTGTTGTGGCATCAAGAAGCTCTTTATATGTGTTAAACTGCTGGACATCAGGCACAACTGGATCGGTGTAACTAGGCCACAAAATGCTTTGCTCCTGAGCTCCTCTGTCTCTTCTCCAACTGGACTTGCTATCTTCTCCGGCCACTGTTCACATGATTGCAGGAGAAACGAGGGTCCGTGGCTCCACCTGCTCTCTCCATTAGTTGGGTCAGTGTTTTCCCCCTAGTGATGTCGTCTGCAGGGTTTGAAGCTGAGTCAATGTAACGCCAGGCATTAATGTCTGTGAGCTCCTGTACTTCTGCTACTCTTGTGCCCACAAACACTTTATACCTGCAGGAGTCAGACTGGAGCCAGTGGAGAACTGTGGTGGAGTCGGTCCAGTAAACCACGCTTGGATCTGGACAGTGAGCTCTTTGATTAAAACTGAAGCTAGCTGTGCTCCTGTTAAAGCGCCAGAAAGCTCAAGTCCGGGGATGGAGAGCTGCTTCTTTGGGCGACTCTGGACCTGGCAGCTAAGAATGCAACTTGAACATCTCCTTCACCACTGTCTGTCCGCAGGTACGCCACTGAGCCATAGGCACGCTCGGAGGCATCACAGAAAAACTGGATGGTCCTGCTGCTATTGCTGCAGTCTGTGGCATGGCTGGTGTAACATCTGGGTAACGTAATCTGTGACAAATGTGGTAGCTCCTCCTCCACAGTCTCCAGCCTGCAGCACTCTTCCGGGAGATTTGGATCATCCAGCCTCTTCTTCTTGTCCCACAGACGTTGCACAATGATCTTAGCTCTGGTTGTGTAGGGAATAATGTATCCCAGAGGATCATATTGTTGGCTAGAAGCCGGTAGATGTTTCGCATGGTAAGTTCAGGACGCTCACTCTGGTGCTGCTTATAGCGCAGTGTGTCGATTTACACTGCCACAAAAGTCCAAGTGTGCGCTCCTGGGGTCTGCTCTTTCCTGTGTGAACCAGAGTGTGCTGTTTTCAGAGCATGATTCTTCGGCAGATGTTGGATCACTGCAGGAACGTTGCTGGCCCACTCTCTCAGCTCAAATCCACCCTCTATCAGTAGTGTGTGCAGACGGTTTACTAGCTGCTTTGCTTCTTCTTGGGACTGAAGACTCTGCAGGCAGTTGTCAACGTAAAAGCAGCGCTCTACTGATAGACGTGCATCTTCCTCTGGTTCAGTGTGCCTTTGGACATGAGTCTGGAGAGCAAAGGTGGCACAACATGGGCTGCATGTTGTGCCGAATGGAGCACTTGCCACTCGTAGATGGTGGTTCCTGGTCCGCTCTAACATCTCGCCACAGAAAGCGAAGGAATGGTTTGTCCTCTTCCAGCAGGCGGACCTGGTGAAACATTCCTTTCACGTCACTGCTGATGGCTACTGGGTGCTCTCGAAACCGGAGTAGGACTCCCAGCAGGCTGGCTCCAAGTGTGGGGCCAGGAAGAAGATTGTCATTCAGACTCTGTCCTTAAAGGTGAAGAACAGTTAAACACTATTCGGTGTTTCTGGTTGTGCTGCACCATGTGGTGGGGAATAAACCATGAAGACTGCACTCTTCAGTCTTGGCAGGAGCAATAGCTTTGACATATCCAGCATCAATAAGCTTGTGCATCTCTCTTGAGTAGATGGCTGCTCTCTCTGGGTCCCTCACAAGGCGTTTCTCTGTCCCACGCAGCTGAGGCAGCACTGCTTCTTTTGATGCATTGAGTGGAATAACATTTTGTTTCCATAGCAACGGTGTGGCATACCTGTTCACACCATCCACCATTACTCTTGTGGTCTTCTTCTCAAGAGTGTGAACTGCCTCTGCATCCTGTCTTGACCTAGTAATCAACCGCTCGTTCTGTATGGCAAAACATCCAACTGCACAGTTTCTCCACATGTTTCAGGAGCTCGGCTTCTGGAGGGTTGCAGATAGTGAAAAGACACTGTGTGGGGACAGTTGGTGGCATAGAAGACTAGTAGGGCCTGTAAAGTCCATCTAGTCTGGTGTGCACTGCTGCAGGTCCACCGGGGGGGCCAAGACGTACTGGTTCCACTGGAGTTATCAAATGTGGATAATCTGACCCAATCAGAAGCAGCGGTTGGGCATCCTTGATAATAGGCAGTAGAATGTCTTTCAGGTGGTGATATTTCTCCTGCAGAGCTTTGACCGATAGGTGTGGCGGGACAGGTTCAGTTCTCTGGCAGTGAATGCTTTATTGATCTTGTAGCACTTGCCTGGCTCTGAAGCAGGGGCTATGGTGAAAGATACAGAAGCTCCGTGGATGGAGCGGACTTCCTGTCGAACTGTGCGGAGTGTGAGCTCTTCCGCCTGTCCATGAAGACCCAACTGAACAGCAGCATCATTCAGGAGTATTGTGCGCTCTGAGCCATCATCCAATATGGCGTAGGTTTCAAACACTTGGTTGCCGCTCTGCAGAATGACTGGGCTCAACTTGAGTAACACTTGACGGCTACTGGCTGGTCGGTCGATATAAGAGACTCAGACACAGAACTCACTAGGCAGGTGCTGGCTTCAGGTGTTTGGGGTTTACCAGTTGCTGTAGCATTTTGCGCGTTATCTTCATGGAGGACTCATNCCTTTAGATAAATCGGAGGTTGATACAATTTAGTATATAAGGCTTCAAGTGTGTCATCTAGAAAAAAATGCGTTTACACGGGAAGATCAAGGCGTTTTCGACTCTCAAAGTCATTTTCAAGTTCTGGAGAGTCGAAACGTTTTGATCTTCAGAAACTGTATTGAGGACTGTATTATTGATAAGTTAGGCACTGGTAGCAATCACTACAGGGTGTCGGGTCAGAACAGCAATTATATGTTCAGGTGAGAGTAGAGGAGAGGAATGTCCACAGCCAGGTAGTCTTGGAACTTTCTTTAATGTCAAGGGTTTATGTGTGTGTGTGTGGTTTTCTACAAAGAGAAAGAAAAACAAAGAAAAATATATTAACAAGGTGCTCACGAGACTAATTTACATATGCTGAACGCTTGCACAAAATGGCCGATAGGGGGCCGGTCTAACTGTACTAATGTCATCATACACGCACAATATAAATACTTAGCAGCATGGAAACACATGTTAGTTTACAGAAAGGGCATATAAAATGTATTAATAAAGTGAAGGCACTTATATACGTGCTCAGACGGGACTATTTACGTAACAGTTTTACCCAGCCACGAGGCTGGCCCGTGCACAGAAGTGAAACTATAAGATAGCGACTCCAAAACTATACAAAACAATACGAAAATGCAGCTAACAGAACTAAACATTATAACAATCATCTGTACACAAAAATACTTACGTCTAAGGGACGCACACTATTATTTAGACATTAAAAAAGTCCGAGGCTGAGCTGGTCCACGGAGCTGCAGCCATGATTGTTTCTGAGTTCTGACTAAGTGCGCAAGCGCACCCCTCTAGTGGTGAAACAGGAGATAGCATGCAAAGAATATGAACTTAAATAATACTAAATAAACAGGAAAAATGCTATCTACAGACAACCTTTAATACAGCCGCCCCCAAATTTGTGGTGCAAATTTGACCACTAAGTAACCGTACTGTCCTGGGGTAAGGCTGGCAGCTTAACGAGACGAACCACAGGGCGAGTGTAGGTCCTGTCCTTCACTTGGACGACGGCCGTCCTCACGCGTCCATCTGCTCCGGGAATTACAGTCTTTACCGTCCCAACCTGCCAGAGGGCTCGAGGGGTTTGTTGGTCAACAATGAGCACAACTGTGCCCACAGTGATGTCCTCCTTTTCAGTCTGCCACTTGTGCCGTGATTGTAAAGTGGGCAAAAAGTGTTGAATGAAGTGCTTCCAGAAGTGATCTGCTAAGATTTGAGAATGGCGCCATCTTTTACGGCTCAGCAGCTCTGACTCAGGATAAACCACTTGAGGAAGGGAAGAGTCCGGCCGCCCCATCAACAAGCAGTTGGGTGTGACTGGGTCGGGGTCGGCGAGGTCAGAGGACACGTAGCCCAGGGGCCGAGAGTTGAGTATGCCCTCTACTTCAATGAGAGTGTCCTCAGCACTTCATCTGGCACTGACTGGTCTCCCAAAGTGGTGCGGAGCGCAGTTTTTACAGATCTCACTTCACGCTCCCATGAGCCACCAAAGTGTGGAGCATTCGGTGGGTTGAACTGAAAGCGGATCTGTTGTGAGGAGAGCTGCTCTTTAACTGTAGGTTCTAGGGCAAGAAATGCTTCACGCAGTTCTCTACTGCCTCCTTTAAAGTTGGTGCCCTGGTCCGAAAGGAGCTCATAGGGTTTTCCTCTGCGAGCGATGAAGCGTCTGAGTGACATCAGGAACGAGTCAGAGTCCATGTTGGGCAGGAGGTCTAAGTGGATGGCTCTTGTAGTGAGACATTTGTACAGAATGCCCCACCTCTTCTCAGTGCGTCGGCCTACTTTAACAAGCATGGGCCCAAAACAGTCGACGCCTGTAGAATAAAAGGCCGGTTTAAAGAGCCTCAACCGGGAGGGAGGTAAATCAGCCATTTTGGGGACTTGAGGGGTGCCTCTCCACTTTCTGCACTCCACACAGTTATGTTGATGCTTCTTAACCGCTTCTCTGCCTCTCAATATCCAGTATTTCCGGCGCAGCTCTGCAAACACGCGCTCAGCCCCAGGGTGGCGCAGCTGGTCGTCATAGTGCTGGATGAGGAGCTTGGAGACGGGGTGAGACGATGACAGGAGAATGGGGTGCAGCACGTCTGGGCTCAGAGCATCACATCGTCTGAGTCTACCCCCAACACGGACCAGGCTGGTAGAGCTGTCATATTCAGGAGACAATGTTAGTAATCTGCTAGTAGATGAGAGGGGCTTACCAGATTGGAGGAGTGACACTTCTTCTGGAAAGCTCTCTGCCTGGGCATACTTTAAGAGAGCTATCTCTGCTTTCTGGTAGTCGTCAGCAGTGAGAGATGTTTTATCAGCCGCCCCGTGTAGCTTCTGTGTTGTGGCATCAAGAAGCTCTTTATATGTGTTAAACTGCTGGACATCAGGCACAACTGGATCAGGTGTAACTAGGCCACAAAATGCTTTGCTCCTGAGCTCCTCTGTCTCTTCTCCAACTGGACTTGCTATCTTCTCCGGCCACTGTTCACATGATTGCAGGAGAAACGAGGGTCCGTGGCTCCACCTGCTCTCTCCAGTTAGTTGGGTCAGTGTTTTCCCCCTAGTGATGTCGTCTGCAGGGTTTGAAGCTGAGTCAATGTAACGCCAGGCATTAATGTCTGTGAGCTCCTGTACTTCTGCTACTCTTGTGCCCACAAACACTTTATACCTGCAGGAGTCAGACTGGAGCCAGTGGAGAACTGTGGTGGAGTCGGTCCAGTAAACCACGGCTTGGATCTGGACAGTGAGCTCTTTGATTAAAACTGAAGCTAGCTGTGCTCCTGTTAAAGCGCCACAAAGCTCAAGTCGGGGGATGGAGAGCTGCTTCTTTGGGGCGACTCTGGACCTGGCAGCTAAGAATGCAACTTGAACATCTCCTTCACCACTGTCTGTCCGCAGGTACGCCACTGAGCCATAGGCACGCTCGGAGGCATCACAGAAAACATGGATGGTCCTGCTGCTATTGCTGCAGTCTGTGGCATGGCTGGTGTAACATCTGGGTAACGTAATCTGTGACAAATGTGGTAGCTCCTCCTCCCACAGTCTCCAGGCCTGCAGCAGCTCTTCCGGGAGATTTGGATCATCCCAGCCTCTCTTCTTGTCCCACAGACGTTGCACAATGATCTTAGCTCTGGTTGTGTAGGGAATAATGTATCCCAGAGGATCATATTGTTGGGCTAGAAGCCGGTAGATGTTCCGCATGGTAAGTTCAGGACGCTCACTCCGGTGCTGCTTATAGCGCAGTGTGTCGATTTGCACTGCCACAAAAGTCCAAGTGTGCGCTCCTGGGGGTCTGCTCTTTCCTGTGTGAACCAGAGTGTGCTGTTTTCAGAGCATGATTCCTTCGGCAGATGTTGGATCACTGCAGGAACGTTGCTGGCCCACTCTCTCAGCTCAAATCCACCCTCTATCAGTAGTGTGTGCAGACGGTTTACTAGCTGCTTTGCTTCTTCTTGGGACTGAAGACTCTGCAGGCAGTTGTCAACGTAAAAGCAGCGCTCTACTGATAGACGTGCATCTTCCTCTGGTTCAGTGTGCCTTTGGACATGAGTCTGGAGAGCAAAGGTGGCACAACATGGGCTGCATGTTGTGCCGAATGGGAGCACTTGCCACTCGTAGATGGTTGGTTCCTGGTCCGCTCTAACATCTCGCCACAGAAAGCGAAGGAATGGTTTGTCCTCTTCCAGCAGGCGGACCTGGTGAAACATTCCTTTCACGTCACTGCTGATGGCTACTGGGTGCTCTCGAAACCGGAGTAGGACTCCCAGCAGGCTGGCTCCAAGTGTGGGGCCAGGAAGAAGATTGTCATTCAGACTCTGTCCATTAAAGGTGAAGGAACAGTTAAACACTATTCGGTGTTTCTGGTTGTGCTGCACTATGTGGTGGGGAATAAACCATGAAGAACTGCACTCTTCAGTCTTGGCAGGAGCAATAGCTTTGACATATCCAGCATCAATAAGCTTGTGCATCTCTCTTGAGTAGATGGCTGCTCTCTCTTGGTCCCTCACAAGGCGTTTCTCTGTCCCACGCAGCTGAGGCAGCACTGCTTCTTTTGATGCATTGAGTGGAATAACATTTTGTTTCCATAGCAACGGTGTGGCATACCTGTTCACACCATCCACCATTACTCTTGTGGTCTTCTTCTCAAGAGTGTGAACTGCCTCTGCATCCTGTCTTGACCTAGTAATCAGCCGCTCGCTTCTGTATGGCAAAACATCCAATTGCCACAGTTTCTCCACATGTTTCAGGAGCTCGGCTTCTGGAGGGTTGCAGATAGTGAAAAGACACTGCTGTGGGGACAGTTGGTGGCATAGAAGACTAGTAGGGCCCTGTAAAGTCCATCCTAGTCTGGTGTGCACTGCTGCAGGTCCACCGGGGGGGCCAAGACGTACTGGTTCCACTGGAGTTATCAAATGTGGATAATCTGACCCAATCAGAAGCAGCGGTTGGGCATCCTTGATAATAGGCAGTGGAATGTCTTTCAGGTGGTGATATTTCTCCTGCAGAGCTTTGACTGGATAGGTGTGGCGGGACAGGTTCAGTTCTCTGGCAGTGAATGCTTTATTGATCTTGTAGGACTTGCCTGGCTCTGAAGCAGGGGCTATGGTGAAAGATACAGAAGCTCCGTGGATGGAGCGGACTTCCTGTCGAACTGTGCGTAGTGTGAGCTCTTCCGCCTGTCCATGAAGCCCAACTGAACAGCAGCATCATTCAGGAGTATTGTGCGCTCTGAGCCATCATCCAATATGGCGTAGGTTTCAAACACTTGGTTGCCGCTCTGCAGAATGACTGGGCTCAACTTGAGTAACACTTGACGGCTACTGGCTGGTCGGTCGATATAAAGAGACTCAGACACAGAACTCACTAGGCAGGTGCTGGCTTCAGGTGTTTGGGGTTTACCAGTTGCTGTAGCATTTTGGCTGGCGTTGACTTCATGGAGGACGTCTAGGTGCTTCCTCTCACACTGTTTGCACTTAGCTTTAAGGTTACACTTGGCAGCCTGGTGCTCACGTCCACATCTCCAACAGCGATTGTTTGTTCTGATCCATGTGTTTTCTGCTCCACTGACAGGAGTTTGAAGTTGTTACATTGGTTTAGATAGTGCTGCACTGTGTCACAGAAGGGACAATACTTTTTAGGCTTGTCTGATGTTACCTCTTTCTGTGATGGAGCTGGATCTGTTTTCTTCATTGCCTCATTAGATTCACTGCCATGAAGAATAGTGGTGGATTTCTGAGACCTTAGTCAGAGCGCTGGCTTTTAGACAGAGCAGGCCTCTCTCTGATTGGGTTACTGCTATATTGGCTGCCACTAACTTGAACTCTCACCTCATATTCAAGCCAGTCAGCCAGGTCGAGGAGCGTTGGGATGGGAGTACGGATGGGGTTAACAAATCTGTGGAAATCAGCTCTTAGATTATGTGGTAACTTGGCTAAGAGACGAGAGACATGTGAGCCGCACTTCAACTCAGTCCAACCTGGGTGTCCCAGCTGGTGCAGCATCCCAACTAGTGCACGGACTTGGAGAGCAAATGACTTGAATGCCTTAATGTCCCCTGGTCTTATGTTGGGCTCATTCATCAGATTGGAGATCCTCTTTAGTGCGAGCTGCTGGGGTTGGCCATACATCTCAGTGAGGGCTCTCATAGTGTCTGTGAATGGATAAGGACTGTTGCTATAAGAGTCAGCAATAAGTAATGCTTCCTCACATTTCAGATGATCTGTGAGTATCTGGAACTTAAAGTGCTCTGATGCATCATATGGCAGTAAGTTGTCCAGGGCTAATTTCAATCTGGCAAACTCACGAGGATCTTCTGACTTGAAGTCTGGGATTGTTGGCTTTGGTCCATGGTAGGCATCTGGTACTGCTGCCCGGCTGTATGACATGTGGCTATGTTGTGAGAGATATGGCGGGTCAGGTGGGTATCTGTCCTCTCTTTGTCTCCTCTCATAAACATATGCACGCTGTCATCATCAGGGCGGTCTCTGTAAGTAGATGAGTATTCCCTCTCATACCCATAGTAGCGGCTGTCAGGGCGAGCTCTTGGACTACTGGGGCGATAGATGGAGCAGCATAACTGTACTCAGCACTGTACCTTGGGTAACTTGAACGGGGTGGAGAAGTACCATAGAGCGTGGTACCTGTCCTCATGACGAGAAGAGCGGTCAGCATAGCGATCATAGTCCTTTTCATATGTGACACGGGGCTTGACATCATATGACTCAGACTTATGTCGTGGTGGGCTTTCACCTGCCTGGTAGTGTGATCTACTGCGTGGAGGAGAGCCTCTGTCGTCATGGTAACGTGACTGCTCTGTGGGCTGGGGTGCTTCTTTCACCTCTGTTTCACTTTGGGGGAGAAGAATGGCAGGACCTGTAGCATCTGGTGCCTGTGCTTGCTCTGATAATCTGGTTTCATGCAGGCGCCGTCTGAGACTCTCCACTATGGCATGTCGACCAACAGGAGGAGAAGAAGAAGCATCTCTAATCATCGGAGGGGCACTTACTGGCTGACGTGGGCCCTGGAGACCACTGAATGGCGTCTGCTGACTTGTAGGTGCTGATGGTCAGATGTTTCTTCTTGGTGCTCAGGTTGTGACAGCGGATGTGAGGAGCAGCTGGAGCTCTGTGAATCATGTCCGAAAGACGTTGGACATCACGGCGCAGCTGGTCATTCTCCTCTCGCATGTGCTTGAAAGATCTGATTATTTCTGAAGAAGACACATGCCTGCTCTGCTCATCCTCAGGTACACGGGACCTCACAGGGTAACTGACCTCGTAGTCCTGGAGATAAGATGGCATCTGCTTGGCTCTTTGTGGGCGGGCCTCGGCAGGTTCTCTCTCATATGGCCTGAACATATTGACTGCAGTGGTTGCTCAAATCCGGTGAAGGAGGACCAAAAATTGTATTGAGGACTGTATTATTGATAAGTTAGGCACTGGTAGCAATCACTACAGGGTGTCGGGTCAGAACAGCAATTATATGTTCAGGTGAGAGTAGAGGAGAGGAATGTCCACAGCCAGGTAGTCTTGGAACTTTCTTTAATGTCAAGGGTTTATGTGTGTGTGTGGTTTCTACAAAGAGAAAGAAAAACAAAGAAAAATATATTAACAAGGTGCTCACGAGACTAATTTACATATGCTGAACGCTTGCACAAAATGGCCGATAGGGGGCCGGTCTAACTTGTACTAATGTCATCATACACGCACAATATAAATACTTAGCAGCATGGAAACACATGTTAGTTTACAGAAAGGGCATATAAAATGTATTAATAAAGTGAAGGCACTTATATACGTGCTCAGACGGGACTATTTACGTAACGTTTTACCCAGCCACGAGGCTGGCCCGTGGCACAGAAGTGAAACTATAAGATAGCGACTCCAAAACTATACAAAACAATACGAAAATGCAGCTAACAGAACTAAACATTATAACAATCATCTGTACACAAAAATACTTACGTCTAAGGGACGCACACTATTATTTAGACATTAAAAAAGTCCGAGGCTGAGCTGGTCCACGGAGCTGCAGCCATGATTGTTTCTGAGTTCTGACTAAGTGCGCAAGCGCACCCCTCTAGTGGTGAAACAGGAGATAGCATGCAAAGAATATGAACTTAAATAATACTAAATAAACAGGAAAAATGCTATCTACAGACAACCTTTAATACAGAAACGATGTCCAGATGACAACTTTGAAGTCTTTTTTACTATGCAGTAAGAGAGTTTATATGATCAGGGAAATCAGACTAGACTGAAAAATTGGACTCTAAAGAAGGAATACAGTATTTGTTTAACAACACGAGAGATGTGCGCGTAGAAAGAGCGGCGTCTCATAGCAAAAACACTAGCCAGTTGTCAGCTAACTACAAGATATTATCAAAGAGTGAAAACAAAAGTTATGCTGCTGAATCAACATTTGTTAATAAAATTCAACCCACCGACCCTTAAACATTCAGGTGAGTGAAAAACCGGCAAGAATAACACTGTCTCAAGCTTCAGGAGCCAGACCTGATCCAAACAGCTGCTCTCGTCCTGTTTTGTTGTTTTTACCAAAGACGTTTCCCCAGCTAACTAGACAGACAGCGTGTCTTTCTGCATGGAGCATGGCCAGTAGAGCGGAAAGTGACGTCTGATCCCTCTATTTGGTTTTCCCCTCAAACCGGTCGGACCAGTTGTGCTCCTGTTTACATGTAAGAGAGTAAACCGACAACCCTGCTGTATCATGTTGAATTCTTTAAATATTGCGAATACTGTTTATTATTTATAAGTGTTTTTAAAGTCTCTATAAAATTATATATATATTTTTTTTTTTTCTGGGACAGGGAGGATTGTTTTAAGCATTTAGAACAGTGTTAAACATGTAGTTAAAGGTGAGGTTGTGTGTGCACATTCTGTAGTGCTTTATTGTTCCTAAAATCTAAATTTTATGGCTACAGTGCAGGGTGAACAGGGATTGTCTGTTTACAGGATGCCTGAAATCAGACAATTGGATATCTGAAAATTGGACAAGGACAGTTTTCCTGACCTCCATGTAAATGCAAAAAAAAAAAAAACCCGGATAACTAGCCTAGTCTAGTTCTACAAAGCGCATGTAAACCTGGGCAGACCAACTAAAGAGCCGTAATCCAGTTTTCAGAAATCCCAATTGGCACACATGGTCCCGACTGATTGTGGTCTGATTTCAGGTGTCATGTAAACAGACAAACAATCTGCAGCTGGAGACATTTAACGGAGCATGCTCACAACTCCTGTCTGCTCCACATCTTAGCCATAAAGTTAAGATTTTACAACAATAACGCCCTGCACAAAATGGCTCAAACAGACAGAAGCTGACAGGAGCAGATCCAAGGTTATGTTAGTCAGACAGCTCTCGGGGACAACGAGTTTAATTTAGAACAAACTAAACAAGGTGAATCCAGCTGAAAAGGACAAACTCGAGCTCAGGGCAAAGACACAGTTAAATATTGTTTGGGGTTGAGACAGAATGGACTGTCAGATAGCATGTTTATATTCAAATAACTCACTTATGTACTTGTGTTTGAGTATTTCCTGTTAGCGTTAGCATAGACACAAACACATGTCTTTATCCTTGAGGGAAGTATTCGTCTTTAACATTCACCGAAAGTCACTGCTCACTGTCTGATCTTTTGACTCTTTATTCGTTTTGACAGAAAAAACATTGAAATAACTAAACAGGAAGTGCTCATACAGTAAGTACATGTCTCCAGTCAAAGCCTATTAAAAAAATCAAACATAGAAAGCAACCAATAACAAATACATTTTTACAATACATGCTGTAGAAAATGTTTGTAATGTAAAGATTATTTGAGTCATATATTAAGATTTTAAATTATAAATAGAATATGCCAATTGAATTTTTTATTTATTTTAAAGAGGAGTATTTGGTCATTCTGACATTTGTGTTTCGGACTGCATAAAGAAGACTTGACTTTTTATTAATCATGAATACTTTCAGGATGCAACAAATGAATATATTAATTGCAACTAATCAGTTATTGGAAGAAATCTAAACCAGGGGTCTCCAACCACCGGTCCGGGGCCCAAAACCCGTCTGTGAGCCATCTGCTACCGGGCCCCAGAGGATCTTTTAAAATGTATTTTATTTTTTATTTTATAGTTAATCACTACTTCCTTGTGCTTTACTATTAAAATATTGTGCCATTTAACCAAATAAACAGCAAATTCAAGCAAAAAGAGCTAAAAATATGCACAATAAGCATTTTACGTTGTTGTTATTGCCGCTACCCAACCTCAACCGGTCCCCGGAAAAAAAAATGTAACTGTACCGGTCCTTAAAGGAAAAAGGTTGGGGACCACTGGTCTAAATAATCGTTAACACAGGCTCCAAAAACGTGAATGATCTGACAAAATAGGTTTTGCAAGTCGTGACTTGGACTTGACTCAGACCTGAGTCACTATTTGGATGACTTGAACTAGACTAAAAGACTTGGGACTCGACTTGGACTTGAATCTTAGTGACTCAGGACAACTACTTTTACAACATATGAAACATATCCCTCATAATTTCTTTTTTGTGACCGAAATTTTGCTTTAAATGGGATACAAATCAAAGATGTATTTGTTAGTTTGATTTAAAAACTTGACAAGACTTGAAACTAAAAGCAAAGGACTTGGACTCAACGTGGACTTGAGGGGCTCTGACTTGGGACTTGAGACTTACAGTACTTGAAACTAGGGCTGGGCGATATAGGAAAAAAATAATATGACGATTTTCTTGGAGCCAGATCATGATTTCGATTTTATCATGATTTTTGTAGACTGTCTGTTTTCTTTGAGGTAAATAAAGTGATAATTTTCTGAAGGTTCCTTCTTCACTGTCAATGGCTTTGGCTAAATCCAGCTGTCCAAGGCTGACCAGTGTTGCCAGATTTTCAGAAACAAGCGACCTCAACCTTTCAGTAAAAAGAGATTAAAATAATCAATATTGAGACAAGTTTTTTTACAATTTCTAACAATAATAACAACTTTTAGAGATGAAAAACATACAAAATACATGTTTCAATCATAAATGAGCATGCAAACCTAGAAAAATTGCTAAAATTCACCATTTTTATAAAGTGAAATTGAAACAAAAAACCACAACCTTCCAAATTCATAAGGGATTTTGAAAAGTCGCAATAAAGAACCAGATTTGGCAACTCTAAGAGAAGTAGGCTGGAAAAAATAGTCTGCATTTAAATAGACAGATGCATTAAATTGACAAATGTGAAATCACGATAAGACGATTTTATTAAAAAAGCCGATTGTCACAGAGAAGAGCTCATGATTTAATTTTTATCACCATACTTGAGACTACTTGAGACTTGCAAAACGGTGACCTATTTAACCGCCTAATGACATGGAGAATGTGTAGGTTTAGTGTTTTTGATGAAAACACTAGTTTGTGTGTAAATATACAACGACAGAAGTATTCAAGTTACATTACGTCAGGTCACGTTTAGGTCAAAAAATCTTACTTGATTTAAGCAACTCATTCATTCATTTTCTACCGCTTAATCCCGTTAGGGGTCGCGGGTGACTGGAGCCTATCCCAGTGACTTTGGGCCTTAGGCGGGGGAAACACCCTGGACAGTGAACAACTTGTCGCAGGGTTAGACAGACAAACATTCACTCTCTCATTCACTCACAGGGAAATTTACAGTGATGCCCAATAAACCTAAACATACATGTTTTTTGGAGGTGGGAGGAAACCGGAGAAAACCCACGGTGACACGGGGAGAACCTGCAAACTCCACCCAGAGAGATCGTGAGATGTTGATATGGTCTGACCCGGGAGTCGAACCCACACCCTCCTTATTGGGAAGCCAGAGCTCTAACCACTCTGCTACCGTGCACCCCGATTTAAGCAACTTATCAATTTAAAAAATTAGACGTGTTTCAGTTTGTAAATGTCACTGACATTCAAGTCCAAGTCAAGTTCCAAGTCTGACTCAAGTCTAAGTCATCACTTTCAGTTCCACACCTCTGATCATTGGACAGATTAAAATACTTATTTCTGATTGAGAGATCTGAAAGTCAGATAATTCCACTTTAAGCTTCTGTTTCTATCAGAATTTTGTGTGCAGATTTAACGAGGCCAAAAGACAAGAGGTAAAAGGGAAAATAAATAGTTGATTAGTTATGTCAATGTTTCCTAAGGTAATGCACTTTCTGAAAATAGGGACTGTGTGGTTCCTCTGACTTAACAGGGACTGGGGCCTTTAGGGACTTTGGATCTGATTTATCAAACAAGTGCTAAACTGATAAACTACATGTGTTATTTGTCAGTATTTTGCACTCAATTTAATACTGGAACATGCACATATAACAGTCAATTAAATACTGGAACATTTACATAACACAGAGGAGACCGGGGACAAATGTAACAGAAGCTCCCCTTTAGTAGCAGAAACAATCCAGAAGCTTCAGCGCTGCACAGAACCTGCTCATTTCATCACTGCACCTGCTGTTTGAGCAGAAATACGTTTAACTTCAGGAAAACTTTTTAGAGCAAAAGCATATTTTTTGAGCAGTAAAGTTATACATCACATGAACTAATGTTTTGTTCTGGATTGAGATTGGGCTGTTATTTTTATATGTCTAAAAATAGGTTTTGTGGCTAAATACCAAAGCTAACAGAGAAAGAAATCCCTCCAGATATGGCCGCCCTCGTCTGGGGCAAATGTAACAACGTTTACAACTGCCTCTTGGTTATATTATGGATTCATTTTGGATGGATTTATTTATATTCTGGATGGAAATTAGGGTCGGAAAATTGTTTGAAAACTTGAATCGAAATGCCAGAATCAATCAGTTTTGCTCATGCAGCACACACTCTGTATTTGTTTAATACAATAATAATTTATTCTTATTCACGATGTTTGAAGAAACAAAACCTGATCTTGTGCAAGACCTGACTGAATGTGCTTTATAATGTTGCATTAACAACTGATGGTGCACCTCTAAATACGGACACTAAATATGACTGTTTACGGTTCAAATGTTCATAAAAAATACAAGTTCTGACACTAACAAGAGTGGCTTTGTTTTAAATGTAATTTATTATAGTTTATTTTAGGGATGCACTGATCCAACACTAGGATCGAATACCGGTTCCAACCCAGGACATTTTGCTGGATCAAGTATCAGCTCCATGATATCGGTTCTGTGCATTTAATTGGACATAATGAGACTAATTTATTGGCTGGTGTTTATTTAGAACATCTCATAATATTTGATATTTTATTCAGATTAAGTTGTTAAGCTGTGACTTGCATTGTAAATAATAGTTACATACCACTATATGAGCTAATGTCTTATGTTTTATAAGAAAAATAAGTGTTTCAGTCCTTACACTTGTATTGGTTGATATCGGCAAATACTTAAAGACAAATAATCGGTACTGAACTGAACTGAAAAAGCTGGATCATGCATCCCTAGTTTATTTTGTGTTTTAAGGTTAAACAAAAAATGTTCTTATAGATAAACGAACAAAATCGAACAAAATCCAAAATCGTAGCTGCAAAATCAAAACCTGAACGAATCATGACTTAAGTTTTATAAGTGTATAATTTGTTTGGCTGATTTTAATCAGAGCTTTCTTTCTTTCTTTCTTTATAGAAACAATATCACTTACTTGAAATAAAAACAAAGGTAAAGTTAAAAGCAGACTGAAGTGTTTCAGCGGTATTGGCTTATTTATTTTCAAAAAATGCTAACTTACTGCTGTCATGTTCATTTCCTGTTTAGTTCATTTCTAAGGGGCTTCACTGCCTCAGTCTAAGAGAAAAAATAATAATAATAAAATAAAATAAACTCTAGTTTTTTCTCTGAAAACATGTTGAATACTTCACAAATGAAGAGAATATTTCACCAAAGACTAAAGTGGGTTTAAAAGACGTCTGCAATGCTAATCTAAAGTCTGACAATTTGATAAAAATGACTGGTTGTTTACTTGACAACCTTACAACGTCAAATGCCTTAAGTTGATAAAGAAAAACAAAATAAATGTTGTAACATGGACAAAAAATAAACCAATATTGGTCTTATTGGAAGTGTTACAATGTCCCCAGTCTTCCCTATACACGAAACATACAACACCTCAAATTTGATTTTAGTGTCTGTGGGCAAAAAAAGTCTGCTATGTCACGTTTTTACTCCTCTTAACTTCTTATGCACCTGAGCAAACGCTTGATAAATCCGTCCCTTACTTTCATGTGCTATAAATTTGGAATAAACTGCACAAACTCTATATTTTTATAACTTAGGCCTAGTTTCTGGTCCTTTACTGAATCACTTATGACTCATGAATCATTATTTGGACGAAGAACACGTCCCTGTTTGCTCCTCTGGGGGTCACCGGCCTAAACTCTGCACATATGGCACCGACACAATCGTATTTACGCACCAGAAAACCTCATTAAGCTTCACCTACTTATCAAAGTGCAGCTCCGGAGCGCGAGGGTCGTCTCCATAGTGTACCACCGCGAATAAATCCACGCACAAGCCCAAGGTCGTCCTTGTGGAGAAGAATAATCCTTCATGTAGCGCACGTTTTTCCCTCTTTACGCAGCGTACGTGAATCCAAACTTGACCAGAATGCGTCGATCCAAATTATCCCCAAGTTCCAGTGTTCTTTGAGAAATCCTTCAATGATAAACCGTTTTGTGATGAATCAAACAACATCCGAGGCGAAAACGAAAGAGAGCAGATCCCGCGCGCGCTCAGCTGGCCGTGTTTTTTTACGCACGGAGACGCAGACGCGGAGGTGAAGCGGTCAGGGCGGACTCCGGAGCTCGAATCCCGAAAGAGAGCAGCGCGTGGAGGTTAAACGCGGTCCAGACTCCAGACTGTGCCGCGGATGGTGAGCGGGGTGACGCTGGAGAAGACAGGCGGTGCGCGCGCGGTGTAACAGTGACACCTCCTGGACAAACATGAGAAGCGTCTCAGAGTCTGACTGGTTTTAGTTGTAAAGGTGCACAGTGTAGCTTTTTAATTGGAGGTCGCACACTCAGGGGTGTTGGACTGGGAAAAGGGCCCTCAAAATTATGTTATTTTAATTGTTGATAAGAAAGAGACATGATTACTTATTATTTATGTTATTTTCTTTAAATTGAATTGATGTCAAATACGACAGTTAAAGATTATCATATAGAGTTTGCAGATTTCATGAACAAATAGAGAGAGATTATTGGTTCATCAACATGGGAGATGCACGCGCACCATGAATGCAGAAAGAGCTGCCGCTGAGTGACACAAGCTGTGGCAACAACACAAACAAGCGCAGTTGAACTAACTACAAGAGTTTATCATTCATCCATGTTCTACCGCTTAATCCCGTTAGGGGTCGTGGGTGACTAGAGCCTATCCCAGTGACTTTGGGCCTTAGGCGGGGCCCAAAGTTACTGGGATAGGATAGGGGAACAACCTGGACAGTGGCCAACTCGTCGCAGAGTTAGACAGACAAACATTCACTCTCTCATTCACTCACTAAGGGAAATTTACAGTGATGCCCAATTAACCTAAACATGCATGTTTTTGGAGGTGGGAGGAAACCCACAGTGACACGGGGAGAACATGCAAACTCCACCCAGAGAGATCGTGAGATGTAGATATGGTCCGACCCGGGAGTCAAACCCACGATCTCCTTCTTGGGAAGCCAGAACTCTAACCACTCTGATACCACCCCAAGAGTTTATCACTGTGTGAAAACAAAAGTTAAGCTGCTAAATCAACATTTGTGAATAAAATCTGACTCTACGACCCCTAAAAGTTACATTCAGGTGAAAAAACGGTGAGAAAAACACTGTCTCAAGCTTCAGGAGACAGACGTCTGTCAGACCGGTTTAGACCTGATCAAAAGAACTGCTCTCGTCCTGTTTCATTGTTTATTCAAAGAAGTTTCCCCAGGTAAGCAGATGGACAGTGTTTGCTCTGACACAGGGCTGATAGTTCTTCATCCTGCTGCAGGCTTCCACTTCACTCCAAGGCTCCAGCCACATTTTGTGTTTCTCTGAGCATCTCTGTTTCTCTGTTGAGAGTGGATGGGTGTCCTCTGAGGGGGCTGTTCGGGCACCAAGTTAACTATATCTCAAGCACAGAAAAAAAAATTTCAAACAAAGTCAAAGAAAAAATAACCTAAATGACTCTGAATAAAACAGATCCATATTGAGGAAGCTATAGAGCATAGATTGTATTTATTGTACTGTCAGCTAGACACAGAAGCAGACAGTATATTTCAGCTCAAAAACATGTGAGCTGCTGTTTGTCTTGAGGCACTGTGTCTAAATGAAGAGAATTAGTTCTTTGTTTTGTGTGAAAAGACATTTCATCTTTTAGAGGGCATTAAGTACTTATTTCAAAATACTTTAGTCTCATGTACATTCAGTTAGATGTATTTCGTATCTCCCAAATATGGAAATCATATTGTTTTCTAATAATGGAAGGCCAAATGGCAAGCTAGAAGTCATTTTTCCTATAATAACATTGTACTTTGCCATAAGGTACCTAAAAAAAAATTTTAATCAGTTACAATCTTGTATTTAAGTGACTAGGCAAGGTCTGGGCAAACTGTGACCCAGAGGTCAGATGCAGCCCTCGGACTGTTTCAGTGTGGCCCCCGGCACATTTTGAAAATAAGTATTCTTTATTTTACTTTTTTTGATTGACCTAACTATGGAGCACATATCTTTGCTTGTTGTCCTAATATTGTCACAATAAATGGTCTAAATAGTAGACCAAAAACCCTATCATTTATAAAAATGTGCCACAATAATGATAATTTGTTACACCAATGACCGTAGTCCAGGTTTGAATATGGAACCAGGACAAGTGGTGGCAAATAAAAAATATTCCCTGGACTAGACCCATCAACCAAAATCCACCTTTTGTGCTGCTTTTGTGTTGTGTGCTATAACGCACGGTCTTGCTTCAAATAAACTGTTCGCTCCATGACGTCGCACCTGCTCCATGATCGGACTTGCAGATCGGACCTTTCCCCACTGGATGGCGCCATGTCTTCACACGCAAACCGCGGTGAACTGTAGTGACCCTGCGCAGGTTCAGCTCCGAGGTGCGCACGTTTTTGCGCGTCAAACATCTGCAAGAGAATCAGACCGAAGTTTACCCGAATGTAATGATCACTTTTGGCACGAAGTTTGATCAAGACACAATTCTACATGACCCACCACAAAGGCTTTAATAACTTGTACAATTCACTTCATTTACTTTACACACGCACTGTCCTACACCAGTGTTTCCCAACCAGTGGTACATGGACCCGATCATTGGCCAGGGGGAACTTGGGATGGGAAGTGAAAAATGTTATTTGCAACACATTTTACATGTTAAGAGGCAATTGTTTGACACAGAACATATTTAAACAATAAAACGCAATTGTTATAAATGAAAACATATAAGTAAAGATAAAATACCTCTAAAACATACGGGTACTCCATGTGGGAGATCATAACTAGGGGGTACTCAAAACAGAAAAGGTTGGGAACCACTGCTGTACACTACCGACTATTATTAAATTTTAGGGCTGGGCGATGTTGACAAAAACGGATATCTCGATATTTTTTTGGCCCTTCTCGATTACAGTATTCAGACGACATTTTGTCACCAGGGTTAGGACTAGTCCACCAGAAAAATGTTCAAACATGTCATTAAATATATATTAGTTATAAGGTTAAATGATCAAATATGAAAATCTACTGATCGATTTTCAAAACTAATAACATCTCAATGATTTGACCATTGTTTGTTCAGAAACAATGCAAATAAAAGACATTTTAAAATGTTAAAGGTGCACCGTGTAACTTTTTGGCCAAAAAATAAACTTGAATAAAACAAGTTTTTCTAGATTAGATGTGTTTGTGGCACTAAATTAAGAATAAAAATATTTAATTTTATTTTGAGAAAGCTTGCATGGCCACAAAATGTACAATTATTGTCTTACAGGAAGGCCTCCTCTAGATTATTTCCATTGGAAAGCAGCTTTTACTAGATCAATTTCTTTAGCTAGATTTTTCCCAGATTATGGCATAAAACTTCTCTATTCTCAATAAGAATGTTCTAAAAAAAACATAAGTAAATTATAACATATATACAATTTCTTTTTTTTTTTTTAAACGTTTTCTTTGCACATACAACTTGTAGCAGTCTTTATTTAATGCGCGCTGGCTGAAAAAGTGACACATTCTCTACATCAGTGGGACAACAAAAGACAAAAGAGCAGAGTCGGCAAAAAGTACTGAAAGTTCTCTACTCAAGAAAAAGTACAGTTGCTTGTGTAAAAATACTAAAAGTCAAAGTCCTGCTGAAACTGCTTTACTTGAGTAAAAGTATAAAAGTAAATCTGTGTAAAACTACTTAAGTAAAAAAAAAGTAAGAAGTACAACCACACTGCTAAAAGTTATTCTCTCGTCTTTCAGCTTATTGTGGTTGTTACAAGACATTTCTGATTCTATTCAAGAGATTTGAGCTTCACATTTGTAAAAATGTCTTACTTCACAAGCAAATAATTGACTTGAAAAAAGAACAAATTATTGAAACAAGTCAGAAAACAAAGGTACATCAAGTAAAACCATCTTAACTAAAAAAAAAATCCTAAAAATAGAGGTTAAATCCAGGTTTTAAGACCTTTCAACCAATCTAGAAATACACTTTTGCAGTGCACAAAGTTGATTTGTAAAGCTGTGAAGTGTGAGACGAGCTTCACAGCAGTTAATTAGAATTCATCTGATTTGTATCATTTGTTAGAAATCATGAACGATTTTCAGTTGTTAATTTGTTCAAACATCTTCAGCAGGTCTGACCTTTAACTAACTTGTTTTTAAAATGTAGGGAGTAGAAAGTACAGGTACTTCTTGAAAAATGTAAGAAGTAAAAGTAAAAAATCACAAGTACAGATACTCAAGAAAACTACTTAAGTACTTGAGTAAAAATACTTCGTTACTTGCCACCTCTGCAAAAGAGACACGTGCGGTCACTTTATGACTGAATGTTTGAAATCCTTCTTGTTCACACTTCTTCACATAAAACGCGCTGGAGTTGGACAGGAGCTGAATGTTTTCAGTCGCTGCACTTGTTGCACAAACTCTGCTCCAGGCGCGCGCACGGCTCACGCGCTCGCCGCCTCATTGGACAGAGGGAAGTGTTGGTGACAGTTCGGAGCTGTCGTCGCTGTCCAGCCAATCAAAGTTTCTGACGACGCAAAGCGGTGGACTTCGCGGTATAAAAGCGCGTGCGAATGATGCGTGATGCGACATTTGTCCATCTGCTCGCTCAGAGACAGAGACATGCACGTGACGGAGCTGGTGCTGTGCGTGAGTCTGCTCGTGGCCGTGGAGCCGCTGGTGCTCGGTGAAGCGGAGTCTGTCCCGGAGCTGGAGGAGGTGGTCCGGGCGTGCTCCAGCTGCGAAGCCCGGCAGCACATCCGCACTCTGCGCCTCAACACCATAAAGACCCAGCTCCTGAGCAAACTGCGCATGAAGAAGCGCCAAACATCAGCCGCGAGACGGTGCGCGCGCTGCTGCCGCGTGCGCCGCCGCTGCAGCAGCTCTGGACCAGTACGACGTGCTCGGAGACGACAACCACGAACGGGTGGTCCAGGAGGACGACGAGCACGCGACCACCGATACCATCATGTTCATGGCCACAGAGCGTGAGTGTGCCACGGCTTTTACGCACGACATTTACGCACGGCTTTTACGCACAGAAATGTCCTGTTTAACTTGAATTAGTTTGCTTAATTTTACTGTAAGTTTGCTGTTGATGTGCGTAAGTGTGATTATTTAGATCAGCATCCTTAATTTCATCTTCATTGTAGTTGGCTAACATAAAATCTTGTTTATTAATCACTGCATCAGACCTAAGTTATACTTTAAAATAACAATGATTTGTGTAGACCGCACTGATTAGGTTTAGTCTATATGTTTGAAAAGAATATCATTATTACTAGACAAATGGCAACTAGATCTGGTGACAAAAGTAATAATCAACCTGTCACTAATTAGGATATGTATTATTGTTTGTTCTGTTGTGTGGCAACAAAATAAGCTAAAGCTGCAACTATTTGTGCGTAAAATTCTGACTCAGCACCACATCTTTAAAAAGTAGATTCAGTAACCCACAAACCAGAATCAGACTGAACCGAGCGCTTAACGTGAGTTTAATTCAACTTTACCTTCCTCCTCACAGCGGACCCTCTGGTGCAGGTGGACGGCCGGCCGCAGTGCTGTCTCTTCTCCTTCGGACAGAAGCTTCAGTCCAGCCGCGTGGTGCGCGCTCAGCTGTGGGTGCACCTGCGGCCGTCCCCGGAGCCCACCACGGTCTTCCTGCAGATCTCGCGCCTCGCTCCCGGGCACGCGGGCGGCAGACACATCCGGATTCGCTCCTTGAAACTCGACATGAAGGCGGGAGTCGGCTCGTGGCAAAGCATCGACGTGAAGCAGGTGCTGAGCGTGTGGCTTCGGCAGCCCGAGACCAACTGGGGCATCGAGGTGAAAGCTTTCGACTCCAGAGGTCATGACCTGGCCGTGACGAGCGCTGGACCCGGGGACGAGGGGCTGGTAAGAAATATACTTTATATATTATTAGATCCATCATAAACACACATTAGAAAGCTGTAGTTTACCTGTTTGGATTGTAGGCTAGATTCATTGCACCAAAGAATCTCCAGAAATGAGTCAAACATCATTACCAGCCCATTTTATCTCAATGTTTTTAAATAATAGATTACAAATAAATGTCTCTTTTTGAAGCAGTTTGTAACTGAAAACATGGCCTACATCTTATTTATTCTTGCATAGACAATCACGTTAATGTTCATTCTTGATGCATGTCCCAGTGGGGCACAGGGACATTTGAGTGCTGTGCCTCTCACATTCTCTTTCACAAGGCCAGTCTTACACATGTGAACTCTGTGAATAGAAAGACTCTGTGTTTTTCCTCTTGGTCCAAACTGTGTCCCATTAAATGTCCTGGGCCTTGTGTGCTCTGTGCCCAGTGCTGAGTCAGCCGCTTTTATCTATTCAAGCCCAAGACCTCAGTGAACTGTGCTAATCAACACTTCACCTGCACATTCCTCTGGATCAGACCCACACACTTCACTATCAATGACAACACTCCAGCAGGCAGCAGGACTCCAGCTCGTTTCATAATATTACTGACAAGTTTGAAAACTGCTGCCAAACAGAAGTAAAGTGACAAATGCAGCGTGAAACAAAATCCTTACAGTAAGAGTTACAAGTTACAGTCAATGCAGAAAAGTGTTTGACTTTTCACAAATACTGGCCTGAGAATGATGAGATTATTTATTGTGTTTGCATCTCACTTAGCTTCAGAACTAGATATTTGGGTTTCCAAACTCTAAACTCCACAGACTCAAACAATACAAGGATATTTCTGCAACATAAATCTTGCGATTGCAAAAAATGCCATAACAAAATACACTCAAAACAATTTGTTGCAATGAATTTGAAACAAATGAATGAAATGCACCTGCTTGTCAAAGTCTGAACTTGTCAAATCTCACAATCTAAGCCAGTTAGGGCCTGCTGCTTGAGCGGAGGACCACAGGAGACATCAGGGGCCAAAGTGGGGTCACTGATTGTATTTTACTACCACCAAGAGTGGAGTGAATTGGTAGCACACAATTAAGTGCTTTGGGTGTCATAAGTCCTATCCAGTGATTATAAATTACTTTATTTGACACACCTTTAACTAACTTGTTATGTTAAAGAAATATCAAGAACAGATCATCAATAAGAGTGTATTGTTGTTAAAAGGCTGGTAGCTTCAGTTTGACTCACTGTCTCTCTCCTCTTCCGCAGACTCCTTTCCTGGAGGTGAAAATGGCCGAGCCTGTGAAGCGTTTGCGCAGAGACGTGGGGCTGGACTGTGATGTGAATTCCTCGGAGTCTCGCTGCTGCCGGTATCCGCTCACCGTGGACTTCGAGGACTTTGGCTACGACTGGATCATTGCTCCCAAACGCTTCAAAGCCAACTACTGCTCGGGGGAGTGTGAGTACACGCACCTGCAGAAATATCCTCACACTCACCTGGTCAACAACGCAAACCCCCGAGGCACCGCCGGCCCCTGCTGCACGCCCACCAAGATGTCCCCCATCAACATGCTCTACTTCAACCACGAGGAGCAGATCATCTACGGAAAGATCCCATCCATGGTGGTGGACCGCTGCGGCTGCCTTGAGACTGGGTTAGGACTGACCAAATATACGGCAGGTCTGCACCTGCGACAGTGACCAGAGTGCAATTTTACTAAAGGAGGGAGAAACAGGGTTCATTTCAAATCCAACAGGACACAGGCATCATTACAAAACAGCTACAACACACAGAAACATTTGGCTTTAACAGTGTGATTGTAACCTGGTCACTGTCGGCAGGTGCAGCTGAACCAAAGTCAAGGCAGGAGCCCAGCGTCTTCAGACGCCGCCGCAGGGCTCAAAATGAATGTAGGAAAAAAGTGCAATTTACTGAACATGCTTCAGACACATCTACATCGCTGACAGAATATTCTTACACGGCACCATTCCACTCCAGCTTCAGCAAAACCGTTTATGTGATCAGCAAAACCTCATGACTTACGGGCTCAAATAACTCACATCTGCAGTAACACAGGCCTCTGGGTTAAACACAGCGTAGTTTAGCTTAGCACTTCTACAGCCCAACACTTGAATCCGTTTCATTTCTCGGAAGGACTTAACCGGCCGCCACACGGCTGTGTGCAGAATGATGCAGTTTGCACTAAGGCACGCCAAAGGACTTGGTGGCTACAAGAGTTGTAAAAACTGATTTTGTTATTTGCTAACTTGTATTGTATTCATGTGCCATTATTTCCTGAATAGTTATCTTTCTAAGCACTAAATGTACAAATGAGAATCTAGTGCGATGTAAAGCAGCCACTGTATATGTTCAAATAAAGTCTCTAGAAACAACTGTTTCTGTCATCTGTGCTGCACAGGAAAAAAAAAAACATTTTACTGATCAGGTTGTAATCCAGTCTATCTGTGCCCAGAGCCGTGACACAGCAGTGCCCTCGCTCCGCTCTGCAGCAGCTGGGAATCTTTATGGCTCTGACACTTGGACTGGATCTGAACCTGAGGCTGATTATGAGCTGCAAGCACCTGCCGTTCCCTGCCCCCAGTGCCCCTGGTGCTCCTGCCCCTGCCGTTCCTGTTCTAATGCCCCTGCGTCCCTGCCCCAGTGCCCCTGTCGCTCCTGAGCCTGTCACTCCGCCTCAGTGCCCCTGTCACTCCTGCCTCAGTGCACCTGTCTGTCCAGCCTGTGTTCACCTGTCAGTCCTGCCTCTTTGCTCCTGCCACCTCTGCCTCACTGCCTTTGACCTGGTGCATCTGCCTCTCCTCTTTGCCCTACTTTAATCATCTCCAATCACCACACTCATAAAAGGAAAGGTGAAGTGTCTTGCCCAAAGACACGCTGCCAGGCCCCCTCCTCCACCCTCTCTCTCTCCCTTTAGCCCTGCTCTTTAGCCCTGCGCTGCGTCGGCCGAGGAGCTCACACTGGGAGGATGTGAACTGTTGGCCCTGACAGCAGGAGGAAGATCTGACTTCCGTCCAGTAGAGGGCGCTTTGACACACTTCCTGTCCCGCTGAGAGGAGGAACAGGCACAGTTCCCAGAGGCTCCAGCAGTGAGAGAGAAGGGAGCAGGACAGGGAGTTACAGAAGCCAGAATGTTTATGTATGGCACAATGTAAGAGATTTAAACATAATTCATATAATAAACTATATAAAATATATATATAAAATAAAAAAAAAAAAAAAAAAAAAAAAAAAAAAAAATAAAAAAAAAAAACGGAGTTAGCAGAGGTTTTGACAAGGTTGCCCACTTTCCCCCTTGATATTTGCATAAGTAATAAGTACAGTAATAAGTAAAGGATTTTGGTTGAATCAGCAAGCATAAAAGCTAACATTTTTTATTCAAATATAATGAGCCAATACCAATCATTCTGGAATCACTAATTGAGGTTATTAGTAGTATTTCATGTCATTTAAAACTTGATTCACTGCTAACAAGAGCCAAATCAACTACAATGAAATATAGATTCACAGTTTATTATTTTGTCAGCTCTAAAACTAAATCAAATTGTGTAGAAACAGGTCTAAATATCACAATCAAAAAATGTCATTATCAATATTGGATTGAGAGAAAATGAAGTATAG
This sequence comes from Mugilogobius chulae, assembly GCA_038363315.1. Classification (NCBI taxonomy): domain Eukaryota; kingdom Metazoa; phylum Chordata; class Actinopteri; order Gobiiformes; family Gobiidae; genus Mugilogobius; species Mugilogobius chulae. The sequence goes on from CM076396.1 coordinate 2,206,471, forward strand.
TAATGTAAATGTATTTATGCACTTTTGAATCTTCACTATGATTGTGGAAGCTGGAAATGCATGGTTTACTTCAGTTGAGGTCTAAGACACAAATCATTCTCCACATTAGAGTTACATTTAGAAATCTCTTTATGCATGCTCCAATACAAAACTCTAAGATTAAAGGTGGGGTAGGTTATTTTAACACTGCAAATACAATTTAGGTTTAAATCTGACAACTTCCCCTCATAAATCCTTCAACAACATCACATGTATTTATTTTGGTTGGAATTATGGCTTATAAACGGCAGCAAAGTGAAACTGAAGAAGACCACTCGAGCTCAGCCAATCAGAGCGCAGCATTTGGCTCCTGATTAGAACTAAAATTCTTTATGATTCATATCAGACAGTACTCAGTGATCTTATTTTTTCACAAAGTGCTGCATTTATCATCTACTTTTCAGGGGAAAACACAAAGGTTTCTAATTTACAACTAAAAAACGTACTTACCCCGTCTTTAACAAGGAGATGTTTCAGTCCGACAGGCCATAAGATGCGAAGTAGGCCTGTATGAAGAAATAAATAAAGAGAACCAAGTTCAAAATCTCACAACAATCAAATCTCTAAACCAGGCATGTCCAAACTGCGTAGCCTTCAGAGCAATATAGACCTCCTTTTGTCCCAAGTCTTACAAATCTACCTTTTATATCAAGCATTTCACTTTGTACTATTGTAGTTTTAAGCCTGAATAAATAGTCTTGTGGTTCAATTTAACTTGTTCTTAATGCACAGATTTGCTTTGTATGTTCACTTTTGTATGGGTCACATCAACCTTCCATCAGGGCTGGGCAATTAAACAAGGGATTAAGAGATTACAATTCAGTCATGTCAAATTATCAATTATTTGAGCTTATTCTAATAATGTGTGAAAATAAACTCCTTTTTTGCATAGCGTTAGGCGCTGTTATTCCAGTTTATTTTTATGGTGGATGTAAAGATATGTTACTATTTATAAATGATTAAACTTTCCCTATGTAAGACCTAAGTTTTGCCGTTAAACCCCAAAGAAAATGTTTCCATGTTGTTTTATAGTCCGAAAAAAATTGAAATGCTGTAAAACAGACACACAAAAAAGGACTAAAAACGTGTTGGTCATTGATTGACAGATTAATTAGCCAATCAGGGACATGCATCGTCTCTTATGAAAAAAATCCCGGAAAAACATGAAAACAACAACGCAGATTTCTGCAGAATCAATGAACGAGGCAAAAAACTATTTTAACGTGAAGGAAGTGAAGTTAAATTTTGTCTAAATGACAAACGACCAATCAGCTCCTTTGTTTCATCTGCGTCACACAAATAAACTAATCTGATTGTCCGGTACGTTGAGAAATTAATCCCGAACGCAGACAGGGAGAGTGGAGACCAGACCCACTCTTTGCAATTTGCTGAAGCGTGGGTTCTGGCAAAAATCGCCCAGCCCAGATGAAAAAAAAAAAAAGACCATGCTGACATGATTATAAAATCATTCTGGATGACTAATATAATTTATATAATCCATGTGTGTCACAGAGAACGGCTGGAGGATCAGGAAAAAGCATATGACATGTTTCATTAACTGTCCTCACTTTTACACGAGACCCTGGACACATCCCAGTATCAGAGCATCTCACTGGTACTTTCCACTAACCAGTCTTCTGCTTAGTTTCCGTTTTGTGGGAGCTGTGAGTCAGAGCTGCTAAACGAGAGTGTCCGGACAGTGAGACAAACAGCCTCGTCGATCAGTGTTTTCCTGTCATTGATCTTTCTGTGAGCAGCTTTTACAGATCGGATCGGGGGAGCCTCTGACAGCATCAGCACATCTGCACACTCTGGAGACGGCCATGTGCCAGCGACATTCCTCCGAGCGGAAGAACGAGGCAGCTGCAGACGCCGTTAGTGACGCTCTGCCCCGGGGTCACACACAGGAGTCACAACAACCTGCAGATCCATCATGGACGCCCGAACCCAACCAGCACCACAACATGGATGAGCAAAGAGGATCTAATGTGGACAAATACACTGCAAACAGTTCTACAGTGTCTCCCATCTTTACTTTATACAAAGTTGCATTAACATTGATTCATACATGTTTGAGTAATCTTTTGTTGTCCTGCAGCTGATGCTTGAGTATTCAGAAAATCCCTGTTTTCACCTATCACCTATCTGAAGACATGTCAGTATTAACTTGTGATTTTAGATCTCATAGACACAAAAGCAGCTCTCTAATTGACTGCACTTAAAATTAACATTGCCGTTTTTAAAAATCTGTTCCTAAAGCGCAACTGCATGTGTCGTTGGACAGTTAACACCTTCTTCCATAAAAATCAAGTTCCTCAGCTTAAATTGCAATAAGAGGCGAGACTATCACATCTGCAGTTTTGAACAAGAAGTCAGTGGACCCTGTCAATCCCCAATCGGAGTCACTTGCCGAATTGGAGTCAATCATGCTAGTTGTTAGCTTGTCTATATTTTCATTGTTTAAACTGCCAGAAACGGCTAAAATGTTATTTGTCAGTTGTAACTTTAGATTGCATCATATGAGATTAAAAAACATCCGTTAAGAAAGTTTAATAACGTTTATTTTTGTAAAACTCACGTAAAATCTCGTAATTTTTTGACTCCAATTCGGCACTGACTCCGATTGGGGAGTGACAGACCCGTTATTAATTCTATATATAATTTAACTGTTTTAGATAAATTTTGTGTTTTACAATGGACAAAATGTAAATTACAGATCTACTTATAGCATAGTTTTATACTAAATACACGATAAAAACACAATAGGTCGACAAATGATGAAGGAGCTATTGTCAGACGCATCTCTTGAACTCTCATTATTAAGTTTTTAAAAGTTTAATTTCGTATTGCCAATGGTGCCATGGAACAGGCAACCTCAATTACTCCATAGAATTAATCATGTAAGTCATGATTAAGGTTATGCACAGACATTCTTTTGTCACTCGGAAATGTAAGAAAGTAGCTTCTCTGTTGTCACGACAACAGTACAGACCTAAGATAGCCTTTTTGCTCATAGCAGTCGGAGATTTTTTGTTGTCAAAGAATTCACTCATCAAACTGACTAAAAACATCTTATTTAAGCATAGAAAGTTGTTAAAAGTGTCAGTGCAAGTGCTGTTGTAGTTTTTCTGCTTTTCTGCCACTGTTTCCCTTTTTTTTCTTTTCACATGTCACATACAAACTCAATAATCTGCAGTAGTTGTGGTTGTTTATATTTATCATAAGCCTGTTGCAGCGTTTTCCTAGTTTAGCTGTTTTGAGCCGTTACAGGAGAAAATCCTTTTTGCCACTCACTGCTGACATGTAGAAAGCCGTGACGTCACCTGCACAACCTCTATAGAACAATTGCACTTTCTATGTCGTTAGGATTAGGATTTTCATCAGTAATTTGTTGCTATAGTCCCAGAGCAGCCGTTAAAGTGAAGCAGCAGACGCAGCACATGTGGCTGTGGTCAGGGAGACACCAGGTGGGAGAGGAATGGGCTTTTCCAGGAGACCCCAAAAACATCTGGAAGAGCAGATGTTCAAACCAGGAGCCTGAAGTGTGAGCGCTGACAGGCCCCAGAGACCGGCCTCCAGATGGACACGTGTCTATGGACTGTTCACTCCAACAACTGCACTCACAGCTCAGGCAAACCAGTGCACTTGTCACTTTCCAGGACTGATTAGAACTTTAATGTGTTTTATGAAGTGATTACATACAATTCGCTTTTTCCTGTTTGTGTTTGATCATCTTTAGGAAACTACCTAAAGCTGTCAAACTTTCTATCGAAAATTATAACTCATTGAGCACAAGTTTGAGTGAAGACCGCGTAGAAAAATAATGAAAGAAGATTCAGCAGCGCCACCTCAAAAATCGATTACATAGGGCCAAAGTTTCTGTAAAAATATGAAACATAAAAAGTGTCCAACATGAAAAAAAATATGACCAGACACCTGCGGAAGTCAGCCACATTGGATCAAACTTGTCACTGGCAAAAGCTCGCACCATCGAACATTTGCATCAACAATTTTTATTTCTGATTATTATTGATGGTGGCCCATCGATCAGATGTAGGCGATTGTTGAGATGTGTTTATGAAATCTATGAAAAATGCACTGAAATACAGCAACACACAGTTTGTCCAAAATATTCCTGGAAAGGACAGTCTGATTCTGGTGACCCACTTTTATGTACTTTATTTTATCATTTGTGTGATAAAATAAATTAATTCTATATAATAATATGGTGGCACTGTTGCAGGATCGACTCCTGCGTGGACCTTTCTGGGCGAAGCCTGTTTCTCCCCGTGTCTGCGTGGGTTTCCTCCAGTTTCCCCCACCAACTAAGACGTATGTTAGGATATATCCTCCAGCTAGAGTCCTGACCAAGCCAAGAAGTTGTGCAGTTGTGTCCCTGAGCTGATCCTGAGGAGATGCTCCAGAGACATTGAGGGATGGGTCAAATGCAGAAGATAAATTTACATACAGGGACAATCAAGTGTACCTTAACCTAAACCTCATCCATAATATAACATAGACAGGACTATATTTTAAAATGTGTCCCTTGACAAAATCTGACTTCTATCATTTCAGTTCCAGCTACAATTGAGATTGACCCTTGACCTAGAATCTAGAGATTCTTCTTCATATTTTGTTTGGAAATAGACATTTCTGAACGATGAACGACGACACAAGGCACTCCGCAGAGAAAGGCCCCGGAGTCGACCCTACAACCTGCTGTCACTCATCAATCATCTTGTCTTTACTGACACTTCTTTAACCTAGAAACGTTGGATTGAGATATGGAATCTCTTTCCTTCCAAAAGGAAAGTTCATATCTTTGTGGTGGAAGAAACTGGAGCAGTAGGAAAAAATCTACACAGACATTGCAAGAACTCTCAGATCCAGCTGCCCTGAGTCGAACCCAAGACCTTCTGACTGAAAAAAGCACTGCTCATGGAGTCATCTTCTCTTTGAGACACAATAACACAATAGGTATGACTGGCTCCTGACTAAAATCTTGACCAAAGAGGTGTTTTTCTGGACTCTGGACAGTCACACGCTGCTTCTAACAGAATTTAGGATTGTAATTTGAGCAAAAACAAATGCAAATGGCACATTTCCTTCAGAAGACAACAGAGCCTTGATTTAATATACAGTATATATTTTACAAGTCAGACATAAAACAAAGTTGTGACGTGCCCTCGTACTTCGAAAGCAGAAGTTCTTCTAGGAAACCGTCACAGTCGACAGAAAACATGGTTTAAGCTTCTCCAGGCGACTCACATTGGGCTCATCTCCTGATTGTCAGAGAGTCCCTGGTGAGGACAGAGCCCAATGAAAAGTCATAAAGTGGTTTTGTCGTAGATTCCTCCTGCTGCTGTCTGCACCTCTGCTCTGATTTATCCTTTCCGTCTGCTCGGCGCGTGCTTTTCCGCTCAGGGACCGCGACCCTCTTCCGATCCCAGAGCCGAGCCTCACCTGGGAAAGCTTGTGATTTATGGTTGGGACGGATCGCTCCAGTTCGGTTTGTTTATGGACTGTTTGTTTGCCTCAGGTTCAACACATGGATGCAAACAGGTCCCAGGCATGTGCTTTACATCACACACATAATGTTTAGTTTTATTTGTGGATTATCATAAGAACCAGTCGCTCCCTGAGTGACATTTATGTTGTTGGGGAATAAGTCTTGGTCCATAAACCACAGATACTGTCTAGACTTTATTTACACAGGACAGAGTAAAAATATTTCACAAACAGGCTGCTGGCATCAGCAACAGTTTTGATTGAAAAGTGAAGTTTGCTCCTGTCGATGGATGATTTCAGAACCGAGGACTATGGCTTCTGGGCCGGATAGTTGCACAATATGTTGTTGCTTTTGACATGAGGTTGCACCAATTCTTCACAGGACTAGATTTGATTTTAGAATGACAATAATTAATGCGACATTCTGTTTTTATTGATCTGCAAAATGTCCACTCAGCATTAAACCATCTAAACCAGAATGTCTGCTTTAGACATTCTTAAATTACAAAATGAGTCTTTGACGCCACACCTGCTGGAGTTAAGCCACAGCCGCCCTGGGGCAGATCGACAGAATGTGGAACACCATTATTAGATGCATTACATTTACATTTTATGTTTTAAGAATAGAATACAATTCAAAGTTCATATTTTTTGAGCAGCCAGGAGAAAAGTGTTTGTGCAGATCTAAGTTTTGTGCAGTAAATTACTGGATATTTTGAAGCTTGTGAAGAAATATTTGGTACTTGGAAAATGAGATTTAGATCAGTGGTGCCCAAAGTGTGGCCCAGGGGCCAAACTTGGATGTCTTTTAGATTAAATTGTGTGTTGAAAATCTTGGGTAAACATGTCCATAAAAGACCATTTAATCATCTTCTCTTCTCAAATAAATGAAAAAACAAAAACTAGGTTTGGCTCTTGGCATATTTCAACATGATACAAAAAATTTGCTAATTTTGGACAAAGAGATTGGGGACCCCTGAACTTGACAGACGTATTAGACATTATCCAGTCTTGTTTTGTTTGCTCAGTGATTTTCTAAACAAAAGCAGGAGCTCTGGTTCAGCAGTAATGGTTTCTGGTCTTAAATTAGACCAAATAAACTGGGAGCAGGGTTTAAATTTAGCCGCGTGGTGTTATTTTAGATTCGATTTGATGATGGTGTAAAAGCTGGTCTCTGGACTGGAGTGTGTAACTTAAGCCTGAAACATGTGAATGACGCGGTTTGTGAGGATACTTCCAGGATCAGGTTCAGCTCAGATATTCCCACCTGAGAGAGACTTGACTTTAGAGCGGATCAGTTTCAAATCCAGGTGTCAAGAGACCGAGGGCCGAGGAGAGCTTTAGGGCAACACTGCAAAAACCACAGAAGGACACGTTTCATCAGTTGCACGTGTTTTGAGAAGATTAGATTCAGCTTGTTTAGATTTCCCACAAGTCAGTGCTTCTGACCCTGGCTGGACAAACGAATGTTTCTGTTGAGACCTGAGCTAAGACTCTGTGTCCTGTGTATAAATGTGGAATATGTACAAGCTCTGAGTGGATAGAGAAGAGTGTGTACAATACTGATAAAGTAATAAACTGTGACAGAGTTATTGAAAACTTTGTACTAGTTAACCATAGATTGCATAGTGACACACACACTATTATTTTTGCCGGATTCAGCATTAAAAGAAATCTGCTGAAAGCTGAAAACTTAACTTATTCTAATGATGATTTGCATTCTGGGTGCACGGTAGCAGAGTGGTTAGAGCTCTGGCTTCCCAATAAGGAGGTGTGGGTTCGACTCCCGGTCAGAGCATATCAACATCTCACGACCTCTCTGGGTGGAGTTTGCATGTTCTCCCCGTGTCACCGTGGGTTTTCTACAGTTTCCTCCCACCTCATGGATGGTTAGTTTAATTGGGCATCACCCCTGTGAGTGAATGAGAGAGTGAATGGTTGTCTGTCTAAACCTGCGATGAGTTGGCCACTGTTCTCCCGCCTAAGGCCCAAAGTCACTGGGAAAGGCTCCAGTCACCCCTGACCCCTAACGGGATTAAGCGGTAGAAAATGAATGAATGAATGAATGCATTCTGATAATGAGGACATTGTGTATACAATCTTAAAACATTACAAACATATTTTTGTAAACTTGAAACACTGGTTTACCCCTGCTGAGTCAGTGTGGTGCAGAAAGCACTGAATATGTGCAATTGTAGGCTGGAATTCATCGTACATAAATGCATTAAAGACATTTTCTTGAACTCTAAAAGAGTCACATTTACTATTCACCAGTGTCACTATTGTCCAAAGCCTCAACAGATGTTCATCTTGAATAAAAATAAGTAGATTATAAGGCAGTGCCTTAAAATGACAGCATCTTCATGGAGACGAGCAAGTAATGAGCCTCCTCCAGGTCAAATTATGAATTAGATCTATGGAGCAGCAAAACTGCTTTCAAATGAATATGTTTTTTAACATTTTAAAAACACTCTGAATGGCTGAATGAGCAAAATGAATTTCCTTCAAATGAAAAGATACTGTATGTTCTAAGAGTAAAAACAAGACTGATGTTTGCTGTCAGTGTGTATGAAGCAACTGTTAAGTACCCTGTTAGCATGCTAGTTATTGTTCTACCACCATAGCATTACCATGATACCAACGCTATGTTCTGCTCTGGCCTCTCAAAGTAGCAAAAGAGTGATTATAAACTTTCTGCAGTGAACAAATAGACCAGAGCTATTCAAATGGAGGCCCGGTGGCCAAACGTGGCCCACCAAGAAGTATGTTTTGGCCCAGAATGATGAAATATAGAAGTTTGATAGGCTGCTTGTTTTGTTCTTAGTGCACTGTCTTAGACCTTATCGTCCTTATAGTTCAGTTTTTGTGGTCTAGCCCAGTTCAAGCAGTAGTTTTCATCTGATGTAGTCCAAATATAGGTTTAGTCAAGGTTTGGTTTCTAACAACAAAAAAGAGAATTTTTGGAAATAGTAATAGTAATAATTTGTGGAAATCAGATATAAAACGTTTGTAGATCAGTTTTAAAGACCGGCCCTAAGACCACAGCTCAGATAATATAATTGACTAGCCCTGAATTAGACTGTAGAACTACATTTGGATAGTAGACTGACAGCTTAAAAAAAACTAGTTGTGTTTGTGTTAAATCAATGTCTTGGTTGGTTTAGGTGTCCTTTGACTTGTGTATTTTTTTGCAGTGCGTCCTCCAGCAGCTCTCGGTGTCGCTCAGCTCCTCAGTGAATCTGAAGCTGCTTGTACCTGATGCTTTCCGCTGCGGCAGCCCTTTCCCCCTCCAACGACCCACATGTGAGAACTTTTACACAGCAGCAGCAGCCTGGGGTCCGGAGCCGAGGGGGGCGCGGAGGGACGAGGGGGACCGGGCTACGGAGGCATTTAGACTTTTCCAAGAGGTGATTAGCGGAGCATTAGCCCGATGCTAAAGCCATCTGTGGCCTCTGAGCGCAGCACGTAAAACAAGACGCGCTGAAGCTGACCTTTCACGGCCCAACTATAATATTATCATAAGACGAGTGTCAAGTGTCTGAGGAGCTGAGGAGGAGGGACTGGATGTGTGTATACAGGAGAGAGAGAGGGAAGGAGGGGAGGGAGAGAGAGAGAGAGGGAATGAGAGAGGGAGAGAAGAAGAGAGGAGAGAGAAAGAGAGGGAAGGAGAGAGGGAGAGAGAGATAGAGAAGGGGGAAAGAGAGAGGAAAGAGAGAGAGAGGGAAGGAGAGAGAGAGAGGGAGAGAGAGAGGGAGAGAAGGAGAGAGAGAAGGAGAGAGAGAGGGAGAGAGAGAAGGAGAGAGGGGAGAGAGAGGGAGAGGGAGAGAGGGAGGGAGAGAAAGAGAGAGAGGGAGAGAGAGAGAAGGAGAGAGTGGAGAGAGGGAGGGAGAGAAGGAGAGAGAGAAGGGGGGAGAGAGAGAGAGAGAGAGAAGAGGGAGAGAGAGAAGGAGAGAGGGGAGAGAGAGGGAAGGAGAGAGGAAGAGGGAGAGAGGGAGAGAGAGAGGAGAGAGGGAGAGAGAGGGAGAGAGAGAGAGAAGAGGGAGAGGGGGGCATATACTGCACTCTCCTTTATCAGAAAGATTCTTGCGTTCAATATTTGTGACTTTTCACTTCTCTGCCACTCATTAATACATTCCGTCCCATTTATATGATAAATAAGAAAAGAGAAAATGGTCTGTGTGTGCCGGATCAATTACAGTTGAAGCAGAAATGGTCAAGAAACAACTGAAAGAAAAAGTGGTATGACGAACAACCTTCGACCTATTTTAGCAGAAATACAGATGATTTTGGATTTTGAAAACAGTGTACACAGAGGAGCTTGAGGCATTTTTGATGAAAGATGTCTGTGCTAGTTAGCTTAGATATTCATCATGACGCGACTTTTCCTGTTTTAGAATTTTAAAAGTATTAAGGTTTAGCGAGGCTGGTGCTCTCACTCTGACCACCATTGCACTGATTGATTAGAACTGATTACGTGGTTATATCTATGACTGTATTCAAGAAAAACATCTTTTTGTTGCACCAATGAGCACAGGCCATCGCAAACACTGGGCTGCCATCCTGGAGTAGTTGATTTACACACTGCAAACATGGCTTAGGTTTAAATCTGACAACTTTCTTTCCTAAATCTTTTGACACATGGTTAATTTTGACATGTGTTAATTTTGATTGAATTACAGCTCATAAACTTCTTTTTACAAACATCAAAGTGAAACTGGGGAGGACCACCCAAGCACAGCCAATCAGAGCGCAGCATTCAGCTCCGGATTAGAACTAAAATTCCTAGTGGTCTCATTGTTTCACAAGGTGCTGCATTTATCTTTTTTTTACTGGAAAACACAAAGTTTAGTTATTAACGACTAAAAAAGTTAGTTACCTCAACTTTAATATCAATGCGGCAGGAGACAGATTAATACTAAACCACAACTGTTGTCTCTTTGGGGGAAAAATCCCAAATCTCTGACACACAGAGTTTCATCTGGGCTCTCAGATTATGCTTGAGAGGTCTCGAGCCTCACTTTGGGAACCACTGCTCTTGAAAAAGTCAATAAGAGAGGTATGAAAGAGACAGAATGTTATATATTTTGCATTGGTGTGGATTGGATGCACTGCAAACCAACTGTATACTTAAAGGAGAAGTAAACTTAAAAAGGAATAAGTTAAATGGACCAGTTCAAAAACCGTCCATTTAAACTTCCTTCTATCTTGGCGTAGGATTTGTTAGACAAAATGATTGAGTCGTGCATAAATAGTGGTGTACAGTGAGCAGACGACGCGCAGGCAGCTGTCCTGATGAAGTGGTGATGCAGGAGTTGATCGAGTGTCCAGTTTGGCTTAAACTTTGTGTTTAAATTACGGTGCAAAGCCTCGTGGGCCTGAGGATCTGTCAGTGCGGCTCTAAAGACTCACAGCAGCAGATACATTTCAGACTTAACATTCTCTGGACGGCAAAACAAATTAAGTCTGAACGTCTAACCGCAGAATCTTCTGAATACAAGCAAATAAAGAAATGATCACTGGAGTGTGTTTGTTTTGGTTTATACAGTGGTTTGAACGCTAGACGTGTGAAAAGTGTTTTATAAAATCACAGATCTGCGTGACACAAACAGCAGCACTGAACATACCATACGCAGGCTTCTCTTACCACTCAATTAAAGTAACTTTAGACACTCACAACAAGTCGTCAAGTTTGTAACATGGAAGCCAGCTGGGTTTGGTGTGAGGAGGAGCTGCACTGTGGAGGGTTCACCACCTGCTTCTGCGGCCTGCAAAGTACACAATTTATCAACAAGAAATAAGAATGCATTAGATTTATACAGCGCTTTTATGTTGTATGGAGGATTTTCAAAAATTGTTCGTTGCCAGTAAAAAAACAGTTGCATAGATTTGTAACAGCCATGTACTTATGCTCAACAAAAAATAATTATAAAATATATAAACTGTGGACATGATGAACGTGTCAAGCAAACCCTCAGTGTTCCTAAATAACTCATTGGCCCAGTGGCAGTGAAGGGCGTGGCCCTGGGAGGGGAAACACGTGTGCATCGTTTGAAAAAGGTAAAAAATCCTCCATGCAACCTTTAAGCCCCCAAAAGATGTTTCACATTTTGTAATATTCATTCAGTCCACACTCAATAGCTACTAATGGAACTACAGCTGCCTTGTCCACACTTGTCCAAACTCAGGCGTTTCAGAACAAATATTTGACCTAAACCACTCGGGATGGGACGAGACAGAATTTTCATGAGATTGGGTCTAAAATAATTAGCATTAATTGTTTCAATTTAGAATGTTAACAAAGCAAACTACAAAGTTAAGTTATTATTATTTATATTTGATTTACATTTGATCATGTCTATAACAGTATTCTTATGACTTGACTGAACTCTGGCTCAAGCGCCGCCCCCTTTCTCTTCCCTCTGCTGCTGCAGACAGATGCTCACAGAGAAGAAGGAGCACGTCTGTCCTACTTTTTACCAGGTTATATATCTTCTTGTGGATCCATTTTAAATTATGTTTAAGTGTGAAAAACGTCGCGCTGGTCCCATTATGTCCACGACCCGCATATATTGACTGTTTTTTCATGCACATTTGTCAATGTTTAGGACTAATTATTTTTGTCAATATTTCTTCTATCAATACAAAATAAAAACTGAGACACAGTTTAGATTGTTTTCTGTCAAATTGTGTGTTCCACAAGTCTGTATGTGGAAGAACATTTTACAACAGCTGCTCAAAGATCCGCACCTGAACCATTTATGAACATTCCCAAGACCGACAATTTGATCTGGCAAGATCTCGTCCCATCCCTATAAACCACATATCGTCCACATGAAACAGGAGTTTCAGGACACTGAAACTTCTGCTTTTGACACCAAGTCCAGAGTGAAAAGATTTCAAAACTCCAGTTTAGCGTCTCTTTATTTTTCCATGATGACATCACTGCCCCAGAGTCACGTCTCATCTGCAGAATGCACTGACCTTTACATGATGCATAAATCCACTTTCTGTGTCGCTTCTGTAGGTTTTAGATCCATGTTGTTCATTCAGAATTTTTGTTAGTCGGCTGCACACTACAGAAGTTTAGTATTTTTTGCGTTTTTTGACGCACCAAAAAAACAGAACAGGCCACAAACATAAGAAACATTTACAACGATTATTTGTCTGACAGTGGCATCATGTGACAGAAGAACAGAGACAACTTAGTGAGTGGAGAAAAGTGCGCATTGTGGGAGGCAAATGAAAAAGTTTAAACAAACTCTGTGATGACCATGTTCTATATATCAGCTAAAGTCAGTGTTTCTCACATCATTTAAGGAGCAAGTGTGTTGGAGATGACGTGTGTAATACTCGTAAAAAACAATCCCGTACTTTGACAACGTGCACAAAGCGTTTACAAGGCAAATGGACCAGATGCTTCTATTGTAAAGGTCCTCGCGCTCGTGCAGCAGGCGAACCTCACCATAATGCTCCTGACAAATAGTTGCAGTTATGCACAGACATAAGGAGAGAAAAAGACAAAACATCTCTTATCGGGCCAAAACTCCTGTAGTGTGCAGAAAGCTTTAGTTTAAAACAATTCTCCGCTAACGTTCTGTTTACATTCAGCAACTTTTCTGCGCATGCTCAGCGTCAAGGCTTCCTCTAGTTTTGTGACTTTCTGTGTCAGTGTCACAGCTGTCTCCGACTCAGACAGGTGCAGACAGAGCCTCCTCAGACACAGACAGGTGCAGACAGAGCCTCCTCAGACACAGACAGGTGCAGACAGAGCCTCCTCAGACACAGACAGGTGCAGACAGGGCCTCCTCAGACACAGACAGTGCAGACAGAGCCTCCTCAGACACAGACAGGTGCAGACAGAGCCTCCTCAGACACAGACAGGTGCAGACAGGGTTTTGCGAGCCTCCTCCTCAGACGCCGGCAGGTTCACTAGGAGCTGGAGAAATGGCCGTTCGTGGAGACAAGTCCTGTGGCTCGGCTGCAGCTGTGAGTTCATCCTCTGCAGAGTCTCCGTCAGCTCAGCTCTGGAGACGCGGAGGGCATCTGACGCACCAGCCGCACCGCTTCACCCTGACAACGAGAACCAGGCAAAAACAAATACAAGTTCATACTAAGCGTCTTTTAAGCTAATAAAGTGTAGTGTAGGTGCCTTACTTTGAGGTAGTTGCAGACCTTGAGCGGCCTGCAGTCGGACACGGCTCTGCTCTTCTTCTGGACCACAGCGCCGAGGATCTCCCTGAGGTCCGACACGCCCAGGAACGGCACGCACTCCGACAGGGCCACCACCCGCACCTGTCGCACCTGCCCCCGTGAGCTGCAGGGCCAACACAAGCACACGGCTCGGTTAATGCAGCACACAGGCCTCGCAGATCTCCAGGAAAGAATAATAAATAAATGTTGTGCTTCACGGCTGAGCTCAGAACCAAAGCAAACACGAGGCAAGCCAAATGGAGTGTTACTTTACTGAGAGGAGCCCCAGCAGACGCAGCCAGAGCCAGACAGGAGACTTATGACAGGCAGAGGCGGACAGTCGACAGTCCAAACCCAGGTCATCTTTTAAACAAGCTACACTTAGCAAAGACATACACTAAGAACTGATGTATCATGTATCTGTAACTAAATATGGTAGAAAAGCCAAAAATCCTACTCATTATACTCAAGTAAACCAAAGCTACTTCAAGATAATATTATGCAAGTAAAAGTGCAAAGTACTTAAATGTACACAAGTAACTTTCTGACCAAAAATAGACCTAACTAATAATGTGATTTTGTAATTTAGAGGTCTTTTTGCACTAAGCATATCATAAAACTGTGTCTTTACTTTTGAGTGAGCTTGTGTGGCCTCAAAATAGACACTTTTTAGGGACAAGTCCTGTAGTTTTTAATAGAAAGCAGCTTTTTTTCCCTATAATTCTTCAAACTAAGAAATAAAATATATTGATCCTCATTAGGAATGTTCCAAAGTATGGTTTTGACTTGAAGTTGAGTTTTCACCTCCAGAAAGTTACACAGTATTACTTTAACTAGAAGTAATTCAAGGTAACATTAGTGGCTGATGTTCAGTGTTGGAAATAACCAAGTTACAAATATTTAATTTAACTAGCACTTTTGAAATTTTTAATCCTGTTCTAACATTGCTTTCACATCAAAAACACAGAAAAATGTCTGAGATTTTTTTTTAGTTCCTCAGAAAACACAATTGCAGCTGATCTGTGACGTCTTAGGCAGATCTCTGAGATCAGTGTTTTTAGGACCATAAATCACCCAGACACGTTTGGAGCATTTCTGCAGCATTAGTATTTAAGGCAAAATCAGTTTGACTGTTCCCCTGTAGATAGAACAGACACTAAACACACACTTCTAATCAAACTGTCTTAGGTCTTAAGTTTCATAAAATTTCATTCATTCATTTTTTTGGACACTGGCAAACTCATAGCAAGATTAACACAAAGACAGACACAGACAGACAATAATTCACTCTTCACTGTACAGCTGCAGAGGTGTTGCTTCTGGATAGGCAAACCAGGCAATTGCTTGGGGCCCCTTAAAAGGAACCCCGAATATTTACATAAATAGATCGAAAATACTTCACGTAGGTATACTTACTAAAAAGTAGAACTTAAAGTAAACAAATATTCGCCGTTTGACGTAAAATTGTTATGTTTACAACAACTTCCTGATATTACGGGCGCCGCCATCTTGAGGTGATGACGCAGAATCGTGTGGCGCACTGGAGCAGTGAGCGTCAGTCGTGAGACGCAACAGCTGCAACAGTTGCCGTTGATCTGGTTAACAGGAGCGTCAGTAGTTTTTCGTCGACAACACATTGTAAAATAGTACATTGTGTGGCTTTTGGTTGTGATTTCGTCTCGGGAGGAAACAAGGAGAATGCGGTAAGCTTTCATAACTTTCCTCGTAGTTACATGATTCGACGTCATACTACCCATAATGCACTGTGTTGTAAACAATGATGGCGTCTTCCGTGAAAATATATTTCTTAAAAGTTTAATAAAACGGTAGATTTTTCAGATTATTTTCGTGTGCATTTATATCTTTGATGATATAAGGAAAACTCGAAAACAAACATTAAAAAATTCTCGGGTTCCTTTTAAGACAAAAGAGCCCCCACTGCGTCTGAGCTGAGCTACATGTGCTGATTCTTTATTTACTGCTGCTTTGCAGTGCCTTTCGTCTTCTACTCAATTTACCAACAATTGTTGCCTCTGGGGAACTTATATAAAAACGTTCCTCAGATTAAACATTGTGTCAGGAGAAACTGAACTTGCTCTTAGAGCCATAGATAGAACATAAAGTGAGAAGGTCTTCGAATCTGAACAGTCTTGGAACAGCTTTTATTGAGGCTAAGGCTCATAAGCAACAAAAGGTTTTTTTTTTTGTTTTTTTTTCTTAAACAGAATGTTTTTTGTTTGCTCAATGTTTGTTACTATGTTTACTTATAGTTAAAGAATATTTTGTGGTACTTCATTCATTAATGCTTTAATAATAAAGAGTCTTTTATTTATTTTTTTTTTTTCCATTGTTTCTGCACTTTAAAGTAAAAGAATTTAATATTTTTGTCACAACAGTTTGTCTGATTACTCTGTTATTATCAGGTGTGAGGGCCTCCAATTATTATTCGCTTGGGGCCCCATAGTACAAGTGCAACGCCACTGTAGCAGCTACAAGACTCGCTGGCTACTTTGCTTGCTAGGATGGTTGCTTTTTATTCACTCACTTGGGGAATTTTACAATATTGACAAATGAGGTACATATACATGCTTTTGGAAGTGACAGAAAGCCAGAGTACTTAAAAGAGAACCCACAGTACTACCAGGAGAACATGCAACACAGTAAAAATAATATAAAATTAGTTTTGCATTTACAAAACTAATTTTATAAATGCAATATTTACGCAACCTTGGATTTATATTGTCAATTATATCATTAAATTATTCTTTTTTACATTGTGATAAAAATGTAATGCCATATTGCTACTTGCAGGACTTGAATTGCAATAAACACAATTAGTTCTAACACACTTTTGCAACTGTTTTGAAGACCACATTTGCCCTCATAATGATGCACCTGCCTCACACCTGACGACCTCGTTTCTGACTCCTCTCGCCATTGTTTTGAGTCAAACAGAAGTTGTACAATGCGTGTGTTTTCATCCTGAAGTGTGCCGTTACAGCAGAAGTCGCTCGCATTCTGCACATTTCTGAGAGGGCAGTGGTCCTGATGAGAAGCAGCGCGACAAGGCCAGCTCAGGTCAACCACAACAACAGCCTCAAAGCTCCAGAAACAGCTGGACACGCGGCTGACAGCTCACTGAGGATTTAGTTTTCTGTATGCTGTATATTAACAAAGCAAAACTAAAAGGAGCCAAGGCATCTTAAACACTCCACACTACAGGATTTTAAACTTGTCTGTCATTTTAAGTTGTGTCTGGATACTTTTTTGGCATATTTCAATAATAATATTTGTCAGTCTGATACAAATGTGGTAAAACTTGTCTTCAAATGTTTTATTTAAGGTTTAATTATCAGACAAATGTGAAATGTTGCCAAATAAACTGGGGAAAAAAACAATGCTTAAGTAAAATATTGCTCTATAAAGTTAGATTGCCAATGAAACAAGCATTTTCTACTTAAAATTGGAATGAGAAAAGCCACTACACATGAAATTAGAACAAAAATGTACTGTTGGAATGGCAAATTTTATTGTAAGACAGACTCAACTCTCAATATAAGACTCAATTTAAACACATATTCCATTAATATATTGCTTAAAATGGAAATGTTTACAGTTTAGGTGCAGCAATCTCCCCTTAGCTTGTTGTATGAATTCTGCTTCATTTCTAAACTTGCCTCGTCTATTGAAAGCTTACAAGAATTTGCTGGAGCTGCTGACGACACAGGCAACATGGCGCACTCCTAAAGTAATGTTCAATATGTTCTTTGGGGTTGTCCTCTGTAAAAGTGTCTCTAGCTGCGAGGAGAAAACACCAAAGTGAAAGTGGCTCGCTATGGCACCGGAGTACATGCAGCAAAAAGGGATAAAACAGATCCCACAAATCATAAATTCTATCTGTTATAATGACACAAACAATTACATTCTAAAGTCCTGCCCTAAAGAGCAACATTTGGCTTGTATCACTGCTCTGTGGCATCTTATTTAAGGATAGTAGGTTGCATTGTAAGGCCATTTACAGAATCACATCGAGTTGACAGAAGAGGCTTTACAATGAACAAAATACTGCATTCACTTGAGTTCACATGAAAATATAGTGTGTAAATGTATTCTTGAATGAACATTAAGCATGAAGATTTTCTGTGCCTTGTAAAAAGGGAACAACTTCCAAACATGCTGGGTAAACTATGATAGAAAGACATTCAAAACTGCCAAGCTTAAAACCCCAAATTTTGAGATTCTGTGGAGCTTTTTTTTTCACTGGAGAAAATGGGCTTCCATATAATTATGGAGAGATTATTTATTTATCAACAAAAGGGACGCGCAGACAGCCTGACAGCAGAAAGAGCCGCAGCTGATTGACAAAAGCTGTAGCAGCAACACAAGCCAGCGCTGTTGTCAGTAACTAGAGAGTTTATCACTGTGAGGAAACAAAAGTTCTGCTGCTAAATCAAAATTAGTGAATGAAATTCAACTTTACGACCTACATGTCAGGTGAGTGAAAAAACGGCGAGAAAAACACAGTCTCAAGCTTCAGGAGCCAGACACTAATGAGACCGGTTCAGACCTGATCTAAACAGCTGCTCTCGTCCCGTTTTGTTGTTTTTATCAAAAAGTTTCCCCAGCTTTCTACAGGCAACATGTGCAGTAGAGCGGAAAGTGATGTCGAGCGATAATCCAGGGGTTAAAGCAAAAAAATATATATATATTTGAGTGAAACTTTGCTGTCAAGATTTTAGTTGCATTTTAATTGTATTAATACAGTGACATCTATGTTTTAAGGAAATAGGTTTGATCTTAGTTATATTACATTTACAGCTTAGCTATAACAGTTGAGAATTGAGATTGATGTAAAAAGGAGAAACTTGTGATGAGAAATGTATATAGGCTAAACTCTATATAGGCTAACGGAAATGTTCCTATTTTTTTTTTTTTTATTGACTGAAATCCGTCACAGTGACTGAGAACTTTAAGCCCTGTGATAATCCGTTTATACAGTTTGTAAAGACAAGAATAAACATGGAATTTTGGATATCTTGCTTAACTGAGTCCATAAAAATGGATGTAAAACTCAAACGTTTATTATTTGTTTTTACTTATTTAATATCATTTTTTATGTCAACAAATCAGTCTCTCTATTTCAAGAGCCTTTTTCACCTGTTGAGGCACTGAAAGCACACACAGAGAGAGAGAAGAAAGAGAAAAGCCCTTAATCCAAGGTGTTTCTTCTTAAGACAAAAGTACCTGGGTAAAGTTTGATTTTGAATCCGTTTGCGACGAGCCTGAGGTCTGAGAACAGAACGCTCCCGTCCAGCTCAGGACTGTCCCGCTCCATCTCACACAAAACCTCCATGAACTCTGCTCCTCCCACCATCCTGAGAGAGAGAGAGAGAGAGGAAGAGAGAGAGAGGGAGAGAGAGAGAGAGAGGTGAGAGAGAGAGAGAGAGAGAAGAGAGAGGGAGAGAGGGAGAGAGAGAGAGAGAGAGAGAGAAGAGAGAGAGAGAGAAGAGAAGAGAGAGAGAGAGAGAAGAGAGAGAGAGAGAGACAGAGAGAGAGAGAGAAAGAGAGAGGGAGGGAGAGAGAGAGAGAGAGAGGGAGAGAGAGAGACAAGAGAGAGGGAAAGACACAGAAAGAGGGGGAAGAGAGAGAGAGAGAAAGACAGAGAGAAGATATAATAGTGATTACTTACTAAAATGAAAGCTACAAGAATGTTTGTGCAACTTGTTTTCTTTTGCCGAATTAAGTTGGGTTAAGTCGATATGATATTGATATATTTGCAAGTATTTAAAATAAGTAAGTAGTAAGTAAGTTTTCCACAGAGAGTCACAAAGTGAGATGGTTTACAGCAGGCCTATTCAAGGCCTGGGAGCCAAATCGGCCCTCCAAAGATTTCATCTGGCCCTCAACCAATCTTTCTAATTATGATATAATTCCATTATTTGCAAGGTTAATTCTGGCTTAGATTTGACTGTTCTTTTTATTGTTGGTGTAATTCTGCTTTAGACTTGATCTGGCCCTGGCTTCCTTCTAGTCTAGACTTGGCTTGTACAGGTCTTGTCTTTGTTTAATTCTGGTTTGTAAAACATTGGCAGACTATAAGTGCAGTTTTTAACATTACCAAAACATATTTTGTGTAATAGATTTTTTTGCACAACCTCAAATTTTGCGTGCCAACACCTTACGTAACAACTTGGCCCAAAAAGCCCTCTAGAAAATCTGGCTCTGCTTCGGAGTGCTACACATGTCAATCTGATAAGATCTAGATTAAGTTTGGTCCCAATTTAGACCAGATACAATCCTGTTTAGAGCTGTTCTTGGTCAACTAAAGACATGTCCTATCGTCCTATTAGTCGACCAAAAAGGCTGGCAAAAGCTCTAAAGCTAAAAACTGTTTCTTTGAACAGACCACACATTTGACCCAAATTGTATGAAAAGACTAAAATGCATTGCAGTGCATGCAAAACTAACACTTTATAGAGAAAAGGAAACGGTACACTTGCTTTAAAAGGCCGATTAGGTCAATGATTTCTACCATAGTGTGATCCTAATTTGTTCGACCTGAATCATCTTTCATGTGTTTTTGCGTGTTATTTGTCTCGTTAACAATCTCACACAGGGTTAGTTCTGATAATTCTGATCACTGTTAATTCCTGGTTTTGTTTCTTTCTCGGTTCATTTGCGTTCACAAAACAAACGAAATGCTCCAGGGCTCGATTCAACCGAGCCGAGACCGACCTCTCCAACCAGACCACATTGAGAAATTTTGGACCGGATCAGAGTTCGTTTGCGCGTTCACAATTACCCAATCGAATCGAACTATCCAGGCAAACGAATCCTGATTCATATCAAAAGTGTATTGTGAATGCACCCTAAAAAGTGGCAACAACTGCAGCTAAACCTTCTGGGACATAAGTTTTGTGATGTTCGGTTGTAAACTGCACTGACACTTACTCTTCTGTTAACTCTATGGGCTCCTTCAGATCCACAGTTGGAAGTCTGTTATTCTCCACCAGCCTCTTGAACAGCAGCGCCTCCTCCACTCGAAACGGGTTCAGCACCATGAGCCTTTGCCCCGACAGAACCAGCCACGAGCCCTGCGGACACATCCTGCAGACGGGCTCCAGACCCAGAGCAGTCGAGGGTTTGGACTGCGACAGACGGAGCAGGTTCTGTCTGACGGAGCCCAGGCTGAAGCGGACGGAGCGACAGGGTTTGGACTGAACCTGCTTCAGCTTCTTCTGGGGCTGAGCGGAGAACAGCTGGTCCAGGAGCTGCTGGTTGGACAGGGGAGCGGCCTTACGTTTGTGCCCCTGAGCGCTCACTCGTCTGGAGGCTTCGGTCGAGGCGGATTTGGCCTGTTCGTGCTGGTCCGTGTGTTTCTGGGCCTTGTCTTCAAACCTGAGGAGAAACAATTAGACAGAATGTGAAAAAATTGCCCTATAAACTCCTGCAGCCGATGTCACGCTATCCCAGCATGCATTTGAATTCAACGGCGGCCGGGATTATCAAACATTATCGGAGTTTTACAGAATATGTATTATTTTTGCACACTGGGACTTACAAATGATCAAAACAGAAGGCCATTTCCGCGAACTGACAGACGCCATTTTGAGGAAAAAAGTAGATTTGTGCAGCTAAAAGTGAGTCAAGCTTATTCATTAGGTACAGATGTATTGATTAGTATTTTATCTGGTTAATAATTTCAAATCTTATCTTTGTTCCATTGTACTGGGATCTCATTTAGATTCTGTCTCTAAAGCTTCATAAGTGGAGCCCACGTTTTCAATTTATGGTCCCAGATCAGAATGTTTAAATGGTCCGTCTGAGTAAACATTATATTACAGGGCTTTAGAGTAAAATATATTTCGAACAAACATCATCAGGGAAAATTTTAATGATATATAGGTGAAAAGTGAATCAGATGTTCAGAATGGCAGATGTGTCATTATGCTTGTAAAAAAACAAAGTCGGGCCACCAAATGTTCGCTAAAGTTTATTTGCGTTGTGTTTTAGACGTACGGATATTTACGGCCTAATTTAATGCCACAGATGAGCCACAGAAGCTAATCTTCAGGCTTCTTCTCATTAGATTCAATGATACTGTAGCGTCACTGTCGTAATGGCGGCCGCAGCGAATTTAGTCACATGGTGCAAAGCTCTAATTTTACTGCCCAGGGATGGTTAAATTAAAACAAGCTAGTAATATATAGAGATTGGAATTGATTCTTAGTAAGTAAGTAAGTGAGTAAGTAATCTTTATTTGTATAGCGCCTTTCATTGTCCACTCAGTGACAGTAAGCAGCCCTGGAGCAGCTCAGCAGAGGTGATTCGCCTCAACCTCCCACTGTCACAAGCTAAAGTGTACCCTATGTACGCTAACCTGCATGTTATTGGTTGGTGGGGAAACCGGAGTGCCTGGAGAAAACCACCCAGACACGAGGAGGAACATGCAAACTGCACGACCCTGCAGTTTTTCCTCTTGCTGCGCTCTTGCTGTGAGGCCAGAGCGCTATGTGCTCCGCCACTGTGCCGCCAAGGGTTGAATATAGGTGCAGATTTACAGAAAAACTATTCTTTAGGTCAGTGGTTCAGTGGGTCCCAACCTGAGATTCCAGGGGGTCCCAAAGCTTTGTCTGGTCAGAGGGTCAAGTTCTAAAATAGTTATAAGTGAAACTTTAGAAGTAAAAAACACAAATCTGAGAACCAAAACACCACAATAGTTGGCTGAAATCAATGTTTTAAATTCCAATTTTCATCATACAATAACAATTTAGAGGCCACCAGTTTAAACAGGGGGAGCTCGACAAGTCTCCCGTTCAGTCAGGGGGGGCTTCGAGGAAAAAAGGTTGGGAACCACTTCTTTAGGTCAAAAAACTTTTCACTGTTCATGCGTTTTCTGAACTGTTTTGAAACTTCTATAACGAAGGATTGAATCAAAAATTGCATAATAATCATTACTAAAGCTAGTATTAAATCCAGATACTATAAACCAGAGCTATTCAAATGGTGGCCCGAGGGCCAGATGTGGCCCACTAATATATACTGTATATTTGTTAACACAGACCATGGAGCAGACCATATAAGCTGTTTTTACTATGTACTATGTTAGCTTTTATTAATTAGTTTATTTTTGTTTGTCAGTTGGAGATGTAAGACATTTCAACTGTCGCACAACAAACTATTTCCTTGTCACACAGATTCAAATGCGTCCTCTTCAAGAATAAAAACTTAATGAGTCTGTTTGTTTATCTGGTTGTTTTTCATGTTTTATTGTTGCATTTGTAGTTCAGTTTTGTAGTCTGGCCCCAAACTCTCTGATTAATCAATTAACTTGTTGCAGTCCTACTATAAAATCACCAACTATTTGACACGATTCAGCTCCTGACACAAGCTCAATAAACTTTCCAACTCGTGAAACAATACTGGGCACAATCGCCAAGAGCTGTGGCAGTCAGAAGTTGAACCCACAACCTTTTCCCAACATTCAGGTGAGAGGTAACAGATGTCTCATGTGTTGCAGATTAAGTCTAATTTACAGCAGCATGTAGTTCCTAGAAATGCACACTGGCATCGAGTGAAGCCAAGTTTCTGCCGCGTCACGTTGGTAAAGGCCACAGGTGTTTTTCCATACTCTGTGGCTTATATAAGGAGCTGGCACTTTCCTTAAATAGGCCTGATATATGACGGATAATTGGGCCGAAGTGTTCTTGTGCTGAAGTGAAAAGTACAGGCAGTTCTTCCACGAATCACTCTCAAACATATGGACTTAAGGAGACATATTCATTATTTCATGTGTTAGTAATAAGCTATATGACATATTTAGATCAGTAATGAACTTTTTTTTTCATTGTAAAACACAGAAAGAACTAAAGGCTTAAATAAAACAGGTCATTGACTTCCTGTTCAAAACTGCAGAATGATAAGCCCGTTCTTCATTGTAAAATTAACTAAAATTTAAAAATTTAAGTTTGTTGTTGAAAGTGCCTACATACAATTCTGAACTTATATGTTTCATAGAATCAGATTTTTTGAGTAATCGAAGCAAATACAGCCAAGTGGGCGGGATAGTGTAGGTGAAGACAGGGTTTCTGAGCATCACTGAGAACAATACAAGATTACTCTAACATGCAGGATCAATCCAAATACAACTTTGGTAGTGATGAGAGAACACTGCGTAACATGTAACTTAGACAAGTAGTTTTACATAGGTCACTTTTAAATATATTACCTGGTTCACTGACTTCCTGTTCAAAACTATCAAACTGAAACACCTCTTTATAGTGATAAGCCACACTTTTCATGGTAAAATTTAAAGTGAGTATGACAGATTTGTTTTTTAGTAAACATGGTTAACATGATTATGATTCCGATTTTACTAAATATGGTTGTTGTGGTGAAGTTCATTATCGTCTTTTGTCCAGTAAATATAACACATGTGGAGGAGAATCCACATGTTATGCTGTGTTCAGACCAGACAGCGTCGGAGCGTCCAAAGTGTCCAGTTTACATGTTAAGTCAATGTAAACCGTCTTGAGGCGTCCAGCGAATTTGCGGCGCAAATTGGCGTCTTGCGCGTTGAAATTTGCTTGTTTGTGTGTCTGCTGACGCTCAAACCTGCGGCGGATCCAGAACCCACACTTCAGCAAACTGTGAAGAGTGGGCTCTGGTCGCACGCCCCCACCTGAGTTTCCGATAAATCTACAATAAAAAGGAGCTGATTGGTCGTCTGTCATTTAGACCAAAATCTAACTTCACTCACCTCACATTAAAATTGTTTTTTTGCTTCGCTCATTGATTCTGCAGAAATCCGCGATGTTTTTCAGTTCCACGTGATATTTTTCCATGTATTTTTTTTCGTCGGAGCAGCCATGTTGGTTTTCACAAAGCACACAATGAGTGTCTCTGATTAATCTGTCCATCATGGCTACAGAAATTCGAAAAAGGACAAGTTGCCATACGATGTATTTTAATATATCTTCTGGATTTTCCAGGCAATGAGTTGGGCTCTGCTGAGCTTTCTAGCGTCAAACGCCTGTGTCCACCAATCAGACACTACTCTCCTGTGATGTAGAGACGATGTTCTCACATCAAGGGGAAGGAAGACTGTTCTTCCATATTATATTTAAATGGCCTACATTAAATCATGTTAGCCTATTATTTCTGCCGGTCAAGCTGACAGGGGTCATCTATTCTTTCGGTCAATGGCACATTTCATACATCCATTAAAATTAGGGGGACTTCACCTTAGTTTCATTTTTTTTTGTTTAATTTAAACAGTTTTAGTTTAAAAAACAAATCGAAAATCAAGATTGAACGATATGAAGCACTAGTTGAGATGTCACTTTAAACCTGTAAAATGCACTAGAATGCACCAAATTGCACACAGTTGGTCAAAATGTACTTGGAAGGACAGTCTGTACAATACAATACAACACAAAATAATGTAATACTAACCTGCTTCTATTATATGTTCCATAAAGTCGTCAATCATAAATAAAAACTTAATTCTTCAGCAGCTGGAACACGTGATTGGAAACCTTACATTTTCCCTGGAAAGCTGTGACTTCTGTATGTTCTATATGTTAAACAGTTTTCCGCCCTCAGCCCGAGTTTGGACTGACAGCTCTTGGAAACGTAAAGCTCTTTGGAAATGGAAACTCGCTCACCTTTTCTTCTCCTCCTGACTCAGCGCTTTCCACCTCTCGCGGACGGCTTCGTTGATCTGATGCAGCGACGATTTGGGATTTTCGGATACAATTCTGGCTCTCGTCTCCTTCTCGAACAGCTCGGCCGGAGAAAGCGGGAACCCTCACTGTCCGATTGTCCAAAACGTCGTAAGCCTTCAACGCGGCACGCTTCTCGATTATGGAATTCGAAGTTTGCTCCTTGTTTGAAACTCCCGCTTTCTTACAGCCGTTCTCGGAATTCGGTTGAAGGATTGTGACCGGTTGCAAAGGCTGGTCCGATTCCGAATCCCTCAAAGCCGTTCCTCTGCTCCATTCTTCCGACGTGAAACTATCTTTGCGTGTTTCTAAGCCGTCCTCTTCGAGTTTGTCTGGAGAATTTTCAATTAAGTTGGGTTCTTTGGCGCAAGTTTGGAGCAATTCCTCTTCGTCGAAAAGGGAAAAGCTCGGAAGTTGGTTAACGATCCAGTCTTCGGCTACGGAAGACGATGAGCTACTGTTTTGGCAATGCAAAGAGGCGTCGCTGCTTCTGTTTTGGGGAATTTCTTTGTTAGAAATGTGAGTGTTTTTGTTGATAATAGTCGTGTTTTCCGGTGGACAGGGTTGTTTACTCTTCATAGTTAAGTTTTCTTCTAAATCTTTGGTTGAATTCGATGTGTTGGATGTTTTGGGATCAGTTTGTTCCTCCGTTGAACTGTTTTTGGTGATGTTGTTGGATCCATAAAGAGACTCAAGTAATTCTTCTACTGCAGCCAAAACAGCCTCCTAAAACACAAACACAAAAATGTATATTTTAAAAGAGGAGCCTGTTTTCCCTAAAATTCAAACTTAACCCTTCTCATTCCGGCTTTTTTCCCCTCACACGTCTGACAAAAATCGTCTAAATTTTAAACTGAAACAGTTCCTGAATCCTTTGGAGTTCCGGCAAATGGCTGATTCTTTTTAAAGCTGCAACCCGGTAGTTTTTGCTTCTGATGTCCAAGAGGTTCTCATCAGAAGTGACAACTTCTGCAAGCAAAAGAAAAACAGAAACTAAATTCCGCCTAAATTTTTTTTTTTTTTTGGTGGATATAAGGAATGTAGCTGGCGTTACAGCTGAGACATAAATGACACTAGATTTAGCAGATTTTGGGTTTTGACAATTCCTCTGTAAAAGCTGAAGGTAATTGAGTTTTAAATGAGTTTTAAGGACCCAAAGTTACTCAAAAAAATGTTTTTAGGCGGAGCCAATACAAAAGTTAAAGTCTGGATCATCCCAGAATCTGGTTTTGCTCTAAATAAAAGTGATACAATGGTATTTTTTATATTTAACTTTTCCAGGTGCTTCATAGTTTGCTTTTATCAGACACTGAACAAAATGGAATTTTTCAAAGAAAAAGTGGGACGTCCTTTGGATGGGACGCTGGAATGATAAGGGTTTTCTTTTAGAATTTGGAGCACAAGAAAACGTCTTGGGTCTTTGTAAAGCTGATAATCTTTAGAGCAGTGTAATAATTGAACTTAGACAATATCGTGAATGTTGTTTCAAGCTTCACAATATTGAATATCGACTCGAGTGAATCGTTTATAGTAAACTTGCCACAAAAAGAGCAAATTAAGCACAAAAACTCAAGAAGAATGGTGCTAGTAATACATTTGCGTATAAATGTAATACTTCTGTGATTTAATTGGAAACATTTCAAATTAGTCTGATAATAGGTTGTGTTCATCACAACATTCTCCAGACCAATTTAACATGTGGTTTGAGTTCAAATTTATTTTGTTCAAAGTCTGTTTTTTGTTGTAACACATAAGTGAATGACTCTAGTCCAGTCTAACCTTTTTTCCCCTGGAGAGCTACTTTTACCAATAAAAAAAAAATCTCAATGAGCTACTTCTTTTTGCGGTCGAAAAAACTTTGATCTTATAAGAGCGAGGCGGCAGCCATGTAAAGAATAAAACCTGAAATTATAAGCACGTTAAATATGATTAAAAAATCCTTTGGGGAGCTACAGGTTGGTCTAGTAGTCACTAATAGAAATCACTAGATTTTAAATTATCTGAAATGATCTTTTAGATAATTCATGCACAATGTTATTAATCAGAAAAACTGACTCTTGCCCACCATCTGGACTTATGTTGCATTCTACAACTGGAATGCAACCAATCTTTAGCAGGATATGCCCAGCTATATATTCTATAGACCTCTGATGAGCTGACATGAATCTATTAAAAATCATCATTGCGATTTTTAAACCGCTGTACGACGTGACAATGGAAGAGTACATAGACACGCTTAAAAAGGACATTGTCTGGAGGAGAAGTGAGGTGAGTGAGGTTGTGATATGGAGCAAGTTATATCTACGTTTACTAAATAGTATGTCACGTCAGCCTGATCACACACACGTTCAAACAAATAAAAGATGCACATTTGGTCTTGTACCTTGTGGTGGAGCAGGACCTGGGTTTTGTCCGGAGTCACGTTCACGTCCAGAGCCGCTGCAGAAACATTCACTCTGAGGACAAAAGTGGGAAACCTGCTCCTGGAATCCTCGGAAAACTGTGCTGTGTACTTCTCACGGATCAGCTGAGAGACACACACAGAAACACGGAACATGAAAAAGTTATGTTAACATAGTGATAGTAAGATGTTTTCAGTAATAATCTAGGCAAAATCACGATTAGATCAATCCAACTACTAAAATTTAGTGAAAGTTTAATCATTATTGCACTATTAAACCAAACCTTGCTTATCTCTTTGTGCTGCACTGGGCGGTCGTTGATGAAGATGAAGCTCTTGTCTGGGCTGGAGGAGCTGGTGGAGGCCAAGTCTGCTCCAGGTTTAGGAAAGAAACCCTCCAAAAGGATCTGAGAGAAGAGAAGAGAGAGAGAAGACTTTATTAAAGTGTGACTCCTGAGGTGAAATTGCAAAACTCCAAACAAAAAATGCTTGGGACTAGGATTTTAACATTAATTTATATATATATATTTTATAGATCTATATTATTATAAGTCTTTCAACACTTCTTCTTACTTTGGGCTCAATTTTTTTGCCAAGAACAGGTCAAAAATGCCTCAAAACCAATGAAATACTCAACATTACATAAGCAATTAAATCTTATCCAGGTAAAACGACTCAAATCCAGATTAGAATTCTGAAACCAAGTCATTTTAAGCAAGCCAAATATATTTTTGCAGTGTATCACGTTTAGCTTCAGCCTGTGGTCCGTCACAGATCTATAAATGTGGAGAGTTAAGCAGCCTCGGGCACATCAGGCTGAGAGCTGCTCTTCGCTCCTCTCACATGTGTTTCTGCATTAAAACTCATTATTGTGGTTTTACAGAAGCAGCTCTCACACCTTTGACTTTTGCTCTTCACAAAAACAACTGACCCCAAAAAACTAAAGACTGTAAAAGTCAGGCATGTCCAAACTGTGGCCCTGGGGCTAAATGCAGCCCTTGAAACATTATGTTGGCCCTCAGAACACCTGGAGAATTGGAGCAATGGATTTTACACTGAGGAACAAGCTGTTGTGTAGAAATATTTCTTATTTATCAACATGGGGGATGCACGTGCAACCGGAAGCATTAAGAGTCGCAGCTGATTGACATGAGCTGTAGCAGCAACACTAACCAGGGCTGTTGTCAGCTAGCTGCAAGAGTTAATCACTGTGTGAAACAAGAGTTATGCTTCTATATCAACATTTGTGTATAGAATTCATCTTTGTTGTACACCACATAATCACTCCCTCCATCGTCCAGTTTGTGCCGTTTTATTCTGATTTTTGACTTGATGTTTTCAAATTGTACAATGTCCTTGGGTGTCTTGAAAGGCTCTTTTAAATAAAATGTATTATTATTATTATTTACAACTCACATTCAGGTAAAAAAGCACTGAGAAAAACACTGTCTCAAGCTTCAGGAGACAGACGTCTGTCAGACCGGTTCAGACCTGATCCAAACAGCTGCTCTCGTCCCATTTTGTTGTATTCATCAAAGAAGTTTCCCTAGCCAACTAGACAGACAACTGTGGACAATTCTTTGAAGCTAAAAACATCACAGTTCTTGCATGGCTCATTGAATATGTGACCCACTGAGCATGTTTGGGATGCTCTGGATCGGCGTATACAGGGATTATCGGTCGACGTCACTTTCTGCCCTACTGCGCATGTCACCTGCAGAAAAATGACGTCGACAGATAATCCTTCTATACACCGATCCAGAGCATCCCAAACATGCTCAGTGAGTCACATGTTGTGCGTATGCTGGCAATGCAAGAACTGGGATGTTTTCAGCATCAAAGAACTGTCCACAGATCCTTGAAACGTGGCTGTGCATTATCATGACAAAGAGAAATGTTATTTGGTATTTTGGTTATTTTGAGTTCATTTCATAAAAAAATTTGAGCAAAAACAAAAGAGTTGCATCAATATTTTTTGTTCAGTATAATTAACACCTTTAAAACTATGGAAAATATTCACAAAGACAATCACCAAACGTAGTCAAATTGAGAAAAATGTGATAATCTGTCATATGGCTTTAATGCATCAACTCTGAATACTTTTTAAGACCCCACATACACACTGTAAATGACAAAGGTGAGTTTCTTAACATCATCAGAGGGTTTAGGCGCTGTTCCACATCTGTCTGAAACGATTACAGCGCCGACAGCCGAGGAAACAGGTCACACGATCCAAAACTCTGTGCCAATGTGTTCAATTAGAGCAAAACAACAGGCTCAGCAGCTCTCCACCAATCAGAGACGAGGAAGGGCCAGCCGCACACTGAGCTGTCAAGGATTACATGAAGTTACGAGGCTCATGACAAACTCCGATTATACAATGTGGTAAATACGTAGAAGCATGTGCAGTAGAAAAAATACAGGTCTTGTTAAACTAATATGAAAGTGCTTTATTTAGTCCAATTTGAATTAGGTCAAAACATTTAAGTATAATTTGACCTAACTTTGCTTTACCAAATGGATTCTCGCTGCACAGTTAAAGTTGAACCAGAACAGAGAGCATCGACGGACATAATTCAGCCTATTTTAGCCAAATTAGAGACTATTTTGTCTTTTGAAAAAGGTGCACTAATTTGTGCATTCTTGGAAGGAAAGACGGCAGTGCTTTTCTCTCGACTGTAACCTGGCTCACACCAGATAGATTGTGTCTAGCTCCGATTTGAGTTCTTCCACGTGCGTAATTAATGTTTGATTAATTGAGTTTCATCACCGGAAGCCTTCTTGTTTCATCATCGGAAGCTCATGCTCACGCCTCAGTTTGACTCAGTGCTTTGACCCAACCACCGACTCTTCCCATCTTCACAATATTCTTTCCAGCATCTAGTTAAGGAAGGGTCCTGAATCGACTACACCCACACAGAGTCTCCTCGCCTGGCCATTGTTCATCTGATTCCACGAGACTTCAATATCAATATATTATTTAATAAATATAGTATATCATTGTTTGTCTAGCGTGGTCCTTGCTAATGAGGATTCGTCTGGAACTTTACTCACTGAAAGAGTTTGGGAAAAGGTGGGACAGTTATTGAAATACTGGGTGTGCAAACAACATTATTTGTCCTTAACCAGTCACAGCGAAGAATCCTAATGACATATCCAATGTGAGCATGGAATAGTGTGTTACACACGTCTTTCAAAAGGGAAATAGTCTACATTTCTGCTTAAACAGAATCCATAGCAGCAGAAATGTGTACATCCACGAGAGCAGCCATCTTTGTTTTGATTCAGGCGCTACTTGCTGTAACAACCAATCAGGCGAGTGGAAGAGTGAGTTTGTGAATTCACAAATATTGAGAGAGAATCCATCTGATATTGATGGGGTAAACGAGCCGAGGCACCGATTCATGTGCCATGCACTGAGAGCGAGGCCTCAGCCGAGCTGTTTCACCGAATGCATCGCTTTAAGAAAAGTCACGTGACCAACGCAGTAACGATATCAAATGGTATCACTCTGTGTCATGTGTTGAGGCACCAGGTCTCCACAGCACCAGAGAGCAGCAACGAGCGTCAGAGGAGGCAGTGCTTCACTTCCTCTTGGGGGAAAAATAACAACAAGACTAAATAAGAACTTCTTTTAACATGTAATATCTTTCATATTTATGTTTTCTAGGATGATTTTTCTTGATTTTAGTGAATGTTGTGACGTAAAACGCAAAAACTACCAGGATTATGCAAATACAAAATTAATAGACAATAGTTAGCAGTTATTTGGTCTCCTGCATTAACCTGACGTCACTGGCTGCTTGGCCTAACTAGATAGGCTGCTGCTGCAAAGAGCAAAGGGCTGTGGTGGTACTTTATTTTCAAACTCGTGTGTGGAGACTTATAATCATATGAATTTATGTTATTCTGTAATTCCAAAGTTTATGCAAATGTTTCAAGCATAAAACGTCCTCAAGCTCATCTGCTACAAGCAAAAAGAACAGCATGAAAAAATATTAGAGTGAATATTGAGGGTTAGCCTGTCATAGTGCAGGAATCTGTCATTATACCATAACTTTCCTGTTTTGTGAAGTGCTCTAAATTACTTAATGTACAAATTATGACTTGAATATAAACTGTCTGTGTCTGATAGAAAGTTGGTAGCATAATTTATTTACATTTTATTGTAATTTTGCTCCTTTATAGCATGTTATTACTGCAGATCTCAAACACAACATACAGATAATATCTAAAACCGTGACATTCTGATCCAGTCCCACCTCTAAATATAAGAGTTAGTTGGAGACAGACTCAAACCTGTGGCTCGTGGTGCTGATGTTGCACTTGCTGCAGGTTGGACACAGAACTCGGTCCCAGCGTCGCCACCAGAGCGCTTCTCAGGTCGGACATCTTGGATTTCTGCCAAACCGCCACCTGCAACAAACATACACACTTAAACTATGTGACGGGACCTTATATAAATATGAGAGTTTACAAAGCTGTTGAATGCACTTGAGAATAAGTTGGGTTCACTAACTAATTTAGTAATCAAAGCAATTGTTATTTACTATACACAAACTCCAAAGGCTGTCAGCTTCAGAGAAAAGAGATTTTAGGAATGAGACAAAAGCTAAACACTTCAAAATCAAAATGAACATGAAAAAAAAAAAACTGCAAAATAAAAAACATCAGAACAAAAATCACCTTTCAATGTCAAATAAAACAAGACTTAAACTTATCAAAGAGTCTCATTTTAACCAGCCTTTTGCGGCAAAAATAACTAATGAATTAATCAAAAGAAATATTGGACAGAATAATCAATTACCAAAGAACTTGTTAGTTGCAGCTCTAGTTTCAGCCCTTCTGGAGTTTATAAAAGTCAGAGGATGTGGTCAAATACAGACTAACAAGGCCCTCTAGTGGCTCATTTAAAACACTAAACTAAAACTAAAAGGCCAATTTCACCATAGAATTCTAAACTGCTCTCCAGAATGCGGAATGGTTGCCTGTTGCAGATTCTGAAATGCGTCGAGTTGAGTCTGGATGAATCTCTGCAGGTTTCCGTACCTTGTTGTGGAACAGCGAGACCCTGAGCTCAGGTTGACGATGGCGAAGGCGATGAGCAGCTCCTGGACTTTCTTCAGCTCCTCGCGACACTTCTTTGTGTTGGAATAAAACTGTCTGCGCACGGGGAGGTTCTTAAACAGCTTCTGCACCGTCACAGTCGTACCTGCGACACACACAACACAACACAACACGTGTTAGATGACAATAACTACTGTACTGTCAAATCACACTGCAAAAAAGGAATTTCAAGACAGGTTAGTGTTGCTTGATTCTAGGATCTAAACCTAATTTCAAGCATTTTGACTAATTTCAACTTGATTTATTGTAGAGACAGATTATTTTACTTGCTTCAAAGTGTTTCGAACTGATTTCAACTGATTTTAAGCCAAATTATTTGCCAGTGGGTTAAGAAAATTGTTCTTACCCTATTGGCAATTTTTTTAAGCTAACATCTCTTATAACCAGAAAAATGATTTTAAACCAGAGAAATAGTCTACATTACATAAGCAATTACATCTTATCCAGACGAACAGCTCAAATCTGGATTAAAATTCTGATTCCAAGTTATTTTAAACAAGTCTGGATATATGTTTTTTGCAGTGCAGATAAACTATTTTGAGGTTGATGGTCCATCATTGAGTTTTGTTTGCTAGAGTAGGCTGGACTTCTTTATCTGTTGGAAGATTGAAACACTGGACCTTCTGATTTATAAGTCTATTCCAGGGTTGGTGCCTCTGAATGTCCAGCAGCTTGTACAGCTGAGGAGCACCGCAGTTACAGTCTCTCAGATCCTGCTTCCAGAGCACAGAGCTGGGGAATTTAAATTAACGGTGTGGTAGGTGATTTTCACACTGCAAACACAATTTAGGTTTTAAATCTGGCAACTTCCTCTCATAAATCCTTTAACATATTGTTAATATCAATATGTATTAAGTTTTGGTTGCAATATTAACTTAAATCTAGGGATGCATCGATCCGATACTGGGATCGGATATCGGTGCCGATCCAGAAAATTTTACTGGATCGGGTATCGGCTCCATAATATCGGTTCAGCCGATATTATGGTTGTGCCTTTAATTGGGCATAATGAGACACATTTATTGGGTGATCCAGAAAATCTCATAAAGTTTGACATTTTATTCATATAAGTTGTTTAGTTGAGACTTGCACTATAAATAACAGTTACATAACACTATATGATCAAATTTCTTAAGTTTTGAAAAGAAACAAAAGCTATTTCAGTCGTTACACTAGTATCGGTTGACATCAGGTATCAGCAGTTACTTAATTCCAAAGTATCGCGATCGGTATCGAAACAGAAAAAGCTGGATCGGTGTATCCCTACTTAAAATCCTCTTTTTTTCCTATTTAAAATGAAACTGGAGAGGACCACCCAAGCTCAGCCAATCAGAGAGCTGCATTCTGTTCCAGATTTGAACTAAAATTCTTTATTATTCGATTCAGAGAGTACTCTGTTGGCTATTTTTTTCACAAAGTGCTGCATTTATCATAGACTTTTTGGTGGAAAACACAAAGTTGACTTACTTACAACTAAAAAAGTTAGCTTCCCAACTCCCAACTTTAAGAGAGCTGGTTTCATTGACCGCTTTTAAGAGGAATGTATCTGGTCCCTGGTCCGTGAGCTTTACAACATCTTACTGCAAACAGCAAAGTGAAACTGAGATGGATCACTCAGGCACAGCCTATCAGAACGCTGCTTTCAGAGAAATAATCATTAGATCAATAGATTAATCATTAGATTCAGACAATACACAAGTTTCAAATTTTTGCCACAAAAAAAATACTTTTGAATTCTCTCAATTGGAATAATTTAGACACAAAAAAGCTTTAAATGCACTTTTTAACTCTAACTGCGATCCAGGTCCAGTCGTCCAGGACATATTACAATATTTGTATTAAGTTTTTTGAAGGTACACTGTGTAACCTTTTGGCCAAAAAATAAACATAAATAAAAGCATGCTTTTATTTATGTTTATTTGTCTTTGTGACACTAAGAAAATAATAACTCTGTTTACTCTGAGTGGGATTATATGGTCATAAATGGTTTGGTAAAGAGGAACCTCATCCTGTTTCCAATGGAAAAGCTGCTATAAAGGGATTTTTGGTTGACGTCACTTTCCGTTCTACTGCGCATGCATTATGCAGAAAGAGCCGCTCTCCATCTGATTAGCTGGGGAAACTTTTTTGAATAAAACAACAAAACGGCTTGAGACAGTGTTTGTTTCACAGTTTTTTTACCTGAATGTAACTTCTAAGGGTCGTAGGGTCGAATTTCATTCACAAATGTTGATTTAGCTGCAGAACTTTTATTTTCACACAGTGATAAACTCTTGTAGTTAGTTGACAACGGTGCTTTTTCAACTTGTTTCCACTGTTTGTGTCAATGAGCGGCGGTTCTTTCTGGAGGCGGGGTGCGCGCACATCACCCATGTTGATAAAAAATCCCTCTATAGCAAGATGTTTTGACGTTATGGCATAAAACATATTCATCCCCAATACGAATGTTCTAACAATGATTTTCTCTTGCTACTTCTTTTGGATTGTGCAGTTGACTTTTCACCTCCAGGAAATTACACAAATCTCAAAATGACGTCTGTCTTGCTTCTGTCGATTTGCCCCAGGGCAGCCGTGGCTTAACTCCAGCACACAAACAGATTTAAAAACCTTTTAGTGTGCTGCAGCTTCAGACAAGCTCAGGGTCTAATCTCCGGTAAACCGTTGGTCTCACCTTGTCCCAGATGTGAAGGTTTCTGAGACACGATGTTCCCGCTGAAGTCCAGAGTGTACTGAGTGCTCACGTCGTCGTCTTTTGTCTTTGTGGTCACTGTTACCTGAGAGAGAACCAAGAAATACAGCCGTAAAAGAAATACTGATAGTGTTCTTGGTGAAAACTTGTGACTTAAATAATCCCAAGTATTGATTAACAGAGGTGGGACCAACTCACAGTTTAACAAGTCTCAGGTAAGTCTTAATTATTTTGGCCTCAAGTCCAAGTTGAGTCCAAGTCGTCTGCTTTTAGCTTTACATCTTTATATCAAATTACTAAATACAGCTAGTGTATCTTTAATGTCACAGATTTTATAAAGATCTCATTTAACTCTTTCAGCTCTAGCCCTGTTCTCTTCTCTGTCAGGTCTTTTTGCTCATTTTAAAAATATTCACAGCTCCACAAAAACCTTTGTGTAACTGGAATCATAACATGTTGTACATCAAATAAGACCTACAAATGTCTACTTTCATTTAAATAAACAATTGTTATTCTACATTAATCCGTTCCCTTTTTATAGGCATTTTAAATTCCTTGTTTTCAGCGTTTGACGAGAGACTTTTGAGATAATGTCCTTTTTCTAATACAAACTTCATGTCAGTGTTGTTTTCCTCTGTTGTACTTTTTGGAGAAAGAATGTGAGCCACTACAATGAAATATCTGACCAGTCGGTCCCTACACACTTTGACAGACACTTTACAAAGACGTAAGAGTCTGGGATCAGAGCGCCGGGTTTCAATTTCGAGGACGGGTTTTCCGAGTGCGGAGTCACCAATACAGAAAACCGAATTCACAGAACAGCGCGCTAAACCGATGTTATTGTAATACGTATGTGCACAAGGATTTTTCAATGAGCAGTGACCTATGTGAAGGCTCTCAACACGGTTTGCTGCTTCGGGTTGATTGATACGTTCTTAATTGTTCAAAACCGAAGCTAGAGCCAAAAACAAAAAGTTAGCAAAAATTGCTGAGGGGAGGGAGGAGGGGGCGTTTGTGATTGGATCGTCCTAACTTTGGACGACGAAATCGTTGGCTCTGTCTTTGGTTTCAGACTCTTCGCATTCAGACAGAATGTAGGAGGGGCTGACTGGTCAGGCAAATGAAAAAATGTCTTTAGTATAAAAAATATGAGGTTTGCATGATTAAAACAATGAGGACGAGTCTCTTTTCATCTTTAAACCAACAAAAGTTGTGTTACAGACGAGAATGCAGCAGCACTTTTCTACTTTCTGATGCAGATTCTATAGATTCAGCCTCTTTCATGGAGCATAAATAATATTGAATAAATCCAGTAGTTTGACTTCCTGTGACACTTTTCACTCGCTCACAGAAGAGGAAGTTTCTAGACTCGCTGCATGTGTCGTTCTCCTCAGAGTCCTAGTCCAGTATGATCGTCTTTTCTTCAGTTTAAAGATCAAATATCTGCTCTAAACTTACTCAACACTGTTTTTAGTTCAATATTTTTGCCTGTAATCTGTTTGAAAAGCAAGTCGCCTCTAGAAGCAGCTGATCACGTAAAACTGAGACGACATTTTAGTTCCACGTAGTCCGTCTCACCTCGGCCACGGCGCAGATGGAGCCCAGAGCTTCTCCTCTGAAGCCGTACGTTTGCAGAGTCTCCAGATCCTCGTGGGAGCAGATTTTGACGTGAATGTCTGACACCCATCACCGGAGCGTCCTCAGCTCGGATCCCGGCGCCGTTGTCTCGCACCTCGATCCGATCCAGGCCAAAGTTCTCCTGGGAAATGTAACAGAACATGAATAAAAGAGGGCGATAAGGACAAAAGCTTCCACCAAAAACAATGTTTATAATTACAGCAAATACAATTATTTTATCAATTATTAGTTGGGATGATTTTCTTTCAATTAATCAATTACTTATTTAGAATGTAAGAGTCACTTGAATAAAATAATTTTGCTAAATTTGAGCTTACGTAAACTGTAAAAATTTACCAGCTTAATAAAGGTAACAAGTTAATAAGTGATTTGACTGTCTAAGATATGATTTGCCCATAAAACAAGCAAAAATATGTATTTTTATAAACGGACTTAATTCAAGGACTTTTTCCATAATAACGTTTAGGTCGCATTTCTCCAGTGTATACAGTGACCTAAATAAGTAAGTAAGCATGTTAGCTACCTTAACAGAGCTGAACAGGAAGTGCACAGCCAAGAAAAGTAGGAGGGACAGAATAAGGTGAATAGACTTGTCTAAAAATGTGGCTGCTGCTGCTCCTGCTTCGATTATGCTGATACATACTTAACACCTTCAGATTAACATTAACATTGCCCAATAGGACAAAAATAACCATATATTCTAACATTGTCTATTAGGACAAATACAGTATTAGATTGGATTGTGATATTATCTAAAAGACACTGCCATTGACCACAGGAAAAAAATATTTCTAAAGAATCTTGACATTGTTCAATAGCATCCTGAGACTGTCCAATACAATCTTGTCCTTGTCCAATAGGACAAATATTTTTCAATAGGATTCTGACATTGTCCAAAGGACAATTATATGTTTCTGGAAGAAATTCTATAGGATTCTTTGTCCTATGCGCACAGTGGTTTGCATGTTTCTCGGTTCCCACCAACCAACAACATGCATGTTAGGCAGTGGTTCTCAAATATTTTTTTTTTGAAACATTGGTATTTTTCAATATAACATTCTTATGATTTACCATTCTTAACATAGAATTTGGATATAATTTAAAAGATAGATAGCTTTGAATAGAACAAGTAAACCTGTAAAAATGACCATAGGAAATGAATCATTTATTCAAATTTGATACATAGCTTAGCTTTAATTTCCAAATTTTAATGTGATACCAGAGCAAAAGTGATAGGGGTCTTGGAAGATTTTCAAGCCGATAAGAGGTTCCTGGTCTGAAAAGCTTGAGAACCCTCTGTAGGGAACATTTGGTGGTGGTCGGAGGTTGAGGCGCCAGTGTTGCTGTCACTGAGTGAGGAGGGGGGTCAACATCTCACTGTGAAGCGCTTTGTGAATTGTGTCTGTTAAAAGCGCTCTACACTTACTAACTAACTAACTAACTAACTAAGTAAAGATTCTTTAGGATTCTTACAGGACAGTGTAAAATCCAAAATGATATTTTCACCAGGGAACTAACTTCATTTGAGAACAATCTCGAGTTAAAGATTTATCTCAAAAACACAAAATTTACACAAATTTTCTTGCTCATCATCCTTGCTGTAAGGCTTTTCTCATCTCAGGACATGTTTTGAAACCTAACTAAAACCTGGGAACGATTATTCGATTATTAAAGTAATGGTCCATTTTGAGTGTAACAGAAAGCTGCAAATTTGCCCACTTTAATTACATAAGAAAAATAAGAAAAATCTGTAAATTGTAATGATAAATCTATTATTAAAATGTAACTGAATCAGACTTTTGTGTAAACTTTTACCAGTTTGACGTCCACGCTGGAGGCCTCGGCGTCCAGGGCGTTTTCCGTCAGCTCTTTGACCACGTTCACCACCGACGTGACGACCTGAGAGCTGGAGAGGAGCCGCACCGTGTGGGCAGGAAGCTGGTGCATGTTTCCCACAGCTGCAGAAGAACAAAAAAACAACAACAATTCAATACTAATGCAACAACTTTCTACTATGATTATTATTCAGACTCATGTGGTAATTCATTTGCAACGTTCCTCAAAGCAGTTTGCACAGACACATCACATACAAGGCGTTTCATTCAGGCTGGGTATGTAGAATAGTCCAATTTAAACCAGTTTACCAAAGCGCATGTAAACCTGGGCACACCAATTGAGGTGCTGTGAATTGGTTTTCAGAAATCCAACTAGGGCAACAGCTAGGGATGCACAATTCAGCTTTTTAGTTCCGATACTGATTGCGATACTTTGGAACTAAGTATCTTTCAATACAAGACATCAATCGATACTAGTGTAAGGATTGAAATTGCTTTTTTTTCTTTTCAAAACATAAGAAATTTGATCATATTGTGTAATATAGCTGATATTTATAGTGCAAGTCACAACTAAACAACTTAATCTGAATAAAATGTCAAACATTATTAGACCTTCTGGATCAACATTAACCAGGCAGTAAATAAGTCTCATTACGCCAATTAAAGATACAACTAGAATATCGGCTGAACCAATATCATGGGGCTGACATCAAAGCCAGCAAAATTTCCTAGTATCAGATCATTGCATCCCTAGCAGCAAGTAACAATCCTTTTGGTAATCGATTAGTTGGGCGATTAGAGGGATTGTTTGTTTATCAACACAGGAGTTACGCGTGCACCTGGTCTGCAGAAAAGCTGCTGCTGATTGGTCAAACTGGAGAAACACTCAAGCCAGGGCCGTTTTCAGCTAATTACAAGGTTTATCACTGTGAGAAAACAAAAGTTATGTTAAATCAACACTTGTGAATAGACTTCGACCCAACGACTCATAAACACTGCATTCAGGTGAAAAAGCTGCGAGAAAAACAGTCTCAAGCTTCAGCAGACAGACGTCTATCAGACCGGTTCAGACCTGATCCAAACAGCTGCTGTCGTCCCGTTTGTTGTTTTAATCAAAGAAGTTTCCCCAGCTAACCAGATAGACAGCGGCTCTTTCTGCATGGAGCATGTGCAGCAGACCCGAAAGTGACGACGACCGATAACCCCTCTATTCTCTCTATTAATTGCTTAGAACGCAAAAGTAACGTGACAATAAGATTTTACACAATTTGATCCAGACAAAGATTGCAATTGACTGAAATAAGATTTTTATCTCCTTAAAAAGATTTGTATATAATAGAACAAGCATCAAAAGTATGTATTGCAAAAAAGGAGAAGGACAAGCATTTTCTCATTTGAAATAGCAAAATATCTACTGTCCTTGAAATAATAACTAAATATCTGGTTCTATTGGCAAATTTCATTTGTAGAATTTTCAGATTCACTCAACTTTAGTCACATTTACTCAAATCAAGATAAAATTTGTATTTACTAGAATATTGACTTTGACTTATTAAAGATTGTGTGTTTTTTTTAGTAAAAAAAAAAAAGCTAATTTTGACATTTTCTGTCCTTGCTGCCCAGTTAGTCATTCATTTTTTCATACTAATTAGGTAAACGAGTATTTGCTTCCCAAAAGTTGATGATTATTCCAATTGATCAGTTGTGAATAATCAATTAACTTGTTGCAGCTTTAATTTTATTAGCTTATTTATCTGTTTGTTATTTTTGTATTCATGTATGTGAAATAGTTTGGGCAGCTCATGTCGAGAAAGTGTTTAAGTTGACATTGGTAGAATATTAAACCGAGCTTTTTAATGTTTGTTGAAATTAATAATTGATTAACATAATTTGATCGACTTAAAT
Organism: Mugilogobius chulae; assembly: GCA_038363315.1. Lineage (NCBI taxonomy): Eukaryota > Metazoa > Chordata > Actinopteri > Gobiiformes > Gobiidae > Mugilogobius > Mugilogobius chulae. The sequence continues at coordinate 2,247,526 of CM076396.1, forward strand.
TATGATGCATTTACTCACAATACAGCGCAACAATTGTGTAGATTCTCCACGTTAAAACAATCAAGTTAACTTCATCACATTCATTACAAAAACACTGTTATGATTCATTCTTTGCATCAAAACTTAGCTTGCAAATTAAATGCAACCAAAAAGACGATAAAATAAGAAAATTAATCAAACTTACGGCTCGTTCTGACTCTTATAAACGCGCGGTTTAACGACGATCTTGTGCAGAGTAAAGTTGTTGTCGCTCACAGTGGATTTTTCATAAACAAAATCCATGAGGCGCACCGCGGAAGTCCTGCACGCTCGCGCCCCCGTCTGCTGCGCGCTGATTGGTGGATTCTGGAAGCGAGACAAAACTTTGGGCAGAAATTTACCTCGGCGCTTTTCTCAGGCACAACTTTAAAGATTAACTGTGCAGGTGAACTTTTACCATGTATTCACTCAATAAACATACAATTTTGGATTACAATCAACTTTAATTTTCGATGTATACTTTATCTATTTTATTATATTTATGTCCCAGTGTGGCGGAGGAGAAATGACACTTGAACACTGGAATAAGTGTAGTTGTTTTACATCGCAAACCTACAGAAGAGAAGCAAAAAGCTGTCTAAATACATATGCTTAGAACAAACCGAGCCCCCAATGGGAGCATGACTAACTTAACAACACCACACTAGTTTAATTGATGTAGTATTTATTCTAACCCTAACCTTTTTTATTACCTTTTATTATTTTAGAGTCTGCACCAGGCGTTGTGATTGCTGGGTTCTGACTCGTGGGCCCCAGAAAGTTTGATCTTGACCCCATTTCTTTGCTGGACCATGGGTTGGTGTCCTGTGGCTACATGTGACTCTGTGCTTCTGGTGAAGAAGGCTCCTCTGGTGGAGCTTTCTCATCTGGCTCATCTCTACCCAGCCTAAATGTGAAGTAGCTGATTTTCACACTGTGACATCCGTTGTCCTGATTTTTGACCACTTCGACACTATCCAGCAAAGAATGGAGGAATGTATTGCTTATTCTTTACTCAAACTAGACAAAATTGTGCTTGAAAATAACCAAAACTCAACTTGCACTGATACAAGTTTTAGAGAATATACATGAGTGTGAAGGAGCTAAAATGACTAAATGCATAAGAATATACTTATTTACTCGTTATTTTCACAAAAACTCAAGCGTGTTCTTACCTGAACTTAATATTATTGAAACGCACAACAACATTTTTAATACATTTTCTTGTAAAAAGCGGTTGATTTACGTAATGGGCGGCGCTGAGCCTGACGAGACAAACTCCGGGGCCAAACTACTCTCAGCGCGTCGATCCCACGTCTATTTCCGTTCGCTTTTTCAGTCCGCTCTCATCAGTCAGCCTACGTGTTGTTTTTGTGCACAACAGCGGCGAAGAAACACTGCTTTTTCTCTCTTTAGCGGCTTTAAATCACATTCTCCTCCACCTGAACGCGTTTTACGGTAAGTTTAGACATTTTACGACACGTTTGGCTGAAAACAGGTCACGCTAATGCCTCGTTTTTGTGCTAAATGAGGCCAACGTGAACTTGTTTTTTGTGAAATTTTGCCCCCAGGCTACTTAACATTATAAAAGATCTGAAGTCTTATTGTTATAACACTGTTTGGTAACTGTTCGTTTGTTGGTGTAATTAAACAAAAGAAGACTAAAATAGCATAAAGAATATTCAGCAAAGCACAAAACTGTATTGACTCTGCATTGTACTGTTATTTATTTTGGTCCTGATTTAGATTTATTGAACAGATTTCCACAAAAATCCAAAATTAAAGCTAAAAATGTTGTTCAGTTTGTTAAATATGTAAAAATAGACAAATGCTCTTTTATTACATTAACCAGTAACATCAGGATTGTTCTAGAACTACAATAATCAAAAGTATTTCTGAAGGGTTTGAACAGGATTATGGGTAATTAAATGGATTTTGCAAAAGGTAAGGCCTTTACAAAGCATCAAAAACATTAATTTCAATTCCCACGGGCATTATGTTTAATTTAGAGCTGCTATAAGTTTATCAATGAATCGTGATTAATCAATTATTGAAATATTGACAAATTTAGTAAATAAATAAATACCAGAGTTGGCAAGTACTGCGGCAAGAGTATCTGTACTGGGGCTGCTCGATTATGATGAAAATAATAATGAATGCATAATTGAAATCACGATTAGTCGAACGATTATTTGCTTAGAGACAACGTTAGTAAATGTAGAGAGTGAACAGATAAAATGAAACTTGTGACACTGAAATAAACAGCTGTAAATGTATTGAACAATTGTAAAGAAACCACCTATTTTTCCAAATCAAGGAAATAAATGAGTGCTTAAGAACGATTCCTCAATTACACAGTTTTGTTAACGATTACAGCTATAATCGTAATTGAAATTGATATTCGATTAATTGCACAGCTTTACTTGATTTTTACAAAACCCGGTGACTTTTTACTTTTACTTTTTACTTTTACTCATTACAACTGTACTTTCTACTCCCTACATTTTAAAAACAAGTTTTTTAAGTCCAGAAAGACATTTTAGGTCAGACTCGCTGCTGCTGTGGATTAAAGATTATTGAACAAGTTAACAAGTGCAAATCGTCAAAGCTTTATTATTTAAAAATCAGATTATTTATCATTAATTTACTTGTAAAGCCAATCTCACTCATTTCAAACCAACTTTATGCACTGCAAAAAAAAAAAAAGTACTTTTAGATTGATTAAAGGGGTGCACGGTAGCCAAGTGGTTAGAGCTCTGGCTTCCCAATAAGGAGGTCGTGGGTTCGACTCCCGGGTCGGACCATATCAACATCTCATGATCTCTCTGGGTGGAGTTTGCATGTTCTCCCCGTGTCACCGTGGGTTTTCTCCGGTACTCCGGTTTCCTCCCACCTCCAAAAACATGTATGTTTAGGTTAATTGGGCATCACTGTAAATTTCCCTTAGTGAGTGAATGAGAGAGTGAATGTTTGTCTGTCTAACCCTGCGGCAAGTTGGCCACTGTCCAGGGTGTCCCCCGCCTAAGGCCCAAAGTCACTGGGATAGGCTCCAGTCACCTGCGACCCCTAACGGGATTAAGCGGTAGAAAATGAATGAATGAATGAATAGATTGATTAAAATGTCTTAAAACCTGGATTTTAATCTTAGTAGTATTAGTATTTTTAACCAAGACTAGAGTAAAGCAGTTTCAGCAGGACTTTAACTTTTACCAGAGTTGTTTTTTACACATGTAACTGTACTTTTCCTTGAGTAGTGAACTTCAGTACTTTTGTCATCTCTGTTACTTGTTTACTGTTGCATAAATAGGTTTTCAAACTTGTATGATCTGAGAAAAAGATGTTTTATTACTCAGATTGAGGCCAAATTGTAGAAAAATCTCTTAATTTTGAATTCTAAGCAACTAATCAATAAATCAAATGAAGAACGTGCAATTATAAAAATTATAGTTAGTTGTAATTCTAGTTTAAATAATAGTTTGAATCAAAAGGATCAGCCCAATAAACCCAGGCATTGTGACAGTTCTAAACAGTTCTCAGTTTTAGGCTTTGTACATTATTGTGACAACTTCTTCTTATTCATACAGTTGAATAATTTATATTTTCTTTTACAGATGAGATAAGATAACTTTAGTGTATTACAAATGTATTTTTATAAGTTTGTGTCTTTGCTCTTTTCATGTACAACTACTGAAATGTGTACAAACAGCCAGACTGACTTCGTTCCAGAAGTTTCTTTCTAATAATCTGACATAAAAAGATCTATTTCAAGAACAAATCCAGGTCAGATCATTTAGTGTAAATGAATCTCTCTGGTATGTGTTTATATTACATTTTTGACCTGAAATGTAATCGTTTTATTATTGTTATGTAACGTTATAACTTGTTAGATAAATGAAATTGGAGAAGTAAAATTTGGTTTTCTAAAATTAAAATCATTTTTGTTTTTATCCAGTTATGATTTGAAATGGATTAAAATGTCAAAATAATAATGTTAATCTCTTGCTTCATTGTTTTGTTCTTGTCCGATGCACATTTTGCCAGTCACACCCTCAGTTGTCTTAAAAACATTGTGTCTTCTGACTGGCCCAACCCAGAAGTTTTTGTAAACGCAGTTATTTTAAAGCTGAAGTGTTATTGTGTTACTGTGTCAGCCAAAAGTCTAGTGTTTGATGCTCAGTGTTCTTATTTTACAAGTAAATCTATAATGTTTGTTTCTATTTCCTTGCTGTTGCTGAAGTAGAATTTCTTGATTGCGGTGCAAACATTATTTTTTTTATCTTATCACTGCACTAATATAATATCTATGATGAGAACCAGTGGCAGAGTGGATAGTGGACTCTCTACTCACAGAAAGAAGGTTGTAGGTTCGACTCCAGTGTGTCCAGAGGCTTTCTATGTGGCGTTTGCTTGTTTCTCCTTGTGTCCGGGTAGTTTTACTCCAGGCACACCAGTTTCCCCGAGCCAGGCTGACATTAACCTGGCTCACACCAAATAGATTTGTGATGAACTCCTATCTGAGTTCTCACTATATCCATCTGGGACTTGACTCGCTGAAAGCGTTCGAGAAAAGGCGAGACGTTTAGTGAAATACTTCGAGCTGATTGGGTGAGCGGCCGACCTTATTTATGCTTAACCAATCACAGCAACAACTTGTAATGGTGTATCCAATGTCCGCGTAGATAGAACAAGTGTCACACATACTGCTCTTCTTTCAAAAAGAAATTACTCTGTATTTCTGCTGAAACCGCATCAAAAGCAACAGAAACACAAACATCCACAGGAGCAGCCATCTTTGTTTAGCTTGAATTTGACTCGGCGCTAACAGCCCGTCTTAGCCCGTACTGCTACAATGTGATTGGTCCTCAGAACCACGCTGCTGTGATGTGAGTGAGCTTAACACAGCTGTTTCGGACTCTCAAACCAATCGGGCGGCTGCAAGGTCAGATGGTTTATCTTGTGTTTGTGAATTCACAAATATCGCGAGATAAACCATCTGGATGGCCAGTTTAGTTTCACTCCAGCTTCTAGACCAGGTATCCCAGGACTGCAGACGGTTCCCAAAATCAGGAAGTACAGTCGTCCAATCAGCAAACAGGAGCAGAGTGATGTTTTGACCAGAACCAACTCGAGTTGAGATAACAGACTGTTTATATTCCCCTCTTTTGACCTTGTGTCCGATATTAACTTAGAATATGACATGTTACCTTTTAATTTGCAAGTTTCCCTTATAAAAACAGTAACAATCACTGACACACTGTGTGTCAGTGATTGTGTTTTATATTCTTTAGTATTAAAACTCAGTTTGAAATTTAGCATCTTAACAATAGGCTCAGGCAGATGAGTTTTTACATCAAAAACACTACATTTTTATGTAATTTCTGTTCAGTCTGAGGCTTTTCCACGGCTCATGGATGTTTGAAACTAGTAAAACATCAGTAAACGGATTATTTGATTACTAAAATAGTTGACAATCATTTCAATAATCGATCAGTTGTGATTAATCGACTAACTTGTTGCAGCTTGTTCAGATCTAAACTACATAATTAGCTTTTTTAAAATACATAATCACATATTTAGTTGTTTTTGAAGGACATGACGATACTTCATAAATTGTAGCTTTTTGCGGTTTGCTTCTACTGAAATCGTGTTTTCTATTCGATTTCGATTAATTGTGCAGCCTTAGTGGTCAGTGAAGTTTGAGCCCAGTTGTTGTTGAAGAGAAGCAGCTCCACGTCGAGTTTCTACCTTCAGCTTGTCTTAATATTCTGTTATGTTTTTGTCGCGTCACCAGCGTTTCAGCCTCCGGTCATAAAATCTCCACGGCCTTGATTCCTCGACACAATGATCTCTTGATGAAACTTAAAACTCTGCAGATTTGTGGTTGGTTCTGCGGTGGAAAGTGTGTCAGAGGTCAAAGTTCAGCCACGTTGTGTAAGATGTTTGTTATCAGTGTTTCTCAGACAAAGTCCAGGCCGGAGCTGTTATAAAACTGAGCCCAAATGCACTGGGTGTTCTAAACGACAAAGTGAATGTACAAGAGGAGGTTTAATATGTTAACAACAACAAGAACAATATGTGCTCATTATAGTATTACACAAATGTCACTTTTACTAGCTTTCAGTCATGTTATAATAGTTAATTCACCAAAAACATCTTCAAAATTGTGCTTTGTTTCATTCACAAATGTTTGAGTTATTCTCCATTCAGTATATGTCATGTAGTGTTCAAATTGTCAGCATTTATCCTATTTTAAACAGCATTGTGTTATTATTGACCATGATTTAACTAGGAAACTAGGACTGCATTAATCGCAACTAATCGATATTTGAAATTATTTTAGTAATCGAATAATCCGTTTACTGATGTTTATACAAGTTTCAAACATCCATGAGCTGTGGAAAAGCCTCAGACTGAACAGAAATTACATGAAAATTGTGTAAGCTTTGTGTTTTGGGTGTAAAAACTAGTTTACCTGAGCCTCTAAAACAGGGGTGTCCAAACTTTTTTCACCGTGGGCCGCATTTTGAAACATATGGAGCAGCGGGCCATAAATACACATGCCTATGAAGTGAATCATTCAAAATTTTCCATTTGACCTAATTTTAATGAACCACAACATTTTTAGTAAGGCGATAAACATTCATTTAGGCTTATATAACATCAAAAAGATTGTTATTTCAACTATGATAGAAGAATTGCTCAAGTCTGACAATAAAAAAAACACTTTTTGTAATTTGGGCCAATCAAGCAGGATGTTTTAGGGCCCAAAAAGTTTGATCCAAGGGCCGCATTTGGCCCCCGGGCAGGAGTTTGGACATGCCTGCTCTAGAGGGATTTTTTGTTTATCAACACGGGCGATGTTGCCGCTCATAGACACAAACAGTGGAAATAAGTCGAAAAAGCACTGTTGTACACTAATACAAGAGTTTATCTGTGATGTTGCTAAATCAACATTTGTGAATGAAATTTGATCCTACGACTCTTAAAAGTTACATTCAGGTGAAAAATACGAGGAGAAAAACACTGTCTCAAGCTTCAGGAGACAGACGTCTGTCAGACCGGTTCAGACCTGATTCAAACAGATGCACTCGTCCCATTGTGTTGTTTTATTCAAAGAAGTTTCCCCAGCCAACCAGAAAGAGAGCGGCTCTTTCTACATAAAGCATGTGCAGTAGAGCTGTTGTTGTTATGATGCAAAATTTCAATAAGAGTTTTTATAAAGAATATACGCAATTCTTGATCCTAATTATGATACCACAATGATAATTAAAAATGCTCTTTCCACGTCAAAATCTATACAATAGATACAAAATACCAAAACAAATTTTGGTTTTAAGTTAGTTTTGATACAGCGCAGTATCGTTCTAAAACTCCCAAGAAAATATAAAGTTTTGTTGTTTTTGTATTGACACTTGTGACACCAGTTTTAGTGTTGATTCGTGCCTGATTTAGATCATTTTGACAATCTAAAGATCTACACCTCCAAGATGTCCTCAAGCAATGTTTCCTCAACTCAAATATGACAAGAATCTTGAAAATGAAAGTCATTTTCATCCATCAAATTGAAAATGACTTTCAGATGAGAGTCGAAACATTTTGATCAGATGACAACTGTGAAGCCTTTCTACTATGTTACATTCAGGAAGTTCAAAATGCAGAGAAAAACAGCATAGCTTCAAAAGTCAGATCGTAAGTCGTTTTTCATACCTGATGGAAACAGCTGCTCTCGTCCAGTTTTGTTGTTTTTATCAAAGAGTTTCCTCAGCGACCTAAACAGAGAGACTATCTTTCTGCAGGTGACATGCGCAGTAGAGCGGAAAAGTGACATGGGCTGATTATCCCTCTATAGAAAAACACCTCTAGTTCTTCTCAAAAAATAACTGTAGAAGAAACTGTATGTAACCTAAATCAATAAAGACATGTGTACTAACCTTTCTGACGTGTGTGTCGTCCTCAGGTGGAGATGAACGTGGGGCGTGGCACACAGCGAGGTGAATCCAAACACTCGGGTCATGAACAGCCGGGGCATCTGGCTCACGTACGCTCTGGGAGTCTGTACCCTGCACGTGGTTCTCCTCAGCATTCCCTTCTTCAGCGTGCCTCTGGTGTGGACGCTCACCAACGTCATCCACAACCTCGTAAGGACAATCCTCACGTTTTACTGTTTTTAGTCCTGGTTTGGTCCTAGATTAGAGGCTTCTGCTGTACAACTGGTTTAAACTTATGGTAACTGGGTAATTTTACTAAAATCTTGAAATCTCTGGAAAAAAAACATACAATAAGACTATTCCAACTCACCCTGTTAGCCGAACAAAACTGCTTTTATTGTAAAACCCAACAAATGCCGAATGTAGTGTCATTCAGACTCATCATGCTTCTCCGACCACTGCGCCACATCCGTTGCTGCAAATGCACTGCCTTTGAAGTGAGGATGATGGATGGTTTTATATATTATATATTTAGCACATTTTTCACAGACAGATGTTTTCCAAGTGCTTCAAACAGTAACTCTCACTCCTCACAGACAGATAGAGTCCCTGGAGCAGATCGGCAGAAGTGAGTCGCTTAACGTGTGGCGTCTCAACCTCCGATCATCACCAAGTGTTCACTGACCTGCATGTTACTGATGAAGTGAATAAAGACAGTTCCACGTCTTACTCAAGCTCCACAGATCATAAAGCACTAACACAAAAAAGAATGTGAAAGTACATCCAGATTCACAAAGTACAAACACTCCAAAATGGACTTTATTTTGAAGACAGTGCTTGTATTTAATGTTTTATACGAATAGTTGCTTTGACAGTTGGACTTAGTCGCTGTTAACTTTTACTTTCTGTCTCTATAAATGTGAAATAGTTCGGACTATAGCAACTCGTAATGTAATAGTTTAATACCTGCAACTTTCACCCGTGGAGGAGGAAAAACACATATAAACTGATGTGATGTGAGCTAAAGAGTGATCCATCAAACACAGCAGTTATCTGCTCCTGCTTTTGAATAAGAAGCTATTTGGGCCTTAATTGAAAACTTTTATTTCATAAAATGTGGCCATACCAGCTTGTCAAAGCCTGGTTAGTGCCACAGCGGGATGACAAGAGTGGACTGTCATTGTGTCCTTAGGCAAGACACTTAAGCCACATAACCTCAGTGTCTGCGTACACTGGGTGAGTGGATTCTAGATTGTAAAGTGCTTTGAGTGCCTGGAAAGTAGAAACGCGCGCGCCATATAAATAGACAATTTTTACCATTTTAAACTTCTGTTCTCGGGGTATGCTCGCCTAAAGCTTCTTGGGGCTTCGCAGCCTGGTGGAGAGAAAATGCATCCAGTTTGCACCTGAAATGAGAAGCAGCGCAGTAGAGCAAATATGCGGGGGTGTTGAATCAGCCCTTCAGGCTACAAACATCAACTTTACTGCTTCTTATAGTTATCAGAGAAAATTTAGGCTGACTTAAAGCAGAACTAAGCAACTTCAGCGGTAGTACTCCCCCTACAGCTCTCTTGTGTAATTAAACTAGCCAACTAAAAACTTAACATTATTTATTTTCTTATCTTTGTGTAACTTTAAGATTGAAATGTGGCAGCAAAAACACATCTAAACACATTTTACACCGCTAAATTAAAAAAAAAAAAATCAAAGAGCCAGGGTTTCTCAGGACTGAAATTCAGGTCAAGAAGAGGTGAGGTGCAGTTGCCGTAGTTTCTGTTGGAGACAGCGTAGAGCTGGTTCAAACGCCCCAAAATACATATTTAACCATCATCACGGAAACCTTCAAAGACATTTAACAGGGGTAAAATGTTCCTTAGTTCTGCTCAGTTTAGTCCTACCCTGCATATTCTAAATATGATGGTCAAACAGGTGAGCTTAAGCTTCATATAGAACCACAAAAAAACAAAGTTACTCTGCAAATCCATCTTAATCACGCCCCAGGTTTAGAGCGGTCTGGTTCTATCTTTTACCCTGTCTTAAGTCTGTTCTAGTTCCTCTTCAGGATCTATTTTAAGGCAGCGTCTGAATCAGCCTCATGCGTCTCTTACGAGGAAGTTTTTGCATTTATTCGACACAGACTGACGTTTGTCCCTCAACTGCACAAAACACTTGGACCTTACATAGTTTTACCATGACACAACTGAACTATTATGTCACCGGGTTAAAAATAGAGCCTGTTCTTCTCACGATTTAAACCTGGTGTGTTTAACTCTGACATGAAGTTCACCTAAAAGTGGATTAGAATGACATTTAGCGAATTATTAAGATGTCTGTGTCTTTATTTTGGGTTGCCAGATCCTACTACAAGACCTAATTTGTAATAAACAAGTCAGATGTGATTGTAAAAACATCTACATTTTCTGTTTGCTCAGTGGAAAGCAAATATTGACTCTGACATTAAAATAATTGCTTGCACGCTCGGGAAATGACTTGTTTACAGAACTGTGATGGTTAACACTTAGAGCAAGTTAAGTTAGTTTAGAAAATATGCTAAATAACTCACAGGAATCAGCCTTTTGCATAGCGTGAGTCGTAAAGTCAAATGTTTATGTTAATATTTGATGGGTTTTGGGGTTAAAGATGGGTTAATAATTGACAATACTGATAATTAGACAATAAAAAAATTATTTGTGGCATGATTTAGTCAATGTAAAGCCGTAAAACTGTATATCTTATGCTCGTGATTCACTGCATTGTACCTGGTTATCCTCAATTTTCGTATCGACACTTTTCCCTGTTTGTTTGTCTGCAGAACTTGTACTGTATTAGGTTAAGTGATATTGTCACTTTTTTCTGTTTCTTGTAAAGGACTTGGGATAAAATGGGTTAATAATTGCCAATACTGATAATTAGGTTATAAAAACTATAGCAAACTTCGTTGTCTAAATTCATTTGTGGAGTGATAGCCATTTAAAATTGTAGATCTTACATAGTACCTCATTATCCTCAAGATTGTTTTCAAACTTTTAATGTACATTTTTCCAATATTCAATACTTCCGGGACCAACGAGTTTTGTTGAATCCAGGTTGACTCTTTTCCCAGTTATTTGTCTGCCACGTCTTAGTTAAATCCAGACTGACACTTTTCCCTATTTTTGTCTGCAGGACTTACATATTCAGTTGAATTCGTATTTGAGGTTTTTCCTTGTTTTTTGTCAGTAGAACGTCTATGTTTTAGTTGAATTCAAATAGACACTTTTCAGGGTTTTTTTTTCCAAGTTTTGCAGAACTTGCATGTTTTACGCCTCCCTTACACTGACTGCGAGGTGAGTTTGGTTCGGGACGTGTGCGAGTTTCTTGCAAAGTGCCTTGTACACCAGTTCCAGTTCACTGTGGTCCGTATTTGCCCAAAGCCAGGTGGATTCCGGCGAGAATGGTCGTATTATGACTTGAACGTTTGTCCCATCGGTCGATTTAAAAAAACAAAACAATATTTTTATCTACCCCAGTTTTTCTCCCAAACTGTGCTTGAAAAGACTGTAAACAACAATTTAGACAGGAAATGTATTGCAAACATTGTATGTGTATATAAGACATATTAGACAAAAGATTCACCTCTTTTATTGCTGTTTAATATAAATCCTTCCAATCTAATTGACTAAACAACTAAAGGATTACAACTCTACATATATTTTAGTTTAAACTATTTTTAGTACTTTTCCCTTTTTCTTGTCTGCTTTGTTGCATTCATATTGACACTAAACTGTTTTTTGCCTGCAGAACTTGTATGAACTGTATTGGATGAATTGATATTGACACCTTTCCCTGTTTTTCGTCTGCAGGGCTTGTATGTTTCAGCTGAACCCAGACTGATCACTTTCTCCCTGTTTCTCTGTCTGCAGGGCATGTACGTGTTCATGCACGCAGTCAAAGGCACTCCGTTTGAGACTCCGGACCAGGGCAAAGCCAGACTCCTGACGCACTGGGAGCAGCTCGACTACGGCATCCAGTTCACCTCCTCCAGGAAGTTCTTCACCATCTCCCCCATCGTCCTGTGAGTCTAAAACACACCAAGTATCCAATCAAAACATTATGCTAGAATATCCAGAGGCATGGTGATAAAGTTGGAAAAATGGTTAAGATAATAGGTAAGCTTTAGGTATAGAGCTTGGTTGTTGGTTAAATGAAAAATCTAACTGGTAAGTCCAGTTTAGGAACAGAAATAAACTCATTACCATGGCAACAAGCTCCTCATTCTGTTGGATCCACAGAGATGTTCTCATTCTTTATTCTTTTTTTTTTGTTCGCAGATATTTCTTGGCGAGTTTCTACACAAAATACGACTCGACACATTTCATCATAAACACGGCGTCTTTACTGAGCGTTCTCATCCCCAAACTGCCCCAGCTCCACGGAGTCCGCATCCTCGGGATTAACAAGTACTAGACCTGATCCAAGTCTGACTCAAGTCCTGAACCTTATCAAGACTAAGATCCAGCTCAACGGAGTCTGCAGCCTCGGAATTAACAAGTACTAGACCTGATCCAGACTAAGACCAAGACTAAGATCCAGGTCTACAAAGTCTGCAGCCTTGGGATTAATAAGTACTAGACCTGAACCAAGTCCTGATCAAGACCAAGACTAAAACCCAGCTCCATGGAGTCCAGATCCCCGAGATTAACCAATCCTGGACCCGAATCAAGTGCTGACTCAAGTCCTGATCAAGACCAAGATTAAGACCCAGCTCCATGGAGTCTGGATCCTCGGGAGTAACAAGTACTAGACCTGATCTAAGTCCTGACCCTAGTTCTAAACAAGACCAAGACTTAGATCCAGCTCCACGGAGTCCGGATCCTTGCGACTAACAAGTGCTAGACCAAAACTAAGACCAAGATCAAGACCCAGCTGGATGAATCCTGGGCATCAACAAGTACAAGACCTGAACTAAGTCCTTATCCAGACCAAGCTCCAGCTCCATGGAGTCCGAATTCTTGGGATTAATAAGTAATAAACTGAAACCAGACTAAGACCAAGACCCAGTTCTACCGAGTACGCGTCCTGGGCATCATGAGTACTAGACCTGAGTCCAGTCTGAAGCCGAATCCTGACCAACACCCAGCTTCATGGCACAAGTACTAGACCTGGTCTAAGTCCTTAACGAACTCCTGATCCAGACCAAGAATAAGAGCCAGCTCCACTTAGTCCGCATCTTCAAACATCAAGAATAACTAGACCTGAACTGAGTCCTGATCTAGACCAGGACTAACTCCACAGTGTCCACATCTTCAGCATTAACAAGTAACTCAAGTCGTGGCCCAAGCCCTGAACGAGATTAAGACTTAGATCTAGTTCCACAGAGTCCGGATCCTTGCGATTAATAAGTACTAAATCAAGACCCAGCTGGACGGAGTCTGCGTCCTGGGCATCAGCACGTACTAGACCTGAACTAAGTCCTAATCCGAGTCCAGATCCAGACCAAGACTAAGACCCAGCTGCACTTTGTCTGCATCTTTAAAGATCAAGAATTACTAGACCTGAACCGAGTCTTGAATGATCCAGACCAGGACTAACTCAACAGTGTCCACATCTTCAGCATTAACAAGTAACTCAAGTCCTCCTGACCTGAGTTCAGACCTGAGTTCTTGAACGATGTCATTACCCGATTGGAACATTTTTTCAAACAGCTCAGCCCCAGATACTTGGCCTAAAAATTGAAGTTGCTATAGTAACCGTACCAGCACATGTATTATTTCACACAGAGCTGCCGATCTTCACAGGTTTCATATCTTACCTGTAGCATCTCGCCTTAAAATAATTAACAGTATTTAAACCGTTGATAATAGAATCACGGCCACAGAATAAACACTTTTTATTAAGTTAAAACAGTTTAACAGAAGAACAAATCCACATCGGGTAATGACAAGACTCTCTCCAAGTTCCACGCAAACATTTTAGCTTGCTGGGTTTCAGATGATGTCACGGATACTGCGCATGGAGCCGACTGGGGGCAGGAAGTAAACTCAGTCACAGCATCCCATGTATTTTTCTTATAGACATTAGCATTAGCCTGAAATAAATAAGAGTTAAGAGTAATTCAGAGAGTGTAAGCTGGTACAAACCCAATAGATAAATTAGGTTAGCCGCGTTTAGAACTGTCTCTCACTATAGAGCTTGTAATATCATGTATGTACTATCACTTTTACTCCTTCAACATGTCCAAATTCTGTGCGCTCAAACCTTTAAAGCTCCTTGAATCCCAAGTGTTTGACCAGAAACCAAATAGTTGTAAGCTTCAAGGCTTTCATTTCGCTCAGTGCAGTTGGATGTTTGCAGCACAAGATCATTTAGTGCAGTGTTTCCCAACCTTTTATAAGTCATGGCACACTTTTTTGGTTGAAGTTTTTTGGTGGCACACCTACTCACATAGGGTTAAATCAAACTACTTTGTAAACAATTATTTATTTAATGTTGTCTATTCAAACAGAGCGGAACTGAAAGATTTATTGTCTTTGTCACAAAATACAACGAAATTACGTTTGGAGTGAGCCCCTAGGCCGCTGCACCTTTTGTGCGCCGCCACTCGCTCTTCTAAACATGAAATGCAAAGCAAACATACAAAAAAAAATTAGCACTATCAAACTTTTCTGATAGCTTGGAATGACCCTCTTATTAGCGCTCTGGCCTCATAGCAAGAAGGTCCTGGGTTCGACTCCCGGGCCGCCCGGGGCCTTTCTATGTGGAGTTTGCATGTTCTCCCCGTGTCTGCGTAGGTTTCCTCCGGGTACTCCGGTTTCCTCCTACAACTAAAAACATGTCCATTAATGCCTCCCCTGACCCTTCCCCCAGGGCTCCCCTGCAAAAGAGATTCTGAATCTCAGTGGGACTTCCTGGTTAAATAAAGGTCAATAAAAAAAAATAAAATATTATTACCAATTCATGTATTGAGAAGGTGTGGTACAGGTCTAAGGAGCTTTTTTTAAGTTAAATTTGTTTATTATTTTACTTTGGAACATTGTCAAAGTAGTGACAGAACCTTTTGTTGGAAAAGTTACCTAGTGCACCTTTAAAATATTAATTAATTTAGTAAATGGTGATTGTTTCATTCTGGCTTGAAAATGCTGTTCAAACACTCCAAAATGGCAAACAATATATTTTAATTGGCTTAATCTTATTTTCTAGTTTGAATTTTGGAAATTTTGGTAATTTTTTAAGGCACACTCGGCAGTATCTTAAAGCACACTGGTGTTCCCCAGCACACTGGTTGAAAATCACTGATTTAGTGTATTCATGGCATCACCGCGGGTAAATCCTCTAAATTACATGAAAACAAAACAGAAAGATTTATTGTCACAGAGTACAACGAAATTACATTTGGAGTGAGCCCCCGGGGCGCTGCACCTTTTGCGCGCCGCCACTCGCTCTTGCAAACATGAAATGCAGAGCAAACATACAAAAAAATGTCTTTTTTAAACTATATGGGTCAGATCGTTTTGTCCTGATAACGTGTTTGTTCAGGTTCATTTAAAGCGTTGAAGAACTCGCTGTTATGAACAAGAACAAATCACTTCCTGCTCCCAGTTTGCATTTTCGTCCAGGTCACGTGACTGAAACCCAGCAATACGTCAATAATCTAATAATACGACCATCAGCTTAAACCTAAACTTGTGTCTTCGCTACAGCTGGCTCTGTAATGTGGATCAACATGTATTTCTCTTATTAAGTTTACGAGTCGTTAATGATTTTTTTGCTTTAGTACTTAATTCACTTTCCAGATCCTACTTTCTGTCTGAAATGTGCTAAAACGTGCCTGTAAATAGAGAAGTATCGCACAAACACTGATAATCGGGTTGTAATTGTACACGAAACCTTCAAAATATTTCACTTTTGCACCTTTGTTTTGAAGTTTTTTGCCTGTTTCTGTTCTTTGTTTTAACTGTTATTATTAATACACTCTTCATCCATTTGCATTTCCTCAAAACGATTTCAAACAGATCTGGCAGAACAGTGATTCCCAACTAGTATTTTTGCTTATGAATGTTTTTGTTGGAAGAGTTTGGTGTCAGCGTCGAGAAAATATAATAGAGCAGGAAGGAAAAGTATTGGCACCTCATGGAAATACTGGAATATTTGTCATAAACTGTGACACGATCATCTTAAGTCACAATAATAGACAAACAGACTCTGCTTAAAGCTCATATATCACATTTTTCAATTTGATAGTGCTTGTGGTAAATGTATATCAAAGTTTTACAGCAGTTAAGCTGCAAATTATAAAGAAATGGAATAATAAAACTACAGGAAGTAATTTGAGTTGTAAATCAGAATTCCTCCACGTGTCAAACAAAAAGCATCAAAATGTAAAGACTTATTAAGGACAAGATAATTATGTCGGTAATGTTTCATATTTATGGAGTTTGCATGTTCTCCCCGTGTCACCGTGGGTTTTCTCCGGTTTCCTCCCACCTCCAAAAAGATGCATGTTTAGGTCATTTGGGCATCACTGTA
This sequence comes from Mugilogobius chulae, assembly GCA_038363315.1. NCBI lineage: Eukaryota > Metazoa > Chordata > Actinopteri > Gobiiformes > Gobiidae > Mugilogobius > Mugilogobius chulae. Next base: position 2,263,977 of record CM076396.1, read on the forward strand.
AATTTCCCTTAGTGAGTGAGTGAATGAGAGAGTGAGAGAGTGAATGTTTGTCTGTCTGACCCTGCGACAAGTTGGCCACTGTCCAGGGTGTTCCCCGCCTAAGGCCCAAAGTCACTGGGATAGGCTCCAGTCACCGCGACCCCTAACGGGATTAAGCGGTAGAAAATGAATGAATGTTTCATATTTGGGGGCGTTGCCTGCTGTGGGGGAATCCTTGTGTTAAGTTCTATGGGAAGTTAAACTTTTAATCTCTTTTAAAGGAGACCTATTGTGTTTTTTCCGCGTATTTAGTAATTTTTTGTTTATCAACACGGGCGAGGCGCACACAACCGACCTGCAGAAAGAGCTGCCACTCATAAACACAATAAGTGGAAACAAGTCGAAAAAGCTCCGTTGTCAGCTAACTACAAAAGTTCAAAATTCGACCCTACGACTCTTAAAAGTTACATTCAAGTGAAAAAACGGCAAGAAAAACACTGTCTCAAGCTTCAGGAACAGACGAACAAATATCTGGTTATTTTTTCGGCATAACTCCATAACGATATTCAGATGATATTTTGTCAACAGAAATGTGTGAAAACATTTCGCTTGCATCAATAAGTTGCATTGAGTTCGCAGAACTGGATGATATTGCAATTTTTTAAAATGTATATCATTGTAATTTCACACATTTTCAACTGAGTGATATTTATTAATGACTAAACCCATTTACATTTTGCATTACAACACATTTTACCGCTAAGTCCTCATCTGTGTTGAATATTATAGGCCTATATAATGCTGTGATGTCACGTGAAGCAGCCTATTGTCAGACAATGTGAAATGTTTGCAAAATTAATCACAAAAGTGCCAAAACATTACATAACAGTATTTTAGTTTCGATTGGCTCTTTTTGTGGCATTTTTTCTATAAACAATATACTCGATATAAAATATTTGTATATCTCAAAAACAACATTCACGATATTATCTAAAATTCAATATGTTGCCCAGCTCTAGTTTAGAACTGATCCAAACAGCTGCTATTGTCCTGTTTCGTTGTTTTATTCAAAAGAGTTTCCCCAGCTAATCAGACGGAGAGCGGGTCTTTCAGTATAACGCTTGCACAGTCGGGTGGAAAGTGACGTCGACCGAAAATCCCTCTACATAACATCAAAGATTTTGGTTATTTTGACTATGATAGAAGAATTGCTCAAATTTTGTAATTTGGGCCAATCTAGCAGGAAGTCTGTGGGCCAAAAAAATTGGTACAAGGGCTGCATTTGGCCCCCAGGCCGCAGGTTGGACATGCCTAACCTAGATGCTCCATAAAAGCATGAAAAGTCCTTTTACTTAGATGAAGATCAGATCATATTTTAGGACCATAGCAGGCAGAAATATTAATGCCAATATTTTATCTTCCTACTTGCTGATATTTGACTATAACAACTAAAGAATAGACTTGATAAGAGTTTGAGAGAAACACAAGTGACAAAAACTAAATGTTGAGAATCATTGTTTTGTACAAGTTCATCTTCTTCTGACCTTTTAAAGTGCATATGACAGACAATTAATTCTGTAAAATATAACATGGTTATGATTTACTAAATATTGGCATTACAGTATTGATGGTGATGAGGCTATAATTATACTTCCTGTTTGAACGTGAGCAGCAGATGTGATGCACTATTACCTAGCAACCACTGTTTACCTCAGTAAACAAGGCCCAAAATGTATTTATTGTGATACGTTACAGTCCAAACAAGAATTGCAAGCTGTTCTGTACTTCCTGTCATTTTCAACTTATATTTGTCACTTTTTATTCACAAACTCCAACTTAACTGATGCAAAACTATTATAAATATTAAATACAGAGAAACAGCAAACATCATAATTATCAGAAAAGTCTAAAAACCTGTCGTATGCGCTATAAGTCAGAAGTAAAATCTGTTCTCAAACGACTGTATTGCCACATTAGCATTATAAACGTATGTGAATGTAACGATGTACTTTAGCCTGGACTGACCCGGGCTGGCCTGGTGCAGTTCCAGAGGCGTTTGTGTGTTATGTTTGTCCTCACATTTTTATTAAGTTGTCCCGCTTTCAAAATGTTTACTTTCCTAAAAGCTCAGTGCCAGCGGCGTCGAGTTAAAGGTACTTCTGCTTTTGTAAACGGATAACAAACTGATTCATATCAAAGTGATGAATAAAATCGTCTTATGTAAAAGTCGTGTTTCGTGATGTTTTTGTGCTACATGTTTTTATTTACAGACAATTTATTAGGCTAAACTTAAGGATAAATGCTTTACTATATTTGCTTTGTTCTTGTCTTTTAAACATGTTATTGAAATTTTTACACAAAAAGTGTAGTAAAGCAGATATGGCAGTCAAGTCATATTTGCTTACTGACGGCAAACAGAGGAAATAGTCTGATCTTGTGGCTGATAAGCTGCAGCGATGCTCAAAACAAGTCAGGATGATTCATGGATTTACAAACAGTGCAGAAGATCTCAGAGATCTAACTATGACATCACAAGAGCAAAAGTTTTGAATAACTGGGTGTTTCTGCCTCTGTCGTTCTCTCTCTCTCTCTCTCTGGTGTCAGGTCTTACTTTACTTGAAGTGATGTGTGGCAGTGATAAGGATCTGTGAGTCGAACTAACCCACATGAGTCTGGAGACACAGAACAGACAATACAATGTCAGAATGAAGAAAAGGCTAAATACTTGTCCTGCATGACTGAGCTGTTCCAGCATGACAATGTACAGACACAGATCATCTCATGTGATCACTCTTTGTGGTCATGCAGGGTTAAAGTCCCCTACAGCAGTGATTCTTAACCTATGGGCCGCGAGCCCCTTCTTAAGGGCCACACAATCAGTAAAATACATTTAATATGAGATTGGGTCCCAGGTTACTTTGCACATGAATGTTCAGGCCTCGAGATCAGAAAGGTTAAGAACCCCTGTCCTAAAGCAGACATGTTCAAACTCTGGCCCGATGCGGCCTTCTGTCCAATTTTTGTGGCCCTCAGATTCCCTGAAAAATTGGTTCTAAATGGAAAAATTGGGCGTTTTATTTTACTACTTTTAAAATCAGATAATTACGAAACCAAAATTATAATTTTTTATTTCATTTGGAGGTTTTAAGCCAGAATAAGGGGGTTTGTGGCTTGATTTAACCAGAAATAAATAGAATTTTTCACTGTATGACCACTTTTCTATGGCCCTGATTGGCCCCCACCTCGCCTGTGTGGCCCTTCATGAGAAAAGTTTGGTGCTTTTGACCCGTCATTCAATTCTTCTGGAGCATTCACAGTGCAGCGCTCGGGGAAACATCTCCAGATGTTTCTGTCAGGCTTAGACAAGACTCCTGCAACTCTACGTGCATGTTATAAATGGTCTATTTATATAGCGCTTTTCTACCTTTCCAGGCACTCATAGCGCTTTACAAAAAACAGAAGCACATGGAGGAAACATGCAAACTCCACACAGAAAGGCCCAAGTGCTAACCACTCTGCCACTGCTCAAAGTAAAAACATAGAATTTATCATTTATTTAGTTCAGAGGTGTTGAACTCATTTTGACCTCGGACCATATTGGCATCAAGGCTGAGACTGTAAAGAGACGGTAAAAAAACATACAACTCATTGACGTAGTACAAGTTTTTGTGTGTCTGAATTACTTTTTAACTTTCAGACAAATAGTTTCATCAGGTTAAACACCCACATAGGGTTAGGGTGCTAGAATAAGATAAAAAAAAAAAACATATAAGACCTTGAGGCGCAAATAAAATGATGTGGAGGACCACACCTGGCCCATGGGCCTTGTGTTTGACAAGTAATTTACTGCATCAAAAACATCTGACAAAATTACTTTTTTTCAAAGTTATTTCTGATAAAAAAAACTTTCAAAGTGATTGCACCATCATATTGTTTAATACAAATGAAAAGCAACTAAAACCAATAATGTCCAGGCATAGCAAAGTCAATGGGTCCAGTCAGTCACAAACAGAAATCACCAAATAAAAATACGTAAAACTAATGTACTGTGTGTTCTTGTCGTTACAATGTGAAGACAATAAAAAGTCACCGTTCATAACCACTAACAGCTCGTCTCTTCATTCTTCTTCTTAATCTGATTAAAATACTTCAGCCCAGTTTGTGTCCGAGTCACGCGTTTAATAATGACACTATTTCAAGAATGTGAAGGTCGTGTGGGCAGATGGGTAGAAAAAAGAAATGTCTCTTTATATAAAAGAAGTAATGTATATGGAACCATTACCAATATTACAATCAAGTTCTCCATTATTAGATATTTTGTTGGTCTTAAATTAGAGAGTGGAACAACACAGTAGCCTTCATTAATTAGGCCTACACCATAAATTTTAATCTTAAATAAGTCAAAATATGTCAGTTTTGGATATTAAATGTGCACTGTGTAACTTGTAGATGATAATTATTGCAAAGAATGCCATAAAAATTATAAACAAAAACAGTTCATAAAACACGTTTATTTGATTTAAGAAAAACACACACATTGTTATTTTAAAAAATCAATACTTTTTTGCTAAAATTGTAAATTAAAACTGTAAAAGCACAATTTAGATGTGCACTGAAGTAAAATGATTATAAACAAGGCATTTCTCCATCACCACAAGGAGCCGCTGTTGTTCTTACATTTAATTAACTTTTATTTGACTGGAAAGTTTTTCAGGAGGGGAGAAAATAGGTTGCGTTCACGTTACTACACAAGGACATTTTATACAGATGAAGGGAAGCTAAAATGAATGTTGTTTTTCTAATAATTCAAAACGGAATGGGTCTAGTCACTAAAAATCATCAAAATAAAAATGGTTCGTTTTTTAAGAACCTTTAGGACCACGAAACAAACAAATTAAGACCTCTTTGTGAGGCATGGTCCATTGTATTTATTTATATTTTGCTACAAATATGAAGGAAATTATCATAAAATAATGCAACTCATGCAGCAACCGAGCATTTCATCTGTTTCCCTCAACAAAATATAATTAGAAGAAACAAACAAACCAATTCTGTTATGTTATTGCAAATATTATTGAGAATATTACTAAGAATTTTCCAAAGCTGCAGCAGTGTGAAATAGATTGGGAAATCTGATAAAAATGGCTTCATTAAAAAAAAGGCCTATTCAAACACTTTTATAACCTACAACAAGGACTTAAATTCAGACTTTCCTATTTAAGACTTTTTAAGATCCCTGCAGAAACCCTGAGTATTTCCAATATTTTAAATCTGTAACTTTCTATAAAGTGGTTCCACAAGTTTACTACAGACAAATGAGACTCAGACAGTAATTTTTAAGCTATTATCATGAGGAAGTGTTCTGTTTATATATGGTTCAAAATGTACAATTTGCTATGAACTGACACCAGTGCAATGACTTGAGTTACTTGAAAATTACTTGTGACTTGCACAAACGTGACTTACTTGACAAGAATATGGGAATCAGACAAACCTCAGCACTGGCCATGCAAGAGGAAGGAAAAGGTAGGCCAACACTTAATTTGCCTGACGATGCCATCCTTCCAATTCCTTGCATATTACATTTATAATAAGTAATTAGGATGGTCACAAAACTGTAATAGACTGTAGAGCAGTGGTTCTGAACCTAGGGGTTGGGACCCCCATGGGGGTCACGGATTGATTTCTGGGGGTCCCCTGATGATGTGTGAAGTTTAACATTGATATCAGATAAGCGTGTCAATACCACACAATTTGAAACAGTGTGTCATATGAACGCAATATCTATTTTTTCATGCGTTTCTGTCCCAGTTCATTTCTATAGTGAATGTAAAGACTTATTCATGAAGACTGAACACAATCCTAATTCTAAACTTAACCAACTCCAAGCCTCAAACCTAAACTTACCCATTTTTGTAACTTTAAACCCAAACTTAGTCGACCGTTTGTTGGCTCTACCTTATAACAGAAAAATAATTATACTCCGCAAAAGCCTGGATTTTAAATAAAAATGGCCAAACTCAATTCCACAGCCACAGTTTAAAACACTGAAACAGAACTTTTACAAAACACAGATTGCAGAGTCTTTGGTATCGACTCCATCTCGCTCTTCTTTGTCCAGCTCTTTACAAAGTCCCACCAGAACTCCTTTGAAAACCTCAAACCTGTGATTTAAATCCTTTTGAGCGTGTATTTTAAACTTCGTCCCCATCGCTCCGTCTTCCGAATCCGTACCGTAGAAAACTCTTCCGATCCTGGAGTGAACCAAAGCCATGGCGCACAAAACGCAAGGTTCTTTCGTCACGTACAAGTCGTATCCAGTGCAAATGTACGGCTGTGACGCTCCGTTGTTTAAATCAACGAAATTGAACTGACAACTTGTGTATTTTTCGTAAGAATAGCAACCTCCGCCTTGACTTTGCGCAACCAAGTCTATACAAACCATCACAGCGTGTTGTAGAGGATGATTTTGACTACAATCGTGACTTTTCGCGATGATTTTATCCGAATTCGGGTCGACGATAACCGCTCCGATAGCTTTCAACCCAAGCTTTTTCCCTTCCTTTGCGGCATCGACTGCTAGCATCATGTATTCTTGCATCTTCGCTTTTTGTTTAGCGTTGAAAAGCTCTCCTCTCAAAGCCGTAGACACTAGTTTGTCCTCGTGGAAAGATGTGGGCCAGTGCTTGCTTGCCAGTTCAAACTGCGGGCGAGTTAACGGAGGTCTGGAGGGGATTTTGACGACAAACGGTTCGCCGAGAGCTGCATTAGAAAAGTCATTATTGAGCGGTGAAGTTGCGTCTTTAACCAAGCAAATTAAAATCTCTAAAGCGTGCGGGGAGTCTTTGCTTCTGCAGGCACGGACGCGCTTCAGATGAGTGAGGTTTGTGAAAGGGTGCATGGCGTTCAGCTCCAGGACAAGTTTGAAGTCTGTTTTTTGTCCAGGATCGGAGCGGCGAAGGCGTCGACGAGTTCGATGTCTTGGGAAAGTTCGTCAGAAAGAACCGGAACGGCCTCCCACGAGTTTACGTCACAATCTGAGCTCTTAAACCGCTTCCTCTCAGGCTCCATGGTCCCGAAGACGCCTGCAAGAAGAGTTTTGAATAGGAAGTTAGCTAAACGACAGACAATAGGCATTTTTGTATTGTTCTCGTCATTCAAACATGGTCCTAAGCCAGTGGTTCTAGTACCACCGAAGAAAAGTTGTGGCTCTCTGTCACCTAAATCTAAATAGGAATTTTAACCGGCCTTTTTCAGATCAAAAACATGTATAGAATGTACACTAAATGAAGTAAATATAAGACATAAAAGTGTCCAAGTACCACCAGAAAACGCTCAAATACCACCATTGGTCTTCACTTTTTAATGGCAGCAAACTTCCTGTTTAGCGGCGGTTTATGTCCTGCAGAAAAGGCTCTGTGCACGGAACTTCAGTTGGCTTGTTTTTGTTCAAAATAGCAAATTCTGTACATACAAGTATTTCCTGTTAGCGTAAGCATTTAGAAACAAACACGCCTCTTTTTAAACACACAAGTGTCCTTTGGTTAACTATTCTTCTGATTTGTGAAGTCTTTGATGTGTTTTCTGTAACATTTACCACAAACTCACTGTCACTGTCTGATTTTCTGAGTATTTATCGTTTTAAGCTGGTGTAGTGAAAACCTCATAGAAATGAACTGAACAGGAAATGCTTGTATGTACAGAACCAACTATTTTGAACAAAAAACAAGTTCCGTGCACAGAGCCAATTCAGTCGCTGGGTTTATTTTAAATGTCATATTTATTTGAGAACACCCCGCAGGACAGACAAGCTAACATGTTAGCTACATTAACACAGCTAAACTGGAAGTGTGCGTCCAAAGTTGACAGAGCGGAATAAGGTGAATGGGTACATCTGTATTAAATATTATTGGTTTGTTGAATGTTGTGGTGTCAAGTACTGTAAATCAGCAGCAAATGTATTAATCTCAACTAATAAATCATTGAAATAATTGTCAACTAATACAGCAATTGAAAATTATTCTCAAGCAGCGTCTCTAGAGCTTAGTCTTGGTCAAGTTTTGTAAAAATCTCACTCAAGGGCCTTTGGCAATCAACACATAATTCATTAATCTAATGAAATTATTGTCAAGCTTCATCAATTATCAAAATAAGTAACTTAAACTTTTAGTTTCAAACAAACTGTTTTAGAAAGTGATGTGTTGAAAAACACTGCACAAGTAAACATTCATAGTTGGGGGTTAAAAAAGACAAGAAAAACTGACATTTCGTAAACTTTTTTAATGTGATATGAGTTATTTCACCAAACAAGCTGAATCAATGTGTCACCAGTAATATCAAAATGATCTGCTTTAATCAGAAAAAAGGCCGCAGTTACATGTGCATCGATTATTATCAAAATAAGGAACGCATCAGTAATATCAATGCAGACATTCAAACACTTCAGCTGGATCAGGAATCGGTTCTGATATCGGTTAAGACGATATCCTGGTTAGACCTTTTATTAGATACTATTTACTTCCTTCTGATGCTGATCCATAATATCTGAAATTTCATTTACATTTTATTCACATTTATTGATCAACTGATACTTGCAGGATACATATCACTTTCACTGCAATATTTCATTCATTTTCTGATAAACTAAATATGTTTTAAAGAAGGAGAAAGTTAAGTTTCAGTTCCTACATCACTGATATTGGGTGATATTAGTTGGCAGCTGATACTTGAAGCCATATTATGAATATTGCAGGGTTCGCACAAATTGTGTTTATCTCAAATCAAATGAATATTATATGATTCAAATATGTTTGACAGTCAAATCTGCTTTCTTTATGATTATAAACACTTTTTTTATTATCAGATTTTGTGCTTTGCATATTTTATATAGATTTTAAATTCAAATAATCTTAAAATGTGCAGAAATTAGATAATTTGGGGTTTAGGTATGCTTGTTCATAGCCAAACACAGTAATAGTGCAAATGTTCTATACATTTCTAATTAAATTATTAATGTCTGACTATTTACAGTAAAGTGTCATTCTCTAATAAAAAAAACTAAGGAATGCAAAAATGTATCTAAGTAGCAGTCATCAAAAACTCTGCTTTGGTTTGCTGTGTTTGCAATAACTAAAAGTGCAAATGGTCAAGTCTTGTAGAGGAATAATGTTAAATGTCTCATAAAGAGTTGGAAGCTTTTAGGCAAAATTTATAACTTCTTTAGCTTTTGAGATTTGCCGATCTTAAATACAAGAAATCTAGCCAAATTCTAACAAATGTATTTACCAATTTCAATCAAAAATACAAATCAAATCCATCACATAAAAGTACTTTACATTTCAAGACTTTTAAGATCATGTCATAGATAAGACTTTCATTTTCGTCCCAGAATGAGCTTGTTCTTGACCACTTTTGGCACGTGTCTGATCGTGAGCGACACTCTGGTTCCTCTGCTCAAAGTCTCTCCGGCTTTTCCACCCGATTCCGCAAATTCACCACTTTCTCTGTCAGCAAATCCTCCTCACGTCCCTGTATCCCGTGCAGCAGCGTTTTGTACATCTCCTCCTGCAGAACCAACAAACTCCTCGGCTTCACCAGCAGTGAAAACACAAAGCGGTTTTCCTCTGTCTGCGGCGACTCAGCTTCTTGCAAATTGCCGCTTATCGGTTTGTAAAAGTCGAGTAAAGTGTGCGATCCCAAGCTTATCGTAGTCACAGTTGGATGGTAAAGCGGTCCGTCTTCATGTGGCATTATCCCTTCTCCCGATTTATATTCGTTCACTAAAATATGATTAGCAGTTTTGCCGCTAAACGCACCGAGAGATGATATTTTGTCGCAGTAAGTTTGAAGCCATTCAGGTATTTTCTCTGCAATCATTCCCTTCGGATGCGGAAGTCCTCCCCAGTTTTGCAGACGCCGGCCCGAAAGCTGAGTCCACTTTGTTTTGGGGGATTTGTAAACTTGCTGGAGCAGGTAAGATTCTTCCTCCTCGGTTATGAAATCAGGGATGTAATAGACAACCGGAGGAGCAGAGGTTACGATAAACTTCTTCAGATCTTCGGAGATATAAGGTGGCGTCTCCTCCATGGCTCCACTGAGAAGATAAAAGGCTAAATGAGTTTCCTTGTCGTCACTGCCAGCTGAAAAATGAATTGAGATAAGATCCTCCTAGCACAGTGGCTCTCAAACTCAAAGTACTAGGGCTGCAAGATTTTGGGGAAATATATATAGAGTACACATTTCATTTGTGTTCTGGAGAATTGACAAAACGATGACAAACTAAGAAAATACTCACATGATGAGACCTTTAAACCTGTAGTGTTTGCACAAACTACTTTAAATACTTGTGCATGGACTTTTTGGAGGCACACGTTAGGCATTTTCCCACATGAAAGCACCAAGAACTTCCCACTTCCCTTTAACCCCTATTTATTCAGAAGAACTACACTGGCCCCTTGTTAGTGTTCACACAGCAACAGTTCCTGAAAGTGGGTCTAACTAGCTTTTTAGTCTGGAACATTTAAATAATCATTAAGTGGTGCTAGTAAAACAAAAGTTGTCTTTTTTGGTTCTACATAAAACTGTGATTTACAAAACCTAAAAACTTAAAAATTAACAATAAATCATAATTGTCGTTATTGACTATAATTCATAGTAATAGTTAGTTATTTACAAATTAAATACCTTTATTTGGGTAGTTACAACTTTTAAAACATTTTTCTTAAGGATCAGGAAAGTGTCTTAAATGTAGATTTTATAAACGTTTCCAAACAAGTTAGTGTTGTAAATGTGTTTGTGTCACCAAAAGTTCCTGGTCTGACTGGAAAGTACCTGCCCCAGAGCAGGAGCTAAAAAAGTCTCTAAAGTGTGGCCTCAGTCCAAAGTTCCTGCTCTGTGGAACACGCTCATAATGGGGACTGGAACTAAAAAATACTGGGAACTGAAAAAAGTTCCTACAGTGGGAAAAGGTATAACTTGCACCATAAACCTACAGTTGAACTTTCTCCAGCGAAGTTCTTCTAAATAATTTATGTTTTACCATATGTTACCAGTTAATTTGTCATTTCAGATCAGCTTTAAAATGTTTTCTCTTCAAGCTTTTGTTTAACACTGACTCGTGAAAAGCTGGTTTGTTTGACTGCAACACGCCATCCGAGTGTAAAAGAGATACTTCGGTTACGTTTTAACAGAATGAAACATACAATTTTTTTTAAAACGTACACAGAATAATTAATGTTTAACGTGTGAGTGTTCGTTTACCTGTAGGTTTTTCGCCGTTGATTTAGCTTTAAAACCAAAACAGAGCAAATCTTCTCGAAGTCCACGCCATGAGCTTGTTCAACTTCCGCATTGGTGCAACGCCCTAAACTGTCCGTGTAAAAAAAAGTTTAGCTATTTTAAAATACACTGATCCAAAATATTAATTATTTCTTTTTCTTTCAATACTTACATTTAGATTAAATACAGAATATATAAATTTTCTGGAAGCATAATATATTGTGAACAAGCGCTTGCGGGACTAATGTCATTATTTGTTTCTATTCGGATGTATTTTGATGTGAAACCAAGAGACAGAAAGCGCATGGATCGATTTCAGCAACTTTTGACCATTTACTTTAGAAAACGTTAAATTAAACCTTTATATGTAATATTTTCGGCTTCGTGTATATAATAGCACAGATAGCATTTTGTTTGCTGTTATGAAGTAAATGTTTGTTTAAAGCATGGATTAACCTTGAGGAGCTGAGCAGAAGTTCAGGGGATGTTTCGCTCTGTGTTCCGCCGGGTCGGAGTGTTCGGACGCGGCTGTGTGTGCAGACAGAGCCGCGCTGAAGCCTCGTCTCTGGTGCTCGGGATCGAGACGAGCTGCGATGACACCGGAGCCGCGGTGCTGGACCTGAACGGGACCGTCCTGGGAGAGTCTCTGCACTCACAGAAAGAGGTGCATCTCAGGTAAGGTTCATGTAGAAATTAATGTTATGTTTTTTGGGAATTAATAGGGATTATAAAAATGTTATATAAAGAGTTATATTTCAGTCATCCTGGTCAACTTTGTGAAACAAAATGACAATCATTTAAAAGCTGCTTTATTCCTCTGACTGAGAAATGACAGTGGAATCAACCCTTTTCTTATAAAGTAACAGTCATCCTATTTCAAAGCATACTAAATAGTTTGTCTATTTGTCTCAGTTAGGCAATTTTGATTATGTTTATAGTTGCCTTCCTAGTTGAACATGGCCAGCAAAGGTAGAGGTAAAAACTGCACAAAATTACAAATAGAGTCATGTGAAGTGAAGAGAAACACACAATGTTTTTTGGAGCTAGATCACTGTTTCAATTTCTCTCACTCCTTTGAGGTAAATTCAATCATCTGCTTTTCCAGAAAGTTTCTACTTCACTGTCAATGGCTGAAAGTCTGACCAGTGTTGTTAGACTATCGAGAGAAACAAGTGAGCAAGCCTTTGAAAAAATTAAACAAGCAATTAAGCTTAGCTCTTCAAAAGTTATTGTGTAACTAACATTGTGTGTCTTTCTATGTTCTAACATATGTTAATACACATTTTTGGCATGAAAAATTTGCTAAAAAATCTAATATATTTTCCTAAAAAAACTTTTATGACTTGAAAGTGCAGCTCTAAAATCATAGAGAATTAAAAAAATAAAAGCCAAAGTCACTATAAGAAGTAGACTTGGCACTCTGAGACTGACCAATAAGAGTAATAGGTTGGAAAAAATAGTCTGCGTTTGAACAGACAGATGCATTAAATAGAGAAATACAATATGGCGATTTCATCAAAAGTAATTGTCACAGAGATGAGCTCACGATTGATTTTCATGACAATTTTGCCCAACCTCTCTTGATACCATAATGATATTGCTATGAATGTTCTCTTTAGATAGGTTTTAGACTATAGACTACAAGAATCTTCTTTAAGCTAGTTTGGTTGAGGAGCTCAGTCACATGAGAGGAACTCAGAGTAGAGCCACTGCTCCTCCATGTTGAGAGGAGCCACCTGAAGTGGCTCGGGCATTTGTTCCTCAGCGTTCTGGACAAAGCCTTCGTGGTGAGGTGTTCTGGGCATGTCCACTGGGAGGAGACCTTGAGGAAGACCCAGGACACATTGGCGGGACTATAGGCTTTTCTCACTGTAGGAACTTTTCAGTTCCACTCCCATTTTAGGCGTGTTCACAGAAAGCAGGATTATGGACTTTAGCTCCTGCTCTGGGCAGGTATTTCCAGTCAGACCAGGAACTCTTTGGTGACACAAGCACATTTACAATGCTTACTTTGTTGGAAACATGTTTTATACATTCTCACATTTAGATAAACTTTTCTATTCTTATAAAAATTATTTAAAAGGTGTAACTTTCAAATATAGTTAATTAATTTGTAATAAAAGTCTAACTAATACTAGAAATCACGTGACTACGGTAATTTAGTTTTATTGTTAAAGAGCAGTGATGTTTTTAGGCTTTGCAAATCAAAGTTTATGTGGAGTCAAAAAGACAACTTTTGTTTTCCTAACACCAGCCAGTAAAGCCAGTTAAACCACTTTCAGAAACTGTTGTTCTATGAACACAGACATGGGAACAGGGTAGTACTCTGACTAAACAGGGACTTTAGAAATGTTGGAACAAGTTCTTACCCTTATGTCTCTCAACTGGCCTGGGAACGTCTCTGTAGGCGCTGTGTTGAAAGGGAAGTCTGGGCCTCCTGCTCAGATTGCTGCCCTGCAACCCGACTCCAGATAAAGTTAAAGAAAATTGATGGATGGTTTCAGTAGCATCACTATTTGTTCAAATCAGTATCTTGTTTAGATACTGTTTTGACTGTGCCATTACTTTTGACAAGTCTAATCTATTGTATCTTCTCAGAACTGGAGGCATCATCCCGACAGTCGCTCAGCAGTTACACAGAGAACACATCGAGCGTGTCGTGAACGAAGCTTTGACTCTCAGCGGCGTCTCTCCTCACCAGCTCTCGGCCGTGGCCACGACGGTCAAACCCGGACTGGCCCTGAGTCTGGGGATCGGACTGGAGTTTAGTCAGAAGTTTGTAAAGACGCACAGGAAACCGTTCATCCCATTCACCACATGGAGGCCCACGCTCTGACTGTGAGGATGATGGAGCAGGTGCAGTTTCCGTTCCTGGTTTTGCTGATTTCGGGGGGACACGCTCTCATCGCCGTCGCCAGAGGAGTGGACGACTTTCTGCTGCTCGGACACTCATTAGATGAAGCACCGGGAGATACTCTGGATAAAGTGAGACACTGGTATATGTGTGTTTTTAGAGCTGCAATGATTAATCACCCAATTGTGAAGAGTCTCAGATACCTTTCATAGCAAAAATAGCTACAATATTTTTGACAAAAAAGATGTCAAAAAGAATAAACATTTTCAATTTAAGGTGTATATCCTTTCTAACCTGGCCGGACACATAGATTCTTGCAATATTTGTGAATTTCACAAACTGTTGAGATATAGAACTCAAATAAAAGTTCAGCACATACTATCCATCTGTCATGAGCCCGGCTAACCCTTTTCAGCAGTGGCTATCTGGTCCAATTTACTGTATTTAGCTTTATTCGCAACTTTAGTTTATTTTTAATATGGATCTGATTTTTTTCCTTAAATGCCTAACCCTACAATTCAAACTGAAGGCTTTGTATTTGTGGCCCCTTATTCTGTTTGACTCTAGTTAATAATACCAGAGGTGTTGACTTGCAAGTCGTGACTTTGAGTCACTATTTTAATGATTTGACTTTATAAAATGGACTAAGACTTGGGACTCGACTTGGACTAGGGTTAGGGTTAACCCTTCTCAAAAAGGGTAGTTTCATTTTACATTAACAAACTGCATATGCCCTTCCTCACTTCTTGTGACTAGAAATATATTTTGAATGGGGTCAATTATAAAGTAAAGTAATGTTTATTAAGGACAATGTACAAATACATTAAGCACAAAGGCAGAGATGCTTGTACCAGATTGTAGCTGACAGCTCATTTCCATCTGTAGTCCTGGAGAGGGGGAGCATAACAATTCAGAACAACGGCATACAAGTTATGCTTTATTACTTAAATTGTATTTATTACCTGCCTATTTCTATTGTAAATGTATCTTTAGATGCCTAATTGTGTTCACTTCTAAATAAATATTGGCAATTTTTTCATATAGGCCTCTTAACTATGTCACAGTTGACTATAATTTTTAGTCATCGCTAAAAGTAGTAGCTCGCCGCCAGTTTTCATTTGCAAAAGTAGCTCTCCTGGCGAAAAAGGTTGGAGACCAATGCTGTAGAAATACAAGATGTGTTTGAAAATTTGAAGACTTCTAAAATCAGAGGACTTGACTCGCCACCTGAAAGTTCTTTGGTAAATACTAATACTGTATTGAGAGCCGTAAAGCTGGTGTTTGTAGTTAGAGCCTGAACTACACTATTTTGGGAATTTGAAAATTCCTCTTTCAAAGCTGATGGTAATTTTATTAATAATTAGTTTTAGCAACTTGTAATATAATATTTTCTCTCTAACCCAATATTTTTTTAATAAATCACACTTATTATTTTTTTCCATAATCAAGTCGCCCTATTTTGAAACATCTTTACATTACAAGACATTTCAGCTGCATCTGAGAACCATCTTGTCCTGAACTGTCCATTTCTGAAGATGTTTGTTTATAGTCAGCAGAAATATGACAGTGACAAAATGATACTAGTTAAACAAAATATAATAAGAATAGCTCTCTGCTCTGACCCTCAGGTGGCCCGGCGTCTGTCCCTGCTCAAACACCCTCTCTGCTCCTCGCTCAGTGGAGGTCAGGCCGTGGAAGTCCTGGCTCAGACTGGAGACTGGACCAGGTTTAAGTTCACGACTCCCATGGGACAGACTCTGGACTGTAACTTCTCCTTCGCTGGGCTCAGGAACCAAGTGTCCATGGTCATTCTGAAGCAGGAGCAGGAAGAGGGTGAGGATGATTGAAGAGTTCCAGGCTTTTGTTTCTAAGCTTTTGTTCCTCATTTCATCATCTTCAAATTTGAATAAGTAAACCTCAAACTCCTCACTTAGTTCTACATTAAAGCAGTAATATCGTGACAGATTGAAAAGCTAGATTTTACTTCCCACATTAAAGGTGCACTGTATAACTTTCTGGAGGTGAAAAGTCAGCTGCACAATTCTGTAAAAATAGAAATACAGACATTCTAACTTAGGATAAGTAGGTTTTATGCAATAATGTGACAAAATACTGCTAAAGAAACCACTTTTCTATGGAAACATGGAAGTGGAGGTCCTCTTTCAGGCCAAAAATGTGTCCATTTTGTAGCAAAGCAAGCTCGCTCAAAGTAAAAACATCGATTTTTATGATTGTTTTAACCCAAAAAGAAATCAAAATGGGGTGCACGGTAGCCAAGTGGTTAGAGCTCTGGCTTCCCAATAAGGAGGTCGTGGGTTCGACTCCCGGGTCGGACCATATCAACATCTCACGATCTCTCTGGGTGGAGTTTGCATGTTCTCCCCGTGTCACCGTGGGTTTTCTCCGGGTACTCCGGTTTCCTCCCACCTCCAAAAACATGCATGTTTAGGTTAATTGGGCATCACTGTAAATTTCCCTTAGTGAGTGAATGAGAGAGTGAATGTTTGTCTGTCTAACCCTGCGGCAAGTTGGCCACTGTCCAGGGTGTTTCCCCGCCTAAGGCCCAAAGTCACTGGGATAGGCTCCAGTCACCCGTGACCCCAAACGGGATTAAGCGGTAGAAAATGAATGAAAAAAAGAAATCAAAATGACAAAAACTTGCTTTTGAGTTTATTTTTGGTCAAAAGTGCCCCTTTAAAGCTGGAGTACTTATTTTTTGGGTTGTAAATTAGCAAACTTTATATTTTCAACTAAAAAGTATATTGTAAAATTTGCATTTTGTGACAAAATTAGATCGTGCGCACTGTCTGAATCAAATTATTCTCTATTTTATTTCTCAATGTCAGCCAAAAGCTGTGCTCTGATTGGTTGCCCTAAGGGTGGTCCTTTCCTGTTTCACAACTTTAAATTCATTCTCCTATTTCAGTCGTGTATAGAATCAGGTACCACAGCTTTAACAGTTGTACCCATAATTGGTTCTCAAACTGGGGTATGTGTACTAGACTATAGATAGTGTATCAGATAAAATTATCTTTTTTTTTAAATAATATTCTTACTCATGTATTGAGGTTATGCACTGACACCATTTAATTCCAAAAATGCTTAGTAACATTTATAATGAGTGGTATTTCTTCAGTGTATTTCTTTGTTGTCGTGGCAACGGCTTGTCTGCTAACACTAGTTGATGATTTAGGACATTTTAACTGCAACAAATGGACTCAAAAACATCTTTAAAAAAAAAAAAGATTTTCTCTTTTTACATGTCAGTTACGAACCCAATGCTCAGTAGACTTGTTGTGGGTTGAATTTGTTATCAAACTGTAGTTTATTTTTCCTGTTTTAGCTGTTTATTGAACTCTTACAAGAGAAAATGTCCTTTCTCTCCATTAACTTTCACTCAGCATGAACATTTAGAATGTGTCATGTGACCTGCATAACTTCTATTGTCTGTTTTGTTCAGGTGTAGAGCCCGGGACTCTGTTGTCTTGTGTGAACGACCTCGCTGCCTCAGTTCAGCACACTGTCGCCGCCCATCTGGTCAAACGGACTCATCGCGCCATTCTGTTCTGCAAAAAACAACCGCCTGCTTCCCGAGGAGAACCCCACTCTGGTGAGGAGCTTACACTGTTTTACACTGTCTTTAGGGATCTTTTTATTTTTGCTTTACTTTAAGATTGAAACAAGGCATCAGAACCACATCTAAGCTCATGTTACACTGCTAAAAAAAACAAATCAAAGAGTCTGGGCTTCTCGAGACAGAAATTCGGGTCGGGAATGTGTCAGGAAGGGGGCAGGGGAGTTGTCATATTTCCTACAGGAGACAACTGAGAGTCGACACATGCTTCATTTACTCCAAAATACATATGTAACCATCATCACAGAGACTTACAAAGACATTTAACAAGATCAAAATGTTACTTAGTTCTGCTTTAAAAACCTGAATGTTCTCTGTGACCCTGAGGTCCTCCAGCAGACTATTCCATAGACCAGGAGGTTCAGACTGGGACCTGCAACCAACTCAAGACCCCCACACCAAAGTTAATAAAAGTTTGTCAGAATTTCAAGTTGGAAAACCATTAAAATTTGATTAAAATGTATTTATTTTAGTAGTAGATTGCTTGTTTTGACTAAAATCAGTCAAATATGCTGCTTTCAGTTACAAAACAGATTAAATACCAATCGTAACTGCAAAATTACATCTCGAAATCAACTTGCGACCCCTAGAATTTGCTTTGTGATTCTAACTTTGTAAACCACTGCCACAGACGGCGCCGTAAAACTGACAAACAATACAGTTATTTTGTTAGTAACTGTATTTTAATTACAGGTATTTTCAAGGTAATGTTGCAGTTAAGTTGCTTAATGTTACCAAAATTTTAATTTAATTACATTAACTAAATATGTGTAACTTATTTGTAATAAGTTACACATATGCTTCAACACTGCATCTCCACAAGATGTCAGCAGAGAGCTCTTTATGAAGTGAATCCTTCAGAGCAGGGGTGTCGAACAGGGGTGTTATTACTTACCTACTAGGTGTACGTAAGCTACTAATCTTTTCCGTACTACAAATAATAGTCTCTGTATTTGATTTTTGTGTATTTATTGATGTGACATGAATTTTCATCTGCAATTGTCTTGAAAATGAATAATTCTAAGTTTCAGGCAAACCATTTCATTAGGTTAAGACACCCAGCTTACTCCTATTACTAAGACTAAAGTAACCTTAGAAGACCTTGAGGGCCGCATAAAATCATGTGGAGGGCCGCATCTGGCCCCCGGGCCTTGTGTTTGACACATGTGCTTCAGAGTAAAGCTGCACAAGTAAAATTATAAGTCTAATACTCTATAAATGCTTATACAGTACTTGATTATTTTTTAAAGGTGGTCTTATGTAGTGCTAGGCAATATATCAAATTTTAGATAATATCGTGATTTGTGATATTTGCTTTAAAGGTATAAAAAAAATTAATATCCAGTATATTGTTTTTATCAAAAAAGGCTTCAAAAATAGTTGTTTAAAGACACAAATGAAGAAAGTTACATCATTGTAAATGATCAAATAAGTGTAAAAGGTGATGTTTTAGTTAATTTATTACTCATCTGTGTCTTCTTTATTAGTTAGAAAAGACATAGCATATTTATTCAGAATTTTTTACATGAAAATCTTGTTTAGCTGCATTTTTTCTTTATGAATTGTAATTTAGCATCAAACCTCTGAGTTTGTGTCTTGTGAGGACAGTTTTGGTCAAATATTGGGCCATTGAGACACTCACTAGTTTTGAGAATTGAGACCTTTTAGTCAACAAAACTGACTGATAACAAGTTTTAAGTCGACCAAAAATATCTTTAGTCAACTACAGCCTAAGGTTTCTGATCATTAAGCTTCAACTGATACATTAAAGTGTCTGAACATTTTCCAATTGGTTTGAGATAATATCGTCTGAATATCATAATCGAGATGTGCTAAAAATTATCGAGATATCAATTTTTCTCAATATCGCCAAGCCCTAGTCTTATGTTTATATTTAGGTTTAAAAGTGCGCTTTTTGGTGGAGAGTCTGTAGATGTATTTTTTCTGTTTTGTCACTGCTGATGTTCATGATTTAAACAACACTCATCAGTCTTTGTGCTGTGTGATTGTCAGGTGTTGTCTGGTGGAGTGGCGAGTAACCGATACATGAGAAAAGCCTTGAGTTTGATCACAGACAGAGAAGGACTCCGGCTGCTGTGTCCTCCGCCAAAACTCTGCACCGACAACGGAGTCATGATCGCCTGGTGAGACCCTGCTCTGCCAAATTAACATAAAAATCTGTGATAAGCAGGTTTGTGGATGCTGTTGGGTTGGCCACCTTGCTTTTAGAATATTTAAAGGAGACCTATTGTGTTTTTCCATCTAAGAAGAAACAAATACAGATCAGTAATCTACCTTTTGTTCATTGTAAAACACAAAATTGATCTAAAACAGCTTAAAAATAGAAACTGCTCTATTGACTTCTTGTTCAAAACTGCAGAACTGATAAGCCCCGCCTCTGTTAGAAACAACGGCTTTTAAATAACTAATTATTATTGTTGGAAAGTGGCTATGGGACAGTTTTGAACCATATATGCTTCACTTTGAGCATTCATCTTTTGAAATAAATCAAGTAAATAGAGACAAGTGGGAGGGGATATTTTCTGAGCACTTGAACTCCAGCTGAAGAGCAATACAAGATTACTCACACATGTATGAGTCAATTCAAATATAACTTTGATTCAGGCCCGGGTCTACGGGGATTATTTAAAAATTTGCACCCCCAGTTTTGATTCAGAGCTGCCAGAAGGATGCATTGAGAAGGAAAGTTTGGGGTTGCAGTGGAAATTCACTAACACATGAGAGAAACATGCAAACTCTGCACAGTCCAGCTTGACCAGGAAGTTGAACTTGCTGACCTTCTTGTTGTGAGCTGTCACTGTGATACCAAGAAAGTTTTTATTGTTGTTGCAGTAACAAAGCCTATATTAGTCTTGAAATAGAGTTAGAAACTTTAGTTTTAAGAAAACTGAGAGCTAATCTAAAAGCGCAAGAACTGCTTAATCCATAATTTGATTAAAAATACATCGAGCTTCACTCAATTGAGAATGTACACTCCTGGTACTCAATCCTAATAATGTACACTCAAGGAAAAAGAAACGCAACACTCAGTTTTTGGAGGTTTGGGGGGGCAGAATAATTTTATTATTGAGATCCGCTTGTTTCATATGAACCCTAAATCCATTTCTAATCCTCAGGCCAACTCTTGTGGCGTTTACACATTTTCGAGTCCAATAACACAACCAAACAATAGAGCAACCCCCAAACCAAAAGTGACAGAATTTCATCAGACTGTCAATAGTTCACGTGACCCTCGTTGGCTCCTGGACAGCGGTTATTCGTCGCCTCATGGGTCGGCAGTAGTGTCTGAGTTGATCCTGTGGAATTGCCGCCCATTCTTCCACCAGTGCCGCCCTTAGTTGCTGCTGAGTTCCGGGATGATGCTCACGTCAGCGACGCGCACACTGAGCAGAGGCCAGACATTTTCAATGAGATTTAAGTCCGGACTAATGGCTGGAGTCACATGGGGTCGCACATTGTCGTGCTGGAATAGAGCTCCCGCTCCAACTTGGTCCAGTAAAGGAGCACCTAAGGCCTCAGGATCTCATCTCGATAATGGAGACCATTGAGGTTTCCTTCGATGAAAACCAGGTCTGTCCGGTGATTTGCCGACATGGCTGCCGCCCTAAACCATGCTACTGGGACCACCCCACCGGTTCACTTGGCGCACACAAGGTTCAGCCTCTCCCACCGTCTCCTGTACACCTGATCTTGGCCATCTGCTCTGAAGCACTGGAACCTTTTTTCGTCACTGAACACGACTTGGGACCACCTCTGCAAAGTCCAACGACAATGTGCAGTGCACCATTTGACCCGAGCTCTAAGTACTGATCCAACATATGGACGATATGGTGGAATATTGTCAGCGCGGAGGCGATTACGGATGGTTTTGGCCAACACTGGCCTGTGGTGTGTCCCAATGGTCTCGGCTGTGGACCTGGTGGCGGGTGAACCTGTCACGGAGATGTGCGGGGCGGTTGGTCTTGTGCAGCGGTCGTTACACGGGGGCCACCAGTACGAGGGCGGTCGTTAGAGGAACCAGTGGCCTGGTATCGCTCCACAAGACGACTAATGGTAGAGCGGTGACTCCAAAAACCCTGGCAACAGCAAGACAACACCGTCCATCTTGGAGCAGCCAATAGCTCCATCCCTCTCTGGTTGGACAATCGTGGCATCGTGAAGAAGATTGTTTTTGGCTTCATGCTGGTGCCTTTTATAGAGAAGACTTGAACACAGTTAACCAGCGGTAAAAGTCAACTCTGAGTTTCAAACATGATTTTCTGTGAATAAACGACCCTGTAATGCACTCTTTATTGTTCTCACAATCAGTCAAGCCAAACCAAGAAATTTGTTCACCTGTTTTCAGTTCACTATGGACTGAAATCATGATGCAACACATTTTTACAAATGGACTTGTTTTCTAAGGAATTTTTGAAAATTAAAATGTTGCGTTTCTTTTTTTTTTTTGAGTGTAGAATACTCTGTGTGTGTCCTTACATGCACAATCCATACTGTCAAATTACAACTGTTTATTTATTTATCCAGGAATGGTGTGGAGCGATTCAGAGAAAAGAAAGGAATCCTGTCTCCCGATGTGAACGTCCGCTATGAACCAAGGTAAGTTAAGTTTAGTAAGTTAAACTACGCAATATATTAGTCCTGTTGGTCTTAATCTCTGACCTTTTTACTCATCACAAACTGCCAAAAATGGTTTCTTGTAGCTTTAGTTTGCCAGTCATTTAAGATGTATGAGGACTTGACTTGGACTTGGGAGATCAAATACAGTTAAATGTTTTAATTAATGCCCATATTTGTATTTGCTAGAGATATGTGGCGGAATACAATAGTAAAGGTGGTGATAAAAGTGAATAAATGTGATGTTATTCTCCTTCAGGGCTCCTCTTGGTTTGGACCTCACAGCTGAAGTGAGAGCGGCGGCCATTAAAGTTCCTCCTGTGAAAATGAGATAACATGACCGACTGCCAAACCTCTTTACAGTTACATTTGCACTTTGGACTTGATGCTACTAATAAAGTTTGTTGTTGTATAGAAAACCAGAATCAAGTGAGGTTTGTTTTAAATCGCCAACATAGAGACGAGAATTAATAAACACACAATTTTTATATACTACCAAGAACAAACCATGTTCCTAGAAACCCTTATTCTTTAGACAAATACAAAAGCTGCATGACTAAAAGAAGATCTAATATTTTCTTCAGAGAAAATCAGTGTTTCATCAGGTAATAAAGCTGGTCTGTGTCAAGTATGAACATGCCTTTGTGTGTTCATTTAGTGTTACAAAGACTTCTAAACTAGAAAAACTTACCACTGCTTACTACTAACTTAACACTGACTTCTGCTCATTTGGGGACAACAACACCTGAATATTATTCTCTAGAACTCACTTTTTGTCCTTGTAAATAATATTTTTAAACTGAAATGCAAAATGATCCTAAAGTTAGAAAATCCTCTTTGGACCTCGGCTCAAGTGAGAGCGGCGGACATTAAAGTCTCTTCTATGAAACTGAAGATAACATGACCAAAAGCCTCATTAAAATATGCACTTTGGACTTATAAATGCGTAACTTGCTTTTATATCAAAAGTTATTGTTGAGGGAATTAAAATCATTGTGAATGCAGGATGTGAAGAGCAGTGTAAATGCTCTACAAGAGAAATTTAACAATTCACTAGTTTTTGGGGGAAAAAAAGCAACTATTAGTTTGTTACGTTAAAGAAACCAAAAGTAATAATACATTTGGTTTGCATCTTTATGGTTTTTCTTATCAAAGACAAATTAAATATTGTCTAACCAATCTTCAACTGTGGAGACAAATGTAACCAAATCTGCAGAAACTAGAATATTCAAAACATGTAACATTGTCAACAAAACTTTTGATACTTATTGTGATACAAAGACCCAAACCAATAAATAACAGGGTCTTGGGTCTTGGTGACACAGAACTTTGCAAAATATAAATCTAAAACTGCAATGATTAAAGTACTTTTTTTTTTAAATTGACCTTTATTTAACCAGGGCAGTCCACTGAGATTCAGAATCTCTTTTGCAGGGGAGTCATTAATGGACATGTTTTTGGTGGTAGGGGAAACCGGAGTACCCGGAGGAAACCTACACAGACACGCACATGCAAACTGCACTTAGAAAGGCTCCGGGTTGACTGGGAATTGAACCCAGGACCTTCTTGCTTTGAGGCCAGAGCGCTAACCGCTATGCCACCGTGTCTGTGTGATACATTTGGAAAAGTCACTCCT